>VRYO01001153.1:3471056-3489370 GCA_009812075.1 Sialia sialis | reverse complement strand
GTGGGTACAGGAGATGAAGGTGGTGGGTACCAGCTGCAGCTCTCAGCAACACAGGCTGCAGCACAACAGCAGCAGGGTGCAACATCAGTGCTGCTTTCTGAAATAAAAATACTGTGAAGAACTGAAAAGAGGTGAAAGGAAAGGAAGGGGGATGAGATTCTAAGGCATTCACAAAGCCCTGGACAATTTCAAATGCTGTGAGCATAATCAAAAATCGTCATGGGATCTGGATCCAAATCAGCACTAATGAGAACGTGTTACTCTAGTTTTACCATGGTAGCATATATGCCAGAGCTACACTGCAAGGGACAGCACAACAAGAGCAGTGTTTGATGTAGAATTTATAACTTCTGTTTCACACTTATTTTCTGTTTAGAAGCACAGAAATATCCTGTCAAATACGCTTATTCTTTCTTATGGAAGTTTGTTTAATCTCCAGCTTTACCAGAAGCCCTTCCCCTCCATCTCAAAATACACTCTCTCAATAAAGCAAAATTACTAATTTTTATTGCAAGGCATGCAGTTACCTCAAGTAAGCATGTTAAAAAAGCACAGATTATTTGGCAGGGCCCAGGGAGGATTGCCAGCTTTTAAACCTTTGCATTTTCATGTCTTTCCAATTAGGAAATTAGAAACAAAATGATCAGTTGAAATTTAAACCTAAATGCTTTTGAGGCAGTTCCCTTGTCCATTTTTTTCTTTAGTGCTTTTACAGCAGAATCTGAACCTATTTGTTATTTCAAGTGTTGGCCTATTTTCAGCAGTGATTATGATGGTACCACAATGTGCAACTTGACATCTCCTCCTCTCCTCTCATTCAAAGTCTCCCAGGGCCCAGCCATTTCACACAGGCTTGCTTTAGGCATTTATTAAATATGCACCTTCCAGTAGGGTTTAAAAACACCAACTAATCTCATCAGAGGCCAGAGACCTCCAGATATGTAAATCTACATCTGTTCCTCTTCAAAGGAAAGATTCTCCTGGATTACTCCAGGAGAAATGCATCCCACCCGGATATAGCCACTGAACCAGAGAAAAAGAACTCCCATGGCAAACGTGCCACCTCAAACTCACCAAGATCCAACGACAATGAAATTACACTTAATGTAATTCACTGTTAGCTTTAAGAAGCAATTAAGTAAAAGGCAGTACAGCACTTGCCGTAGGCTGTTGGTTCCAACAGGGGCCAGTGGAAAGAGGCACATAATGTTAAAATTGGTAACGTTAGTATTAACATAAGGATGAACTGTAGGTGGCTGCTCAACTACAGTGCTGTAAAATAGCAGAGTCCATTAACAAGCAGCAATCACCCTTCCCTTTCTTCTTTTTTAAAGTGTGCTGTAGATGTTTGCCAGTGAAAGCATGCAGCAATAATTAGCTGTCTATTAGCTTGTTTTATATAAAAAACCAGAATTCTCTCTCTTCCTCCCAAATGCCCCACCAGTATCCTCACCTTCCCATACTGAGAGGGGAGATCAAACAATTTTATGAAAAATATTTCAAAGCTATTAGAGAGAGACTACACATTTCACTTCAGCAGTCTCGCACCCAGCACATTCCCTTCTCAAGAGCCCTTACTTAGATTTTTACATCCCCTTTTGTATAATACAATTTTAAAGGTGAGCACAAAGGATTTTTGTCAGCACCAAGTCATGGTCTGTACATGTATGATGAGTTTCATGTTACAATTAGAGATGCCTACACATATATAAAATATAGCCTTAAAAGAAATAAATTTGTAAGCCAGAAATAAATGTGAAATATATTATATTTTTCATTCACTCACATCCCTATGGTTTCATTGACTACAATTCAGATTCAAAATTTGACCATAAAAAAAATAATCTGAGGATTCTACTGTTGTCTGTTTCTACATTTTTGCTGGATAGATTTTTGGTAAGCTGCAGAATTTTTGACTGAATCAGACAAATAAATGCAGTCTATCTCATTTGGGAAAAAGGTATGGGATAGTACATGCAAATATTTTTTAAAAACAGTCCTGAAATACAGCAGATAATTTTGTAATTAAATAATTTACTCAAGTTTCAGATTCTTAAAATACTTTTATGAATACTTCTGAGATTCTGAAAAACTTCTTGGCTGAATAGTCTGTACACTCTGGATTTCATACAACTACAAGAGGTGATACAGTGATTGTACTACTATTAATGTTTATAAAAGCACGGTTTTATGATTAAGGGGTTTGAAGATTTAAATATTATTTATTTATTTACTAAACAGGCCAAATGTAGCAACTACAAAGATGTGGGGGACATATCCCTTAAGAAAGACAGAAAAGAGGTGAAAAATTGTTTTGAAAAGACTGAAAGACATTTTAAATTACTTAAAATAAAAATTTATGTCTAATGAAGCCATCACATAAAAAGTGAAACTCATATGCTCAACTACAGCTTATATTTTTCTCACAGACAGATCTGAGCAAACTCCTTAAAAGTCAACATTTTCTGTCATAACAGCAGTTCTACCTCTCACATGGCAAACAAACTACACAAAAAGGAGGGAAAGATGAAACAAGGGATATGGGCAGTGTGAATGGACCTAAATCTTTTAATTAACACCCTCTGAAAAGCACACTCTTTTCCATCAAACTAATAAAAAGTGTGAGTGTGGGGTCTTTGTTGTTGCTCAAGCCTTGCCTGCGCTCTAAGGAACTGAGGAAAGGCTAATCAGGGTTATTTAAAGCCACTTTCTACTTGCCAGGCTCCAATATCTCATTAATTCACTCTTAGTTGGCATCATTGTCTGATAGTGTTTGAAAATCACCAAAGAAACAAGGATTTCCCCTAATCCTGTCCATCAGAGGTAGCTCTCTGGAAGACGATTCCACACCACAGTATGTAGGACATGGAATACAGTGTGCACATAGGGAAATACACTGTTTTCATGCAAACTACCATTCCCTGGAGCTCACACATACCTGACAAATCTAATGAGATGATGTCTGTTTAAACCTGAACTTTATAATAAACAGAATAGATGTTATCATGATAGTTTAAAAAATCATCCTGATTAACTAATCTTTGCTTGAACCTATTGGCTGATTTCTTTAATCGTATTTGCAAGAGCCTGACACAAGAAAAAATAATAGTTGGTCATGTCCATATGTTATTTGAAAAAAGAAAGATTTTGATCGTGGTCATGGTCATGAAAAGCAATTGTTTCAATGACTTTGTTGTCATAAATGACAGCATTCAGCTGAAGATGAGGACTGCTGTTCTGGGATATTTGTCATGGAACAAGTCTAACCCTAGGGACAGGAGAAAAACCTCAATAATACCTGCATGCATATCTCCAGCCGAGCATCACCCCTGTCATGTCCAGAGACAGCTGAACTGAGTGTTAGTTATCTTCCCAAGAAGTTTCTCTTTGGTACAAACCAGCCTTTATTGCTCACCCATACTAAAAACAACATTTATAAACATAACGAAATGGTGTTTTAAAGTAACAGCACATCACTGAGCACTCCCTCCCCAGTGGTTGCTATAATTCACCTTTCTATGACCAGGTCAGGCTGCTGTTGGGAACCAGCTGGCTTTCAGATCTAACCCTCTTCACATAGCCCCAGTTTGTCTTTAATGCCTACAAAGGGAACAAAATAAACTTCCCTTAAAGCTGACTGCAGTGAAGAAGAACCAGAAGAACCACAGCTCCCACAATTAAATGTTTTTGTCTTATGATAAGTTACTTATTTTGTAATGCACATCTTTACCATTTGATTTCTTATTTTTTCATTAGGTATAATGCAAAGTTAAGTTTGAAAGGATGTTGCAAAATTTCCATTATAGAGTTATAACCCAGAATATCCAATTGTCATGACCATACATATCTTCTCATGAGTATTTACTATATATGCTAAGCAGGAAAGATTCAGATGTTTCACCATATAAAGCAACTTCAAACCCTTCTAAGGAAGTGCATGTCTTCAGTCCACAAATTACCTTTATAATTTTCCAAAACCAGGATCTCTCTTCACTGTTGCATATTAGGGTGAGTCAAAAATTCAGGAAAAGCACTTAGATGATTTGTACTGTAAACACAGGTGAACCATGATAGAGGTAACATGAATTATCCTAAGTCCCAACATCCCAGTTCAGATGCCGTTAGCACTGCATTTATTGCTGAGCTCAGAGCTCTCAACACCAGTGATGGTACATATGTTCACAGGTTATGGTTCATGGAGGACACATGTGAAATAGTTAGTGTGCAGTTATTTCCCACTGACTTTAATTTCTCCTGTTTATAAGTACATTTTATCCTGCACTGCTACAATAAAAGTCTTCTAGAGTTAACAGTAGACAAAATAAACAATTACTTCATCAGCAATCGATTGCAGACCAGCAGGGCAGTGGTTAGTGCTGCTATCACCATGCCCTGATACTTTCTGACAGTCTTCAATATTTTCTCTATATCACAGACAGCTGTCCCTGACTCAGAACTTTTCATTCAGTTTTTCACACTTCTAAGTGCAGTATCAGTTTTAATCTATATCTTTAGAAAGAGCTTACTTTGTCTCATGCATTTTATATGCCCTTTACTGTTATGGGGAAGGAAAATGTAGGTATTGATTCTGGACTAGGTAGGTTTACTGAATCACAAAGACATATGCTGAAACTGCAGCATAAAATTTATTCTATAAAACAAAGTGAAATAAGTGGAAAATGATTGCAACACAAATTGTTTATGAATCCCTACAGAACACAGTGTTGTATAAACCAAAAGGGAGAGGAGTCCTTATATCAACCAGTATACAACCTAAGTAATACAATTTTTCCTGCACCTGATAAAAACAACACACAAATAGGAAGATTATGCCACGAAATTTTTAATTAATAGCAAGCCATGCACACCACAGTGTATGGGCCTGAAAATTTTGCCAAAAAAAGGTAGTGTATTCAAACTTCAAATAACGGGAACAATTTAATAAATCTTCTTAACTAAAAGTCATTTAGTATTTACATCAAATCCAAGAAATGTAGACTATAGATAAAATTATTTCACACTTAGTTTGAAATCTATAATTTCAAATCTCCAAGTTAGCTAACAGTGAAGGTATTTCAGAAGCTAAAACTACTAACTTTTTGTGAATTTGTGCCATAGTAAACATGGATACAATACCCCATATAAAATGAGAATCCAGTCAGTAGACTAATGTAGATAAATGTGGGTTTTCTATTCTGCTGGACACCTCACCTTATTTTATATTACAATGCTACTTTGTCGCCACTGTTGTGGTTGTGAAGTGTCACCAATTCTCTGGCTAATTAAAAGATGGGCAGCAGATTGCCATTAATGAGATTTGGCTCCCACAAAATAAGGCTCTCTTGGTGTGTGGCTGTGTAAGTCAGCTAAGAGAATCAGACCTCCCCTTAGATGAAGGGAATCTGTACAGATCACATCGAAGTAAATCTAAAAGTAATCCGCTGTATAAAGGAATGAGCTTTTTGCAATTGTATTTTTGAGTGTATGCAGGGGTCCCCCTTAGGGTTTTGCAGCCACAAAGATATCACACTCACTTGAGCTGGGATCTTGGAAGAAATACACAGCCAACAGAAAACAAAGATTTAGCTTTTAGGTCTGCTGTATATGTATATGACCACATAAAAAAAGCCCAAATCTAACTAAAGCTGTTCTCCTCCATGCTTCAGTGGAGATGGAGGGGAAAAAAAGACACCAACATAAAAAATTACCATTAAAGAACTTCTCTTAAGACTTTTATCCTCAGTAAGACTTTTATTCTTCTGACCTTTTTCAAGATCAAAATAGATCAAGAGGCAAAAGAGCTTGATCTCTTGTGTGGTAATGACCCTATTTTAGCAAGTTATTATCTCATTAAAAAAAATAAACAATATTCATCTCTTTTAACAACTCATACCTAGAAAGACAAAAGTATACAGGTTCAAGCTGAAGCGTGCTGACTTCAGTGAAACTTCACCTGCAGCTTGAACAAAGGCAATGTAGCATCTTTACTTCTGGAAACCCACTACTGGTGAAGCCTTGTGGAGAGGAAGCCCCAGCAGTCTGCACCCAAAGAGCGGCCAGGATGTCCCAACCCACTGGTGCCCCCTCTACATGCCAGGACAGGAGTTTTACACCAGGGATTCCTCACCCTCTGGCTGTTACCCAAACCCTGCATGCACAGAGGATTCTACCCAAGAAAGGGCACTCGGAGGTGTTTCATAAAATGTGAAGATTTCATATCACAGATGGAAAAACTCCAGTGGAAATTGTCTGTTAGATGCCAAATGCCTGCATGTCACTCTTGAATTTATAGAGGTGGTATTAATCTCTAGAAGAGATTTTTCTAGTCAAGTTACTCCTGCAATGAATTCAGCCCAAGATTCTTTATTTTCCATTCTCAACATTTAAATAACTCTCAACAAGACAAACATATGCATAGGATGCCAATCCATAGGCAGCAGAACCTAGGCCAGCACCTGTCTCCATGGGCTGAGAAAAATTTTATGCATCATCTTGTTACTCCTTCATTTTCCATTAGATAGGATCAACACTTGCTGGATCATCAGAGAGCAGCCATTATTTGAAACAGATCTGCCAACACAGGCTGTTGGGCAGAGCTCAGATAACAGTTCCTATTTTCCTAATCTCAGCAATATATATTTTTATATATAAATAATTCCTTATATATATGTATGTCATATTTATCTATATATGACATAAAATATACATGATCTGCACATATAAAATTCAAATACAGACCTTAGAACTGATAAATACAGACTGCCACCCCAAGCCTACCCAACAGCCTTCCAACCTGCCTTTGTGCAGTTGTTTGACAACAGTCTGAGCAGCAATTTGAGGGCCTGAAAGTTCAAAGTCATGTCAGAGTTTCAGTCCCCTCTTTCTTTCTCTCTCCCACTCATTTGAATTGTTTCTGCTTTTGGTCTTTTCTTAGGAAGTATGTGTTCTCAGCAGCTAGCTCAGGGGAATGAGTTCTCTTCTCTTCCAAATCTGCAGAGAACTTTGTCTTGTTTTCTTCATACCAAAAAAAATATCAGAATTTAAGCCACTGGTTTTAGAGACAATGGATCTTTTGAAGTACTTTAGTGTGCATTGATTCCATATATGCCATATTTTAATAGTTTAAAAATAAACAGAAAACTATAGAAACAAAATACATTCAGAGAAGTATTTTAATTAAAGGCACTTTAGTGTTCACATCCAGGATACTAAAATTCCTAGGAGGCTGCTGATGTGATATACAGCATATGTCTGTGACAGACAGAAGGATCAATAAATATATGCTTTTTTCCTACCACATAAACCTTTTGCTACCTCTCCCCCAGTGCACTTGGAGAACTTCCCTCCATCAGATTAGCTAATCTCCAAATGATACTAACATAAAAAGCAAAAAAAGTGATACCAACATAAAAAGCTTTTTCTTGACTGTATTATGATTTGTCCATCATTGGTTAATAGTTTCAATTTAAAAGTGCAAAGGAAATACTTTTGCCACAAAGGATATGGTTTTAACTTGAGAAACCTTCAATTAATAGGATAGCTTAATTAAAAGAGCCATTTAAAGTCCATAATATTAATTTAGTGGTGAAAATCTACAGAAATGCAAGATTTTTTTTTTTTTTAATGTACAGAAGTAACATAACTGACTTTCAACAAAAATATTAAACAGTTTGTTATTCAGAGAATGGTTGCAAAAATTAAAGCCAGGCAGAATTATGGCAATTTTAGAAGTGTTGGGCAGCTCAGCCTTGTTGGACACACACCAAATATTATTCAAACTAAATTCATGTGTTTGTACCGATCTTTGATATATATATATTTTTATTTCCCCACAAATGTCTAACCTTTGGCCACTCTTTAGTGAAGCTGCATTTTCTACAGTGTACTCTTGAAGAACAAAGTACAACAGCAACTGGCAAAGTTTTTGAACATACTACTGGAGGGAGGCTCAAGGAGCCAAAATCATTATTTTTGTATGGAGTGTTTCATACCAAACACAAACACTGGGGGGTCTTGACTGAACTCCCTTGCCCTCCTGCCGTTTATGCCTGTGATATTGGGCAATTACAAGCTTTGGCTGAAATAGTATGTTGGATAGGAAATTTCTCACTTATTGGGGGGTTTGGACTGAACTTGTCAACAAAAATAAGACCATATAGCAATCTTAATGAATTTAAGGGGCAAATCATCTTGCTTCTCTCCTAAGATCTAGCCACCTTCTGTTTCTTCCCTTCTTTAAATAGGATAGACTTTGCTCTATGCTGTTTGAAATTTAAAGGAAACCCACATCCCAAATTAATGTAAAACTACACCACAAATAAGAGTTCTATGGCTGAATAAGTCTGCGGGAGTTGCAATTAATGAGACTTGGCAGTGGCTTTTGCCAGCATGCTTATGCTACTGCTGAAACACACACACACACAGAGGCACAACACAGAGCCTTGCTCATTGCACAGAACTATAAAGGACAGGTTCCATTAATCAAACTACTTTTCTTTCACCCAATACTTATTCCAAATACATTTGCATATTAGAAGGATTCCCAATGATGAAAAAGCATTGTCTAATCTTCCTTAAGACATCTTTTAGGAAAAGTTTGGGGTTAATCTTTGTTTAGAGAAGAGCTCTTCATGTGAAATTTTGTCATTTCTCATCAGATTTCTGTATAATTTCTACTCTACACTGAAGTCTTTGTTCTGGTACACACATATTCCTTTAGACATATCACACAACAGTAATATACAAATAGCTTTATAACTTTATATACTTAGCTCTTTTCTTGCTTTCCCATTACTCCTAAGACAAGCAGAGATTTTTAAGCTGTTTTGCCTTTAGCACAGAAGTTTCCCTATTTTTGCTCCCAAAAGAGAAGTCTGATTTACAACTACTGAAACCCTCATGTTTAACAAATGGATGTTGAACTACTGTCCCATGGTTTTAGTTGACATGATTGTGTTCATTGGACTCAATGATCTTGGAAGTCTGTCAACCTCAATGAGTCAATGACTCAGTTGCTCCACTCCCACCTTTTTATTAGGACATGCCCAGCAAAAATCCACTGGGCACCCCTCAGGTGGCTTTCTGTTTTACAGCTAAATCATATCCTGCTTTTCTCAAGGTCAATGCCATCAATTTCCCTCAGAGCAGCACTGAACCCCAACATTTGCATTGTCTCCCCTGACTGACCTCAGATATTACCAAAAAGTTCCTCAAGGCCTGTGATAGAACCTCATTTGGTATGATTTACTTGGTAAGTGGAATGGTAAAGGATCTTGAGTTGCGAGTGTTAGTGAGGAAGACCTTCACACCTTTCTGCTAAGACAGAGAGTTTATGCCCTCCCTGAACAGATCTCCAGGCACGCTGAAGGGCTGTTCCAGGAAACCGGTGGGGAATTCCAGACTGGTTTGTGGGAGACTGCTGGCCCCTATTCCCCCTGCTGTTCTGCACCTGCAGAGGCAGTGAGCTTCCCCCAGTGGGGCAGACAGTCCCTGAGTGGCCAGTGAGCAGTCCCTGAGGCCATGGGCGCTGCCACCACCCTGGCCTCCCATGGAGCTCATTAACGAGCACCATGGCAGTGCCAGGCGCTCCCTGCCAAGCCCCAGCTGGGCAGCGCACTGACAAATGTCCCGGAACCAAACGTGTACTTTCAAACACACAAATTAAAACACAGATTAGCTGAGCATATCAGCGCTGGTATAATTGCTGGTTTAGGAGAAAGGCCAGATAACTGCCCTGTTTTCTCATTGTTCTCTTTTAATAAGAGTCAACTTTGCAATTAAACAACTCCCTAAAAACACATATTGAGACAAATCTCATTTTGTTAATAGGTCTGAGTGCTGGCTTTGTGCCCTTTGGAAGGAAGTTACTAGTCTGCAAGCAAGGTGTTTCAACACATATACTGTAAAGGCAATAATTGCTACACTTTTAACATAACCTTTCTGGGAAAAAAATTAAAAAAAGGTTGTCTGCAGCTAAAATATTTATTGATCAGTTTTCTCCAAATGTGAGAAACAATACTTCTATTTTTCATTATGCATTGATAAAGCAAATGAAGTACTATATCAGATGATATAAGAGCAACATTTCTCTAAATGTGTAACTCATTCTCCCCATATAATTGCATAAGTCTTTATGGAGTACCTCAGCTTTGAAATGCCATCAACATCCACAGACTGTCTCTGTTTAAAATATCATACTGTTTAAAATATCATACTCGAAAAGGAAATAAGGACTGTAAAACAGATCAGCATTATTACACCATTATAGAGCTAATACAGGATGAACTGGAGATAACTGACTTGTGTGTGGCAGGTCTGATTGTTTGAAGGACTTCTTTTCTTCTTTTGCTGATTAACTGTACAGTAGACGTTCAAAACAATTTTGGAGATGGCTCAATAAACTTTCATCCTTTTCCCATCCCGAATTCCTAAGCTATCTGTCATTACATCTTTGTGGAGGAACCAGTAACTATAATACAAACAGAAATGCCACAGAGCACACAACTATTGGAAACTCAGAACTGAAATATGCAGAGGCCAATTCAGTCTACGTGTTGCCCACCAGAACCACTCCTTCTGAATTGGATGTTTAACCAGTTGTAATGAGAGAAAGGACAGCCACTTACTGATTCATCCTTTTTGCTATCTAAAATAAAGTTTACATATTTATAAATACAAAATGCATCAAACTGTATCATTCTCCCTTGTTTTATGTAGCTCTATGTGATTTCTGCAGAGTGTTCAAGTAGCCAATTTGCAAGTAGAGCAAATATTTGCAGTATTCAAGTCACCATCTGCAAACGGTTTGTAAATATTTTACCTTTTAAAACCTATGGATTTTGTTGACACTGTTCTATTGCTCTGCCAAATTATTATAATATTTTTTTTAAATCAGTGGGGAGATGCAGAATAAGATCCCCAGACAGTTACAAGCTGGTGAACGTCTGCAGCTAATGAATATTAATCCCCCCACCCCAGCACTATTGCAGCCTGGCATCCCAGATTTTCAGACACAGGACAGACACTCCATGGAGTTTTCAGTATGTTTAGCTTCTCTTCTTTGCTTTTGCATACTATTTTATCTAGAAAATAGGCAAGAAGTCAAACAAAAGCATCCATATAAGTACTTGACACTCTGCAAAGCAAGCAGAGGGAAATTTATGGGGTTTTATCTGTTCAACACTATCAGATCACAGACAACAGATGGAAGTGAGAACCGAACCTGAAGTCCTAGAGCTGTATTGAAATATAAAGGAAATAGAGTAAAAGTGGTGACTGACCTTTAATTCATTTTACTCAGCAACAAATTTTGCTATGTTAGAATACTGAAACTGATTCCAAAAGTAAGAAAAACAGCTATCTTAGTCTGTGAAACCAAGTAGGGACAACTTGGATATTTTACACCCAACAAACTATAATCTGACCGTTCTAGCTGTGAGGAATCTGTTCTAATCAATGTCTGATAAGGAAGTGTTGGAATAAATTTTCTTTTGCTGCACTACTTGAACTTGTGAATCCAGTTAAATTTTCTTAATTCTGCCAGTGGCAAAAACACATCTTACATATATATAATGATTTGCTGAAGTTTTAGAACACTCCAAGGTGTCCAGAATATTAATAATTTTGCTTTTAAGGAGTAAATTAATCTTCTTGTGTTGTTCCAGCAACAGTGTCCCCTCTGTTTGCAAAGGTGGAGTGTCTTGCTACTGGCACTTGAGAGGAAAGAAAGAGCTCGAGTAGCTCCTGCTGGGGGTCTCCCCCTTCCCTGCCCTCACAGAACCCTTGCTCAAACACACACAGCTCCCAGGGGACAAAACACACATGCTAAACACTTTATAAAGCAGTGAGCAGTGCAATGGCTTAGCATGGACCCCAAGTAATGCTTTGTGTAACTTCACTGATTTCAGTGGAATTAAACCTAGGTGGCTTTTGGCACGACCAGTCCAGCAGCGCAGAGGGGGCTTTTATTCCAAGGTCCTGGTTTTGCTGGCACAAGGGGCAATTCACAGAACACAAGGAATAGCAGCTGCAGTGAGGGGGGGCTGTCAGCAAGGACAGGCCCAGGATGAAGGATCAAACAGGAGCTGAAGAATGCCTTGTTTTTACTGGTGCATTAAAAACATAAATAAATCAGGCAGGGTATAGCTTACAACCATGTAGCACTGCTGCCTGCCTTAAAGTCTTAGTGCTGTGCTTTAAGAGTATTCATGTTATCACCTGATCTTTTCTACTTACCATAATAATTAATGTAGGAGCAGTACTCAGAGGGACCAGCTCCAAGGCCACAGAGGGGAAGAAGAAAGAGCACATTTCAAGAGGACTCCTTTTCTCAAATAAATAAAGAGGTACTTGAAAACCATATCAAATATCTAAAGCTGAATTTAATAACCACTTTTTACAGAGCTTTTTTGTTTTCCATTGAATTATGCAATATTATCTGAAAAAGTAGCATCTGTAATTATCTGACAACAGGATTTGAATTAAGTAGGAGGAAATGGTGATTAAAAACATATTCTTTATCCCCCAAATTTAGAAAATTTGTACTTAAATAGAGGCTGTGGGGAGTCAGGAGCAACACAGGAGCACAAAATTCCCTATCCAACTTGCAAATGTTTAGAACACTTGTGTTTTTTCTTTCCTGCTAGTCTAAAGTACTGTATGCGTAGATTTCTTTCATATCCCCTAAAGTCAGCTTTTAGGGAGTAGAAATAACAGAAATAATTTAGCATAATAGTGCCTTTTTTGTTTGTTTGCTTGTTTGTTTTTGTTTTTCCCTGTGCCTTGTTGCCTGCAGTAGCAATGTCCCTGCTGGATTCCAATGGTGTGACTTTGGGTAGGCAGCACAGAGCTCTGCAAGAGCCCAGCTCGGCTCTGCTCCCTCCTTACAGCATTTCTCCCCGGTGCAGCCCCATTCCTGCCCAGCCATCCCCGGTGGGAATGGCAGCCCCAGCTCTGCCAGACCACTGGTGCCATGGTGGCCTGCCCTCCCACTGACAGAGATGCAATGGGCAGCAACAGGCAGGTAACCCATGGCCCAAGCATCACAGAGAAATTCCCTGCTAGAGCACATCATCCCAAAACACAGCCCAAAGAGGAACATCTCTTTCATAGTGATTAATCTGGCCCTGCTGAGCCCCTTCCTTCCTGAAGTTCTGCTTTTATAAGAAAGCATCTCCTTTGAAGTTCGGAGTCCGAATAAATTATATTGTTTAAGAGAATCAGCACTTACTGAGTCATGCAAAATTCTTTAATGTGGACCAGATTCAAGAGACTAAGGACAAGCATGTATACTTTAATCCAGAGAAAACTGTATGAAGTGGCTGAGACTTTACTAAACATTTTTGTGACGTTGTAGTGAAGGTTTCACTCCTTTTGCTCCTACAGCTTTGCCAGTCTCTTCTTTTTCACTCCTTACCTTTGCAGAAGGGCCAGCATACAGCTGCCCCTTCAAATTACTTGGTGCAACTCCACAAGTGCAAAGACTACAGATCACTTACACAAACTTTTCTAGTGATTAGCAGTACAGGTTGCCATAAAAAGCAGACAGCTTCTGGTACAGTGAGCTAATTATGTGGTTACTACAAAATAATGGAAACAGAAAGTAATTACGCTGTTGTAGGCATTACTGCTAACATACTACCTCTTATCTTGGTAACATTGCAGATAATTAGCTCATGTCACTACACTGGTATTTTTCTCTGTGCAGTTTTACACCTCAAAAAAGTAGAAAAGTTCCATGATTAATAACTACTCCAGAAAGTTTATAAAAGACCCAACTGCTCAAGAGACAAAGGACCACAGAAGCTTCAACTGGCCAAGAGATCAAGTACCAGCAACAAATGAACTCTGTGATGGAAAACCTGATTAAAATTTCTCAAAGAAATCATTATGGGTGAGAAACTAATTGAAAGACCTCCCTCCTGCCAGAGCTTTGCTAGAAAGAGAAGACTTCAAAGGCATAGAGGGAGAGCTAATGTTTTCACACTTAAAACTGAAAAAAGGCAATCCTCATGTTTGTGTTTGTTCAGTACACACTTCTCAAATGTTGCCCCCTCACGCTCTAAATCTGCTGGGTGGAAGATCTAAACCTTGAATATACAATGCTCTTTAGCTGGGGTGTATGGTGCTATTCTTCCATGCTGTGTGCCTGCCTATTCATGCGCTTTTATTCTTTATTCTTCAGACTGATATATAGTAAACAATATGGTTAGCCACTTAGAATTCTCTGGGTTATTAAAATGTGAGTAGCATTTTTTTTCCTCTCTCCTGGATTTCATCTGGAACCACTACCTAATTAATATCCAGAACCCAGCAGGAATCTGAATTATAATAAAAAACCACTTTTGTTGTTTCTTAAATAAATCTGTGTAATTTAAACCATAATCATGGGGATTTCATCAAAAGTAACTCAGTTCTTCCAAATCCCACATCATCGTTACAAACAACTTTGTAGTGCAATTTCCAAGGCAAGATATCTCTTCACTTTCATATTTAAAAGGAAACATTTCTAATGATAGCAAGGATGCATTTTAGATGTAAAAAACTGGGATCTGGATGGTTAGAACACAATGTACTTCCCCGTATCTTCTACCAATGCATACACCATACTGTAAAGGATCAGTTCATACAAATCCTTCCTTCTCTCAAAGACACATTGTCTTATCAGTCGAGAGCTAAGGTGCAGTTGGAATATAATGTAAGTCCATTTCTCACAAGCTTAGAGCTTAAGCACTTTGTTATTGGTTATTAGGGCTGGACTCCTAGAGATAAACCTACAACTACTGTACACCAGTGAAGGGCAAATAAGCAAAATCCCTGACAGAAGTCTGTTGTAAAATGATGAATAAGCCTCCTAAATTGCCATAAGGCGCTAGTCACAATGGAATTGTATTTGTCAGACATGCATTGTAACCCTAAGGTTATCATAGTGGGCCAGCAGATACAGGAGGAGTGCTTAACACTATCACCCCCTAATCATATCTCCTACAGGCTAAAAACTCTGCAGGGAGCATTACCACTTAAAGAGGTGGTAGTGTTTCTATGGACTGAATGCAGACAGCAGTTGGTAGAAAGAAAAAACCTATAGAAAAGACTGACAGATATATTCACACAGGCTGCTCACATGTACACCCTGAATTGAGATATAAAAAAAAATCCTTGCAAATCATATCCCCAAGGCTAGGGTTATAAATAATAAAATATTGTAGATTACTACTTTATTAGTTTTTTAAAAGCTTATGAAAAATTATCTTTTGCCTGTGGAAAGACATTTTATCTGGAATTATAGCAACTCCAAGAGTTTTAAGATATCAAATTTAGAAACTAAGCAGCTGTAGGAAATAGATGATATAGCCTATTCTTGCAAATTAAATTCTCTAGTTCTAGTACCCCATAAGTTATTTAATTGTATTTATCTTAAGCTTAACTAACACTGATGTACATTGGAAACCATGACTAGCTAATATTCTAAATCCTATTTATTACCAGATATGGCCAAAAACATGACAAAGCTCTTTTCCCCCACTGAAAAATAATAATTTTTGCAGAAATGTTTGCCCTCATAACCCTCCAACTGGGAACGATGCCCAATTATCAGACACATACAAGTGAGTGAAAGCAATTCCAAAATAGTCCTCAGCCTAGTGATTAGGACATTCCTGCAAGAAATACAAACATCCTCACACGATCTGTGTCAGAGGAAGGAACTGAGTCTGGCTTTCCCTGCAGCCCAGATGACTGTGCTGGTCACTGGGCTATGCTGTCATCCTATGCTATCATCCTGCTCACTTGCTCTATTCCTCCCTGCTCATGGCCACTAGGACATTCAATTATTTACACCAAGTGGAAAAACTCCAACAGGAGAGATTGAGGACATTGCATGCACCTGCTCTTCCATTCATATTTTGCACATTAATAAAAATTTCAAAAGCTTTACTCTTTTAGGACAAAGGATCATTTTCTGTCCAATCCAATGCATTATGTGACAAAAGAGAAAAGAAAATGGTCACAGCATTTGTAAGAGTGTATTTCAGCTTTTCCACTGTTCTTTATAAATGCCTGCACTTGCAAACATATGTAAAATATGAGAAATCTTCTGACAGAAGAAAAATAAAAATTAAGCATCTCTGATCATTTTAATGCATGCATGATAAACAGAATCCTCATTCTCATAACTGAGCACTAGGTAGTTCTCATTCTCATTTCAAGGATTATCCACCCAATAGCAGTATTTTAGTTTCTAAATATTAGGCGTGATGTTAAATATAGCAGAAAGAACAAAACACAAACCCATTCAATGAAATGCACTTAAAAGAATCCATAAAAAGGTGGGAGACTGCTGAATTAGAGCAGTTGAATCACACATGATAATAAATAGAAAAAAGGTGCGCATCACAATGCTTCTGCAGTCTTTGTGATGATTTAGAAAGCCTTTTGTATTCATTCATGTTTAGGCAAACAAGAAATTTAAATATCAACAGCTTTGCAGTGATACAGCAACATAAATACTGGTTTTGCTGAATGTATGAAGGCATAATTAAAAGCCCAGTACCTTGGCGTGCTTTATATGATGTCTTTAATTTATGGTCATTCATAGGAGCCTCTAATGCTTGATATCACTAAATATGACCTTTGGATTTCCTTCCTGTCAAGTAAAAGCAAAATCAATCTCCTTCACCCAAAATACTGAACAACAGAACACCTCAACATTTTTCCAAAGAGAAGACATTGAGTTTCAATATTTATGAGATTAAAATCACACAGAAAAACGGACATGGTCTTACTAACACAATATTGGACAGCAGATTTGGCTGCAGATGTAAGAAAGTTTCTTGTACTCAGCAGCAGAATATTGTTCTACCAGGCCATGCAGGGCAGGAAAGGCAGCGCTCCCTTTTCCTGATCGGCATCGCTCTTCCCTTACTCCATGTCCCACTGGCTCCACTGCAATTTAATATGATGAAGATTTACACCTCTGGAGATTGTAGCAATGCTCTTCAGGAAAACAAGCCCACCTTTTGGCTCTTCAAGCCAAGAACTCCATTTCACTGATTGCTTGATTTATAGTGCAAAACCACTTATTGCAATTTACACGGGCAATACTCTCACATTTTCTTAGTCGAGGAAAATCATTGTTTAAGTAAGGGTAACAATGGGGTTTTGCCATGGAAATTAGGATGTTGCTGTTCCCCATTGAGAAGAAAAGACTAAGACTATCAAGAGGAGTAAAAAGGTAAGACAAAGAATAACAAACTGTCCATCAAGGGAAAATTCCTTGATACTTGGACACTGAGGGTCTGATCAAAGGTTTTCTATATTTACTTTCTAGGTTTACACTGAAACAAAGCACCTTCTCTCTAACATTTTGCAATTCCATATGTAGGCAGACAAGTATTTAATGTGATGTACAGTGTGAACACAGCCATAGCAGTACTTCTATATTACTTCTGTACGAAATATTCTTCTCTGTTTTACTGAAAGGACCAATAAAACCTCTCACACAAGCTGAACATCCCCCACTTCCTTTTTTCCCCCTCTTTTTAAAGCTGCATTTGACAAGCAGCCAGTTCAAGCAGTTAAAGTCCTTGCTCAAGTGGCAGGCAAGTAGATAAAAGCTCGCTGTTTGGAAAAGCTGGGCAAGATTTTACAAGGTGCTGTGAACTGCTGGCATTGCAGTTCCATTCCAGAGGGACTAAGAATGAGATTGCAAAAGGTGGGCTACAGAACTAGGAAGAAAGGATTAGGAAAGAATTAAACTTTCTGGTGTGATAAAAAAATGCAAGAATTTCTTTACAGCTGAGGAATATGCAGTCTGGATGTACAACTTATACCAGAGTAGCTTGTTCTGTATTGCAGATACATGAATAGCAGTCATTAGAGGAACTTTTGGTGCTTTAACCTCTGGGATCAGCAGTGGAAGATCATATTTTCTCTTCTGTTCAATCCTGAATTTACAAAAATCTTCCTCCAAGTTCTTCTGGTCGTTCCACCAGCATTTAGCTCCAACACGCACACACTTACAAGTAACCCAGTCTCTCTGAATATCCCCAGCAAGTCAACTTCTACAGGAAAACAGGCTGAAGAACTCCCACTGACATCAGTGACAGGTGCCTGTAATGTGTTGGAGTGGGCGACGGTGCTGTTTCATGCAGGGCATCAGCAGTCCCACACCTACAGAGCTGCAGAGCAGTTCTTCATGGGAGCCTTCCAGGCCACGGGACGTGCCCCGTTCACCTGAGCGGTGATGGAACAGCAGCGCGGAGAGGCAGTGCGGCTGAGCCCGCGGTGCCAGCAGTGTCCCAGCCCCTGTGAGGAGC
>VRYO01001153.1:3413501-3470056 GCA_009812075.1 Sialia sialis | reverse complement strand
ACACACACACACACACTGGCTGCCCATGGGCTGCGTTCAAACCACTGTGCACAGTGAGTCCCCAGAGGAGGCCGTGCCAGGGTGAGTGCCCAGCTCTGCCGCTCTGTCCATGGCAAGCTGTGGGTGGCCACCTATGGAGAGAGATCATTTTTCCATATCAGAACTGGATGTTAACTGGAAGAAGGTCAAAAGCAGAAGGAAGTGCAAGAAAAAAAAAAAAAAACAGTAGGAAGTTAGTTGGCTAGAAAGGCTGGAACAAGCATTACCTCAACAAAACTAGAGAGACAGACCGAGCAATTTGTGGTATCTCTGTTTATTTTGTCTTGTGAAAAGACATGAAAGCAGACTGTGCAAAGGGATGCAAGCTTACTCATCAGATCTCCTGATCTTTCATGTCCAGTCCCTACTGAAACTGAAGGACGTTCTTAAAAATTTTATTCAGGGGTTGCATTCAGTCATTTTTGATAAAGGAAAATATTTTTCGCTCTATTTTTCACTACTATAGCATACTAAAATGATTTTAAGCGCCTTTTTGAATTCTGTGTTTATGTACACACAAAGCCTTCTCATCAAACGGCTGCCTTGATTCACACTAAAAAAAAATAAGCCGCTGGATTTGCAGAGTGCTAGTCCAAAACTTCAACTTCTTGGCCTGCTCTTCCACATTTTCCTTACTCTCAACCCAGAAATGCACAATGGTTCCAGTTCCACACTCTCAGACCATGCTAGTTCCTACCAGAGTTCATTCAAATGCACAGCATGCCCAGGGGCTGATGGATGTCAGCAGTGCAGGACACAGGAGATGGAGTAACCAGGGCTGAGCAGGTCAGGTGTTTCCATTCGTCTCTGCTGTGCCATAAACTCACACGGAGTCTCCTGAGTAGCCTGCTTTGAAGGCTTTATAAATCATAATGATGGTTGTTCAGAAATTTTCCTGTGAAACATGTTTCTAGGAGAAAACATCAATTTATCACTACTAAAACATTCTAAGGGTATATACATTAATTTTGAAAAAAAATGGGGAAGGATCCTCAGATGACCAAGAGATTTCCAATGGAAATCTTACTTGCCCAGTAGCTTGCCTGCCTTTCATGCCTGCAGCCCACTTTTCCATGTGACTGATCCATGGAAAGCCCGTTCCTGAGCCATCAAGGCTTGGACTGTGGGACTGCCAGCACCCATCAGGTGTTCCTCCTGAGCTGCACTGCCAGGGGCCCATACAGCTCACAGAGACTTACAGAGGCCCAGAGGACAAGAGCCTCACACACACTCACACTCAAATAAAAATAAAAATAAAAAATAGAAATAAGAGACTAACAGTTTAAATGTCTGGGTGTAGAATCTTTTTTGCAAATTTTAGCATACTGAGAAGTAACACTTCAAAAACAGTGGCCACAAAATACCACAATCAAATCATTTGCTGCACTATTAGAAAAGGAGACCAAACCAAATCCAACACAAACTCTTCCAAATGCCAAACACAGTGCAGAAGTCAGAATCAGAAGTGACCGTCTCTGACGAGAGTTTCAGATATGACTTGTTACTTGCCACATGCTGCCAAGTAATTGTTCTGAGAATGAAATCTGCTGATGCAATGATGGTGAAAGGAAATGCTGAACTCTTCACTACACTGAAGGAACCCTTAGATAAAAAGAAATAGCAGCAAACACAAAACTATAGAATAAAACATTCTAAAAAAACCAAAAAAACTGCTGTGAGAACATGACTTAAAATAAAGTGAGATGTCTTTATATAAATGCTTGATTACTACATGAGTGCATTGGAGAAACCCAGTCTTCTCCCTCCCTTATTGGTTTTCCTTTGCAAAAACAAATCAGTACTATTGTTACACTGTCAAGCTAGATCTATTTATATATTGGCAAAAGCTCTTCTCTGTACTGGTGTCCTTTCACCCGCTCAAAATAAATTGACCTCCTCATGAGGAGGTAGATTAGTTACTGTTATGATAGCTCTAAAACCAAAAACTGGATATTACAAGCTTAACTCTGTTCCCACATAGACACCAAAACAAATCCAGTGATTTACTGAAGTCACTTTGGAATTGCAAGAGGATAAATCTGGCTCCATGTCACTTAGAGTAATATTTTTAATGTGGACAAAATAAAGTAAGTTGGAAGTCTAAATTGGCATGGAATCAGGCTGAGAAATCTGAATAATAAGTAAGAGGTGTAAGAGTAGAGAAATCTGCATTTGATTTCTCATTAGCACATATGTTTCAGGCCTTCATTTTTACAGCTTGCAAGGGAAATAAGCATAAAAATGTAATCATGTAGTATTTTGCTCAAGTTTCTTCACATTTTCTAAAGTCTCAGGTCAGTAACAGTACAAAAAATTACTGCTGTTTATGTCCAATTGTAAGATATCTTTCTTCAAAAAACCCAAATCCTAAACAATTAAATCAAATAAAATTGGAAGTACAAAAAATTGTTTGCATTGATATTCAGCTAGCGTGCTTGGGTTTTTTGGTGGGTTTTTGGGGGAATTTTTTGTTGGGTTTTGGTGGTTTTTTTTGTTGTTGTTACTATTTTTTGGGGTTTTTGTTTGTTGTTTTGTTTCAGATGAGTTTTTGTGGAAGATGAGTTACCCTGTTCTGCACTCATTTAAAGTGCTGCAGAGATTGGAGACATTGGCCATCTTTTCATCAGTTTCAAGAGATTTTGTACTAAGCTCTCAATAAGGTCTGTATGTAGACACCTTTGCAACTCAGATGGAAAAAAACCAATGAGTTTAACTACTAAATACCTCCAAATCAATGTCTACCACCCATTTCCATTTTCTTGTCCTTTTTGGAGATGCACTGAAGAAAGAAGAGCTGGGGAAGAAGAAAGGTGCCTTACCACTACGGCACCATCCCCTTCATCCTGGAGGGGAGGAAATTTGCAATCAGCCCTTTGACATGTGAAGGGGGAAAATGGCATTTCCCTCCTAGCTCTGTATAAAATAATTGGAAAATGTAGAGAAAGAGTTTTAAAGGAGAGTCTCAGAAAATAATAAAACCAAAGAACAGATGAGAATTTGCGAGGGGCCCCTAGAGGTAATGGAGAGATCTGAAAATCAAACACGCTTAATGTATTCCTGTGTTCCCTTTTGTATATTTAAATATAGGGCTAGGAGGAACCACTGTAATAAACTAGCCTGACCTCCCTGTGCAACTGAGACCACAGGTCCTGCCTGAAATAATTCGTGTTTGAGTTAGAGCTTTTTTCCCCTAAGGGGAGAAGCAGGAGGAGGATTCCACAATAAAATCCTTGCACCATTTCACCTCCCCTGTGAGGCACTGGATCCCACTGCATGCTCTTCACCAGCTCTTGTTATGTCTTTCCAGTAAGTTTTAATATAAACAGGTGACAATCTAGTCCTTTAAACAGTGTTAAGAGGGGTCAGCCTTTGCCTTTACCACTACCCAGAGTGGTATGCCATTAACTAACTCTAATATGTTGGTTTATTTTTTTTTAAACAAGCTGAGCAGTGCTCAGCCCACAGTTTCCACTCTCTTTGCAAGCAAATCGTTGCTTTAGGACCACTGTGGTCTGAACTACTTTCAAAGCCTTTAGCCCAGTTCTAATTTTGCTGTGAGTGTATCTTTAAAAAGAAAAATTGTTATGATGACAGCTAAAGAAAGCTGGAGTCTCTGGGGCCAGTGTCATGTGTTCACATCAGTAAACTGACCACTGTTGTTAAAAATTAAATGCTTGACATGAACTAAAGTCATAGAAAAATATGATTCAGTCTTTCAGCAAGCCGTGTTTATAAAAGCTTGAAAGAACTGAAAACCCAATATGATTTACATCCTGGGAGCTGGTATGCAACTTTAAACTTGTTCCTTTTTCAAGTTCATCTTGTCATCCATAGATAAATATAGATTAGGACAAACCAAAATAAATGGGTGGGTACCAAAACCCACAAAACAACTAACCATAATGGAAGTACTTGTCCTCCTGTTCAATAGCAAAACCAGCATATACTTGGTTTAAATAGCTGGTTGGGGTAAAATGGGTATTACTGGACAGGAACACTTAGCCAGTATGATCCAAACAAGTCAAAAAATAGCCAGAGTACAGCCACATAAAATAAAACACTGACCAAATTTAAGTATAATTGGTCACCCTCCCATGTTTTCGGATTCCTATTATTATAGCTTAGGAGGCTCTGTAATGTACCTTTGGAAAAGTCTAACAATTTCACTGGGCTTCCAACCTTTGCACTTCAGTAAGATGATCCACTGAGAATGTCACAGTATGAGGCTAAAAAAAAATTAGAGCCCACTTCATACACAGAGGTGCAGCAAACACTTCTGTGATTGTTCATCACCACCAAAGTCTCCAGCCCTGTTTGCTCAATGGATCCACATTATGAAGGCAACATCTGAGCAATCCCAACTTTGCATCTTCCACCATAACAAGGTACCCTATTTTCAGCCTAAAAGTGTCATTTAAATAAATATTTGCACTATGTCATTGGGAAGAACAAACAGCATCCCACTGTTTTCAGGATGAACAAAACCAGTGATTAGACCACAAGTCCCCAAGAACACTTGCTTGGGGCAGCAAGGATTATTTAGCCATGTTACATAACACAGCAGGCTAAATGGGTCCTTTATATATGGGAACAAATTCAGTAGTGTTTGCATAACTTAATTTTTTTTTTTTAGCTCCCACTTTGTAACCACTTCAGCCTGTGCTGTTCTGAGTCTCTCTGGTGATACACCTAAAATCCACCCACTGTATTCATTCCAACAAAAGTACCAACCCTTGGAAGCTCTCCTCATTCCAGGAAGGCCTGGCTGTCCTGCAGCCCCAGAAGACGAGGAGAACGTCTCTGCAGATCTGCCCTATGGCACTGGTATCCTCAGCCACACAGTGCCCACCAGCTTAGCTCTCAAACAGCTCCATGATTTAACAAGCAGGGCACGTGGAACACTACTGACATTTCCTATCACAATATTTACAAAATGGTTACATGTATATATAGAGAGAAAAGCCTTGCAAAACTTTGCAAAGATCAGAATCTTTCAGAACTAGAATAAGACACGGCAGGAAGCATTTGAAGTTATCATATGCACATATACTAACATCTACACATTCAGTAATTTGTTCACAAGCCCACTGCTGTTTTGAAGAGGGAAAGAAAATCATATATGGCTGTCTCCATTGTTTTTCCCCTGTCCTTAACCTCTGCTTCCCTTCTTTTTCTTCTCACAGATTGTAAAATCCTCTAGGAAGGGTTCTCTCTTCAATGTTTAGAAAGGGCCTAAACAAATCACTGCCACTAAATAAGCATGTATTAAATGGCATCCCAATTTCGAATCACAAGGGGCTGGAAAGTGCAATTCAAACAGCAGCTTTTTTCATTTATGCATCTCCAAAGGTCAACCATGAGCTTGAATGTATAATACATAATCTGCCTGTGCTCATCAAAGGAGAGTTCCAGTCTTCAGTTACTTTAGGGAGGAAAGAAACCAGTCTGCCTAACACCTAGTAAGATGCCCTGTGGGAAGTAAAACTGGTGTCAGAAGCATTGTGGGTAATGGTCAGTTCTTTATCTAATCTTTGTAACAGTTGAATTACTCAATGCTTAGCTTTTAAATTCTCAGTCAACATGCAATATATAATCTTTGACTTCAGGAAAGCAGACTTCAAAGGAACACAGTTTCCTTAGACAAGTGACTGAAATTTTGTAATGTACAGAATCTCACCATTAAACATAAAAGCCATGATATTACTAAGTCAATTTATGATGGCTTTTATTTTGCATTATATTTTAAGTAATGAGCTTGTAAATCATTAATAATAAGATGAAGAAATTTAAAACATTTGTGTGAAATATTTATAGTTATAACAAAATTTAAAATACATTAACACCTGAAGTGGCAGGAACTGTTTACTAGCAGAGCATAAAAATACTGCTGATGAGTTTATGAAACCAAATTTAACACTGTATATTTGATTCTGGTTACAAAGTTTTAATTCCCATTGAACCAGATGGGAACTGAAAATTAAAAGAATTCATGCTGCATGTGGAAGAGGTATGTAGTATATTCTCTATAAAGAAGAAATATAGGTAATTCACAGCCATTTTAATGTGGCATGTACAGTTTACAGGAAAATGTAGTCTTGGAAAATTCATAATTAAAAAGTGAAATGGGAAGATCAGTAGTGTGGCAAAATGTATTTTGTGTAATGCAGTACTGACACATAGGAATATTTAAATTAAAACTATGCAACCCTTTAAAAAATTACCCTGACTGGTATAAATTGTTCATTCAGAATTTATCCGCAAACAGATTGGAGTGGGTGAAGCTCACTCATCATGTGAAAGATGATACATCCTGTTAGCAAACCAACAAATCTCTGAAATCCAGTCCCAGGCAAACTTTCTGGTCACCACAGTCCTGCTATTTTTCTTTCATCAAATGATGGCTTGGGTACCACAGACACTGCCTCCCTTCCTAAACAACATTTTCATTCTATCCACATTATCAATCACAGAAAGGACAAGAAGAGAAACTAATCCACAGATTCCATTCTCTCTAATAAGCAACGGAAGGTAGAATGGTCAAAAGTAGTTCAAGAAGATTTCCTACCACTGTAACTGTATCTGGTGAGGGATAAAGGAAGACATCTGACTTATTGGCACGGGCTGACAAATTTCCAAGCCAGTAACATCTAGCAGGGCCATTTTTCTCCATGGTGTGATACCTTGCATGCAGTTTCTGCTGCTTGCCAACTAGTTTAATATCCAAAAAGGCTTTTTTTATATCACTTTAGCATTTTAGTGAAGAAATTGTGGCAATTAAAAATATGAGTTTTCATAATTGCTCTAGATATTGCACTAGCCGTAGTGATAATGAGTAGAGTTTACTTGAAGGTCACAGCCTGTTGTTTAAATATTTACAGAGCTTCCAGATTTAGTGTCAGACCCAAACCTAAAGTCTAAGAACAGAGACTGGCTTCACTAATTTTTTTTAAGTGGCAAGTTTGATTGGTAAAATTATGCATTATAATGGTTTATTGTAGCTTTAGTAAATGAGAAAATTGTAGCAAGCATTGTGGAACAGCAGTACTACACAAGCTGTGATTTTCAAGGGTTATAGAGATGCAACATAAGGAGAAAAAGAGTTGATAAATGTTATACACTATCAGGTAGTGGCAAAGAAAGATTTAGAAGAAAAAACAAATTGGGGCAGTCTACTCATCTCAAACATACTGGGACTATATCCATTTTCAGTCATAGATTCCCTAACATCAAAGTGCCCACAAAGATACAAACAAATTTTAGCTCTCTCCATGTAATGCATATTTTTTTTCTGCAATAAAGAGCACATTTTATCTGCTAGGGGCAGACCTTTGTATTTTGCACAGCCAAGGGATCTCAGACACACACAGACTGATAGGGTAATCTCCTGTTTAGCCAGACTATCCTGTCACAGACCAGCCACAAACAGTTTGCTCTGCATGTAAAAAGCAGTCACATCCCAAATCAGGAACCTGCAAGTACAGAAGAATATGGAGAAGTCTAACAGACTGCTTGAAAATGCCACAGGACATTTTGGGTGTATGAACTCGGCTCTTGAAGAACACCAGATTGGGTCCCTGAAGAAGAAATTACTTCTGAATGCATCAGGCTTAAAAAGGAAACTGAGTTTCCTTTTTAAGGAAAAATCTGGTCAGTTTTGGGAAAGAAATGGTAAGAATCTATGAATCTAGGGTTGCATCTTTAGTGTTGATTTGAGAGACTAACTGCAGGGTTTCTTGAGCATTGCACTGCACACACAGAAGAATCTGACTTCCAGCACACAAGCTGACATGCTAATAAATCCACAGAAAAAAACAACATGAAAGCTGACACATAAATAATTCAAACATATTGCCTGTTTTTAAACAAGATCCTACTATTCCATAAACATGAGAGTTAAAGTTTTAAAAGAAAATTGTTTTCCTAATCTTTTTCATTAAAACAAATATGATGACATTTACTCTATTTAAAATCCATTCCTAATCAAAGCCTTTCAATCAGCTTCATACTTTCTGTACTAATTGTGACATACTTCAGTGTGGACTTTCACCACTGACCCAGAAGGCAGTATCTTTGTTACCTGATAGTGTTTGGAGTTACTAAACTCAAGAAATAACTATGACCAACAACAAAAAATGGGGCTAGGTCCAGCTTGCCTGTTTCATTTTTAATCATTGTGTCTTCATATTAGGATGATCTTGACTGCAAATCTCTGGACACTGTTTTCTTAACTCAGTTAGCTGCTATCTCCAACTTCCTTTTAAGTTTTAAAGACCATATTTAAAACCCAAGAATATGAGAATCTTAATTCAAACTTGCTTTTTATAAACAACATGCATTTGAGAGGGCATATTTTGATTTTCTCCATCATACAGGTGACTAACTTTGCCATCAGCAAACTGGTATTTCCACAGCTAACAATGAAGCCCTGGAAAGACTTACTGGCTAGTTCCACTACAAGGTGAAACTCACAAAGTGGGGTCAGGAATATCTTCTGGCAATGGGGTGTTCTGAGGTTACTGGCAGGAAATGGATATTCATAATTTCTAGCTAAATTATTTTTTAATTTAATGTGTTGGACAGAGTGGGCAATTGGTCAAATTCTTCTCTGGGAACATAAATGTAATTCTGAAGTGATTCCATTGACCTGAGCACTGAAGTAGAAATGTGAATCTATTTCTATCTGAAATGCATTGCAGCCTGTCACATTAGTTCTGTGATCCTGGCAGATCCTACAAGTAAACAGGGTCAAGACACGTCAATACACAGATGGGAGATTGTCAAACAACCTCTAAACAGGTGAAGGAAGAGGTGTTGGTACCTGCATAGCCCTCACTTGCTGAGCATATCTCCTCAGCATATCCTTTCTCTGTGATGTCCACTTGGACCCAAACCTTCTCCTTGCCTCAGTTACAGTGCAAGGAACCCCAAGAGACATTTCTAGTCATGGAAGGCTAAAGAACACAAATTCCTCCACTCATCTCTTTCCATGTCCCTGAAGGATTTCTCAGGTCATACCTCTGACAGCAGCTCTCTTCCTCCTCCATACTCATCTGGGTAAGGTGCTCCCACAAATAGACCCTGTTACTTTGCCATCAGGAAGAGGTTTCTCACCATAGAATTACATTCTGAATTACTTAAAACAGCAAACATCCTTTGGACTGAAATGTTGCAAGAAATTAATCACCAGTCAGTCTGCTGTGTGTACCAACAGGGAGGCAGGAACTTCTGCACCTCAGATGGAATGCCTGTTCTTCCCAGGCACTTGGGGCTTTGTAGCAAGGGAGAGAAGGAGGTCTTTGCACTGAGAGGATGTAAGACTCATTTTCAGACAATTTAATCAACTTTTGAGCTTGTTAATTCCCAGAAGAATTACATCTATCCAAAGGGCTTGCTTGGTTCTAGCCCTTGTAAAAGCAGCTCTGACCAGTGATCCCCACAAAATGTATTTACATAGTTTGGGTGAACAACCTAAAACATTGGGAAAACATTCTGACTGGATCAGTGGTGAAGATGAACTGAATTTATGCTTTGTGTGATGTTAGGTGGCAGTATGCTGCTATGTTAAAGATTTGATATGATTTCCAGTGCTCTGGGAACATTTGGGATATTAACCCTGGAGCTTCAGGCAGATTGCAAATTTCCATTCTACTGACCTACATTATTGCTGCAGTCTTAATGCCTGTAGTAGTCTTTGTTTCTTGTTCCAAACTTCCATTTTTCTCAACAGACAACCCAAGAGACTTCATTACAGGGTAGTGATTGGAAACTACATCATTAAATATATAAAGCACTTCACAATTATTTTAATTAAATGAAAATAAATATGTCCAATGCTATTAGTCAATAAAAATGCTTAGAAGATAAAAAGTATAAAAATTCAGAATATTCTCTCAAATCAGTAACATATTTTTTCAAGAAAACAGCACAATTTGAAAAAACCCCACCCAATTTTAGTTCTTAGCTATTATGTAAACCACTGCAAAATACCAAAACACACTAATAAAGCATGCAATCCATCAATAGTGAGATCTAGACTTTTAAAAAATGATGAAAGCTTCACTTATTCATAGAATGTTAAAAACTCCCACGTGAAGTGACTTAAACTTTGCCCATTCTCTGCCTTATAACAGTGCTTTAGTATTTTAATTATCTGTGGCTCAGCATATACGTGACAATAGGATCAAGCCTTATAAGACAAGTTCTCCTTTATTTCCACTTCCCAAAAGTCACTAAACTTTCAATGAACTTAGCCTGCAGGATCAATTCTGCTGTGCTCTAATTTTAATATCTGAAAATAGCAATAATCAATACAGCTGAACAATCCATGATTTTAAATTAAAAATCAAATAAAATCCACATGAATCTTCTATCATCGAAGAGGCCCTTAGATAAGACACACAAATGGATTTTCTAATCTTGGCAGATTATAAGTAGATGTAGGTTCAAATAAAAACTTTTTGATGCTATCTTCAAATCAAACTTTCCAATAGTTAACCAACTTTGAGCAGTATACAGCAACAGTTTTATTTTTATGTCTTCAGTACGTCCCCTGATAATCTGGCCCTTAGGTTTCTCTATTTTATACTTGGATGAATGGTAATGAACCTTTAACGTAAAAATTATCGGATTTGCAGATTCGTTTTGTTCATAGAATATCTTTCATTAAAGAGATGTATAAAAGATATCTGAAGCTTTATGGAATTTAGGTACTCTATAAAGTGAATTTCACTGGAAAATCTATGTATTTTTTTCCACAGAATATTTGCTGACCAAGATTATTAATTTTTTGAATGTCTTGGGTTCATATGGAGAAAAAAATCACCTCTTGTGGTTTTGAGCAGCTTTGAAATTGTGTGAAAAAAAGACAGCAAATTAGGGAAAAAACGTTTCCATTTAAAAGCAACACCTATAAAAGCAACTTGCTCTTTAATAAATTATAGGTTCACGAAAAAGGATTTCTTGTTGGAATGTTTCAGAATGGAGAAATGGTTTCTAAAACTATGACTATTCAATAGAAGACAGCAGCCTCTAAATCTTCTAGCACCAGCTAAAAACTGCTACAGCCACATGATACAAAGTGTTGGTCTGGTATAACCTCACTCTGCCAGCTCCAATTTGATCCAAATTTTTTGATGGGATAATTTTGTACTAGAAAAGCGCATAGTAGATCGTGTATCATCTGTCTGTACCACTCTGAGTTTATGCCAGACAAAGTACAGAGTGTCTTCTACAGTCACCATGAAAGCACAGAGCTGGGACAGCGCCTGGGTAATGAATGTACTTTGACTAATTCACCACAAACGTGATCATGCCAAACCCAGAGCAAATTAGACCTGCTGGGTGATGCAACAGTGCCCAGGTCTAGTGTTAATGATTGTGAGAATGGCACAGTCACAAAGCCACCAGAAATTATTTCTCTTCCCTGACTCCCAGAGTGCAGACTTTTTGAAGTAACATGCAAGTATTTGAAATTATGCCTGTAGTTCTTAAAAAAACAGTTTCGGGTACAATGCAATTATCTTTCGGCAAAAGCTGCATGATAGAACTTCACTCTGAGCATGTTTTGAATCAACCAAATGGAAAAAAGGTTTTTAAGCAAAAGAAAGAAAAAGGAAACTATTCAAATAATGCAAACAATTTGTGAAGCCTAGTTGTTTAGGTTTGTTTTTTGGTTTTTTTTCATAATAACAATTTTGTTGTAATAAATCAACCAGTGCCAGTACCAATTATCTAATGATCAACATCTCAGGGCCTTGTTCAAGGATTCAGCAGGGTGACAGAGTGCCAGCCCTGCTGAGGCTGGTGACTGGGTGTCTGCACTCCCTGCACAGCTCTGCAGCTCACAGAACCACTGCCTCAGTCCATCAGCAAACCTCAGGCCTGGCTTTGATAAATCGTGTTCTAACTCACATGGCCAGAGAGCAAAAATTTGGATATGTGATAAAAGATACCTTTGACTCCTCTGAAATATTTCTCATGGGTGCTGTGCTCATTTTAAGCCTGTGCCTTTGCAGGCTCTGACACCCCTCTCCAGCAGCACTGCAGAGCGCAGAGCCTTTACATTGCTGTCTGGTGAGAAGGGGCAAAATAACCCAGAACTGTGTCATCATTTCTGTGTCTGCTCCCCACGAGGTGCCCGCTCTGTGGGAATGCTGAGGCTGTGAAACTGCAGCAGGCACAAAATTACACGTTAGCTATCTCCATTATAACAGGCTGTCATCGTTCAGCACAGAGCAGCCATTAATCATCCAACAATCATTCATCCATCCTCTCGCTGAAGCATTAAACTGTGGCCCTTTCTGTCTGTCTCTGGTGATCATCCAGGTGGAAATTAGAAATCCCAGAGTGCTTTTCAAAAAGAACAGGGGCTAACCTGGGTGACCCTCAATAATAAAAGGGAAAACCTGTTTCCATTGTCCACAGCTGTGTGTAAGCTATTGCCAAGTACATAATAGGCACCACATTTACCTACACAGTCACTGCTTCTCCAGCATTTAGCTCATTCATCTGTAGAGTGGTTTGGGACACCTTGAGTATGAAATATGCTTTGTGAAATCAAATTCCATTATCCCTTACAGCATGCTGACAAGCATTTTCAACCAAAAATTTCACACTGCCCCTATGATTCAATCTTAAAAGAGTCTCCTCCTGGTGTAGCAATTTGCAGTAGTGCTTCACCTTCATGCAGGGAGCTAAGTGCTCAATACACCATAAAACATATGCTAATAATGGTGGGTGAAATTCACTTAAATGGACAAATGTTTGTTGTTGGCTTTTCCTCTCTTTTCTCTTAAATTGGTTTTCTTTGTTGATAAATTATGATGCTTGTGCTCTCTAGATTGGATAAAATCTTGTTCTTTACTTTGGAGCTTTTGGATGAAAGGCATTTAGGGACTTAGATAATCACCCTCCTAACTAGATTTGATCTGATTTTGAGGTCATTTTCATGCATTAGCTTAAAACAACTACAACACAATTTAATAATAAATTCTGTTAATATAACTTAGCCTTGAAAAATTGCACTTATATTGAGCAAGTAATATTTTAATGTTTTATTCACTAAAGCTCAATTCTAAAGACATTTTGATCCATAATCACAATGTCCTTAAGCACATCCAATTTTTCAGTGCAATGATGAAATTTAAAACCAGAAGAAACAACAGCAGTATAAGGCATTTAAGTGTCTCAGTCTCATTAGAAATTAAGCTTCTGATGCCCTTAATACTTTTGAGTTTCTAGCCAAGGGCATATAGAGTAAATGTTAAGTGTTGACTGAGTCCAGAAGGGGCTGTGACCTCCAGATATCCAACTCCATCACACTTTTCCACAGGAGCATGCTCTCCTACCTGCTCATTTGAGGGAATTCAAAGTACATCGATTCATTTACAGAACTGCAATGGATTTTGCACTGTGCTCCCTGCTATGTTATCCAAGTGACAAATAAGTGAACAGAGAAGCAATCTACTGGATTTTGACTTAGCCTGCGAAATTAATTTTTAGCAAAGTTACAGTATGTAGAAAAAAAAGGAGGCACAGGCATGGCTACGTGGAACAAGAATAAATATTGGCATAGGGGACATATCATTATCCATGCTTTGGGCCATAGCTCTGAATAATTTCAAAACTACACTTATATTTAGGGAGAGAAAAATGTGTTATTATTCTCTCACAGCTTTGTTTCAAATGAAGAGATGACACGGACTGAATTAATTTCTAATTGTTCCCTGATGTGCACTGGAAGGCAAGATGCTCATAGCAGGAGGTTCCACAGTTGTGCGAATGTGAGTACACGGATGTGCTCAACTTCATAGACCACTGACATGATGTTAGAAATCAAATACTATTAAACTCTACCTGCACTATGTGCAAAGTTGGTAAAGTTAAAGACATGCATATATTGAGGAGATAAATGTGGTTAAATAACAACTGGAGATCAAGAGAACGATGAATGTGGAGTACAGATATTTATTTTTTAATACAGCTTCCATGAGCACTAAACTTTCAAGTATGTTCTGCAATTAGGGATTATTTGCAACATGTGTTGGGCAATTGAACATTCCTTTTTGTTACACCCTCAGCTAAAAACACTGGGACAAACGGTCTCCAAATGCAAATCTAGAGAACACAACAATTGAAATAGCATACTGGAAACGGGAATGAACAACAAAATGCATGAAGCCATAGGGAAGGCCAAGGTGAATTTAGTACACAGGCAGATGTGCATGAAACCTCACTGAACCAACATTCTCCTGGTGTCAGACCTGCAGGTGTCCTGCCTGCAAGGAGAAAAAGGCCTGCAACTCTCCCACTTGATACATGGCTGGTTACTTGACCAATGATTTATATCAGGTGCCTAACATAGCCAGTCTCAATTTTTCTGCAATTAAGGAGGGCAGGGCAGGCCAGTGACAAACGGTTTTCCTACAGCACTTTTGGCTTTAGCTATTATCCCTTAGATATCTTTAAACTAATTCATCCCTCTCTAGAATCCCAGGTTTGGGTTGATAAATCAAGCGAGACCTGTGTGTGCTGGGAGCTGATTACAGGGTCATTCCTCAGCAGAAATGTTTGACCATAGTTTCCCAACTTCATATTTTATCTAGCAGCTGGTGATGTATCATCACTAATCCAAATGCAAAGTATCAGGAAATAAAAGGAGGCGGCACTGTTTATAATAAATCACTGACAGGGAAAGCTTGACCTTTTCATTTCCTACAAGGTATTTCATTGTTAGACCACAGACAAACAGAATTTTTCATCTGGTGCTTAATATGCATCAGAAGAGAACAAAGGTTTATAAGACAAGAAGAGGAGGGTACTACCTCCACTAGAGGACACTTATCTTTCCATAGATCAAAAAGGCAATACTGTTAATAACACATTTTTTAAAACAATCATTTGTCCTTCTTATTAGACCACAATTTAATGTTAAAATGCACTCTGTTACCTTTCATCCTGAAGGAACATTCAGAGATTCTGTTAATTTTACAAAGCCTTTTTAAAATGTATTATTTTTAAGAAAAATGCTTATCTTTGAAAGCAAATATTAATGACTAACACCATATAATGACATAAACCCACAAAATGATATCATTATTATCAATGCTCAAGATGGAAAGGTATCCCCCATATGTTTTAATTGGCATAGCAATTGTGGCTACAGGTCACATTGCTGGACACAGCACAAACACTTAATGAAAGGTTTCTTCTGCAAGGAGCTTCCATTTCACCTTTCACAGAAAAAATACTAGCACACAGAGGTACAAAATAGACGTGGTTAATTACAACACCTTCCTTGAAAAAAAGGAAAATCACTTAAACTCAGGCGCTTTGTTTATCTCCCCTAAGGGTCTATCTGCCCTAAACCTCCACCAGGTTACGCCATACCCAGCTACAAGATTCAGCTCCTTGACAAATACAGAAGCCACAGCATTTTGTTAAAATCACGGAGGCTGCTGAGATACACATCCACTTTCCTCCTTTATGTACTTTTTGTACTTTTCCCTCCTCCATCACTAGAATGAGACACCAGGCATGAGACAAGCTGCCTTTGCAGCCCAAAAGGATTCAGGCAATGGTTCTGTGTGCCTTAGCACCAAGAGCATTCTAAACACATATGTTCAACTACAATCCCATGGAACAAACCCAGGATCACAACAGCAGGTCACTTGTACCATCTCTTTTCCTGCAGAAAATCACAAAGTTTTATGTTTGGCCTTCCTTTATGTTGGGTTCTCTTGAAAGTTGGTGAATTTCAGAAATCCTACCTGAAAAAGCTCAGGCAGGAGCTCAGAGAACATGAAGCCAACTGTATTTCCTGCTACCAGGCAGAGCAGGTGAATGCAGCCTCGTTGGATACAAAAGACCTACAAATGACACCTTGGGCTTTAGCTTGGGTGTGGGAGCATCACTACCACAGTACCTTGAGCACGTGCACAGCTTCTGTCAGTAGTGCAGGGATTCTCAGGGGTCTTTTTTCCCATTTACTCAAAGAATCAGACCAGAAACATTTCATTTGGATCTCTAACAAACCTTTCCTTCTTGGATTTTCAGTGGGTACTTGCCTGTTCACCTGAGCTAGTACAGTAAAAAGCCTTAAGAGATATTTACCATGGCCCACTTACAGTTTTTACACCAGCCTGCACACTAAGTTTGCTGAGAGTTGGTGCCTTTAGTGGTACCAGCAACCTGAGGAGCAGAGCAGTTGCCTTATCCTACTAGGAAGTTGGAGGTTATTGTAATCCTGAGGAAACATCAGCTCAGCTTGCTCAACAATAAAAATGATGTTACAGCAATCCCTGTGGGTGTTTCTGTTGTATTGGTCTCCAACCTCACCCTTACACAGAGCTGTCATATCGCTATCACTAAGCTGCAAGTGCCTTTTTTAATTTGCCAGCATCTTAATGTATTTTACTATCATTAGCTGCTACTTCTCCTCTCACACAAAACAGGTTTAGAAAATCTATTTTACTAAGAGCTAGTATATCTAATTTGTACGAATTTACTAAAGCTTGTCAGTCACACTAAAGCATTTAATCATCTGTGACATTAAAATAAAACACTTTAAAACCTTTGGCACATAGTGTTCCTGTTAAGAAAGTGCTGTAATAGTATTCACACTGCTGGCAATAAGAAAAGAGCAGCAGAAATTAACATGAACAAAATACAGTCATTCTCACAAAACTTCCATACTGGTTAAAGTTGGAAATTCTTCAATGTTCCTTCAAAGAATAGCTTATTCCCATTGTAATGATCTGAGATGTTTCATCCTTTTATATACAGCAGCCATGTAGGCAGAGGGAAGCTGTTATAAAGTCAATACTAGGGGGTTTTAGTGTAATTAGAACCCCTCAATGCCTAGAGGGAAGAAAAAAAAGTAGGAACTTTCTGCTTTTATATTACTACTGAGAAAAAATCTGAACACTTAAATTACAGGAGTTATCTTAAGGGGAATATCTTTTTGCCCTCCTATGCTGAATCTTCACTGGAGTCAGGATAGTTAGAAACTGCCATTTAATTCCACTCCTCCTGCTTTTCTTTTAAAAAGAGAAAAAAAAATTTTAATTGTCACATTCACATCACTCCAAGATCCAGTCTCAAGGATTATCACCAAATGTAATGAGACTTGGTGCTATTAGGTGCTAGGAGTGCATTTCAAACAGGCACCTCTTGGTCCCCAACCTACAGCAGAGGGGAGAGCCCCTGCTCAGCCACAGATCTATGGGGGTGACAAGGTACCAGCCTTGGGCTCCCTGCAAGAATGACACCTCTGCTCAAGGGAGGTCATGCTGTGGGTTGCAAAACTGATAGTGGTGGGGAAGGAAGGAAGGAAGGAAGGAAGGAAGGAAGGAAGGAAGGAAGGAAGGAAGGAAGGAAGGAAGGAAGGAAGGAAGGAAGGAAGGAAGGAAGGAAGGAAGGAAGGAAGGAAGGAAAAGGTGGAGCAAATTGCTGTAATTTTATTATACATGAAAACACACCCTACTAAACATACTCTGAGGTTTGAACAGCTGTCTGTGGAATACTCTGAAAACATATTGCTATAACCCAGTTTACCTCTCTAATTTTCTTTCTTTATACACATACTTTCCATTGCTGTTGATGGGGATTCTGTTCATGTATTAGCAAAAGAATAAATTCCTTAATTTTCAAATCTCAGTCCTATTTTCTGTAAACCAGAATCTCCCCTCTTCCTAATGCAATTTGCCTCTCTGAGATTGTCCTCAGTAGAAGGTGAATCAATCACTTCATGGAAGGCACCTCTGTATGACTGCCAGAAGAAAGTCTCTCTACTCTTTAAGCATTAAACCCTTGCAAGGTAAAAGAAAATACATACAGGAGCCATAGTAAGGAAAAAGGAAGAGCCTGTAAATTTGCCAAATTCAAAGTCAATTTAGTTTGTTATTTTCCACAGACCATTATTGTGATACTTCATAGCAAAAAAAGGAAAATTAGAAATTGTTCATGTGCCTACTGAATTCCTGTGTTGTGCAGCAGTAAAACAATAACAGCTGAAGAGGGTACTATGCTGAGAAGAACCTACACAGTCCTTTTGAAGGACTTGGATTTTCCCCTCTGATTTCCAAAGGACTTGTGACAAATGAGTTTATAGGCAGCTGAAGAAGAGCATCTTTTATGAGTAAAATCATCCTTTCCTTAGATATCTACATTTTCTACAGTAAAACATCTACTTTCTACTCAGAAAGGTTTTGACTGTACTTCTGTAACAGGCAACTATCAGTCTTATTCTGGGGAGTGTGCTTGTCTTTGGGAGTAAATGAAGAGGCAGAGGCAGGGACTGAGCATCTGTGGCTCCTTCCCAGCCCATGAGCCAGGGACACACAGTTTGCAGGTGTGCAGCCCCTTCCAGGTGAGAGGTGGAAACACCTTTCATGCAAAGCCTGGTTAAGTAGCCTGGACAGGATGGAGTGGTATGGATGCTACTGGTGTCCACTGCTTCAAATTGTAAAAGGACGAGCACTTCCGAAAAAGGGAAAAAGTACATCCAGGGCTATTCCATTTGGAACTGCGTAAGAAACTCATGAAACAAACTCCTCTATGACAATGAGCATTCCAAGGAGACATTGCCATAGGATTGCTCTGTTCTTATCCTGCCCCCCATGATATTCATGACACACCACTCTCAGAGACAGATACTGGGGAGACAAATCTCCTGTCTGACCAGGTATGGCAATTCTTACAAGGCTGTGAGACCTGATTGCTTTGCTTGGACATTAGACACATGAGGGGCTGACACTAACTTCATCCATTTCTCCCATTCTCATTTTCAGCCTGGTGAAGATGAAAATCTGCTGTCCATTTCAGATGTAAAACTGAGAGAGGATGAACAGCTCTGCAGAGGAACCAGCTCAGCATTTCCCTGTCAGCTGCCCTGGGAAAATCTTCTCATTTTCCACCCCTCCAGCACAGAAGCAAAATCAACTAATATCATGGCTGCCTACACACTGCTCCCAAAACCTTGCTGGCAATTCTTTATAGTGCTTCTGGTGAAAAGATTTATGATTTTTTTCCTTTTTTTCCCCCTAGAGCCTACTTTAATATCCCCTCTTTCTTTTAGCCTCCCTCTCCCCACCATAAAGAAAGGTTTCCCTTTTGCTGCAGTACCCAGCAGTTTCTCCCCAACCTGTTGAGATTCCCAGCCTGCTACCACAGCACCCACAATAGCTGTGGCACTCCAGTCCCCCCAGGATCCTGCAGGGGGAATTCCTCCACTCTGAAATGCTTTCCTGAAATTATGAATAATGAATACTTGGAGTTTTTCATCACTGCTGCCACCTCATCTGCAGTGGTTCAAGGCCAAACAAAGCAAAGTGTAAGGACATATGTGAAATATTATATTGGACTAATATAGTTGGAAAAATAGACAAGTTCTTCAGTAGATAAATCTCTCTTTAGACGACCTTGTGCATCCAAAGTTTGTGCTTCTTCCTGACAGTTTTTCTAGTCGACTTCTCCTTTGGGAGTTTCTTTGTTTTAATTCAACAAACAATTCAGCAGGCTTGTCAAGAATTAATTAGGTGGTTCAGGCAAAAATACTCACAACAATCTCCTGCCTCTGTTTATGGCAGGCCTGTACCAGCCTAGTTGCACCTCCATTTCAGCTGCAGTTCATAAAACCTGTATTAATCTGCAGATTGCCTTCCCTCACAAAACCCCAACAGCTCCCTGTCTCCTCTGCTTCTCTGTTTGGCAAAACAAAACTCAGGGAAGAAAGAAAATGATATGGTAATTAAATTCTCTCTCTGTTTTAAAGGGACAAGCAGTCTTTCTGTATTAATCTGCTCCTTGCAAATTCAAGACAAATACAAGGGAATTAATATTGCACAGTTCTTGCTAATGTACTAATTATAAATTGCTGGCTACCAAATGAAAAGTAGGAACAATGATACACACGATGTTATTAAAAACCATTTACGGTAACAGAAAGTTAACAATTTCTATCCAGAGGATTCTGCTACAGCAGATGGGATTACACTGCAGAAAATAAAATCTCCAATATAATTTGCCAATTCATTCTTCATCAATACTTTCAAGATTAAGGAGGGTTTAAGTCATGGTAATTTGGAAGGGGAGGGATTCAAACCTGTGGGGACTCTCAGTACTGAGCAAACCCTAGAATTTCCCATAGGTAAACAATGAAGCTTAATTAACAGGTCAAGTAAGTGATTTGAGGGATTTTTGTAACACCTGTTTCCATATACTCAGAGGGAATATTTTAAACAATATCTAACAGTGCACCCATTTTGACTACGGGCCAAATGCAGTAGATCAGGTAAAACTGATTTTCTGATTTTACTTGAGACACTGTTGCTCCTTTTCCATACTTTCAGATTCCTGTGGATTTTTAAATTTGTTCCCCTGCAAAGTAAATTATAACTATGCAGAGAGGATAGAGGACTTTTCCTTTTTTTTAAACTTTAATAAAATGGAGTATTTTCCATCAGGGTGTGTTATGGCTCACAATAAAAAGGGGACTGACAGCTGATAGAGGATGATGCTGAAGTGTTTTACCAATAATATTTTTACCTTAGCATACACAGCATGAAATTGATTCCAAAGGAAGATTACTGGTTCTGTAGTGAGCTGCATTATTTAGGAGGATGCATCTCATTCTATCTCTAGGATTCAGGTCTAGTGCCTTGAGACCCTTCAATCCCTCAAGGCTGCAAAGATTTAAAGTTCTTGGGCTGGAAATTTGAGGGACTGGCTCAACAGAACTGACAACACAGCAGGCTCAGCCAAGAAGTCTTGAATCTGATGACCTGGATGTCTCTCTCTCTCTGATGCTGCAAGGATTAGGAAAACCCTTTAAAAGGTCTTCATCAGTTCTAGCACAAAGAGAAAAATTTTCATCTTATGAGAAAAGGTCATGAGTCTGGTTCTCAGCTTCTTGGGGTCAAAGATCTCATATAAATATTAAAGAAATTGTAGAGGAGGAGAAACAGACATGTAATGCAAGAGCCATGTGAGATCAGCAAAGCTATCTAGGCTTGTTAGAATAAGAAAAAGAATACATCTATTGTAAAAATACATTTATAAAAAAATATTTGCATACTATGAATTTTGCCTGATTGCCAGTGATAACAGTTGCAAGGATTCTCGTTAGTTGTCTGGATTTTCACTTATCTCAGTAAGAGTACTCCTGCTTGTGCTGTAAAGATCCCAAATGTAAGATCAGGCTTCAAGGAAAGTGCTCCAGAAGGTACCGAGACTGTCCTTGGTGCTGTGGCACTGATACATTTCATGGGAAATGTTGTGATAGATTACCTGCACTCTGCATGTTCTTTTGTTGCAAACTGAATTTTCTACTACACTTCCCATGCTGCAACAGGGGCTCATCATTTAGAGAGAAAAAACAATAAAGCATCATGCAAGGCATCTGACCAAGAGACATAGTCACTAAGGAAATATGTGGGCATGAAACCATGAAATAACCATGAAATAACCATGAAATAACCAGAACTGTAAGATATTACTGCAGCTTTTGTAACCAGAGGCTTCTGGGTCCAGCCACTCCTTCCTTCCCCTCATGCAAAAAAACCCAACTCCAAAGAACCCAAAAGAACAGGCCCCCAACCCTCCACACAGACTCTTATATGTGTAAATAATGCTACTGAACTCAAGAAAGCACACCTCTATTAATGTGACTGCCAAATCAAGTTCTCAACCAGTCAGCACATAAAATAAAGACGTATGGAATTAAATTCATTGTGTTCAATCAGTAAAAAGTAAAAGAACTCAAATTAATTATGCAAACTTTAAAAAACACATTTAGGGATATGATTTGTTCAGAGAGGGATGTTTTGCACACTACCTGAATCTAGCTGAGAGAACACATAAAACATTCATTTCATTTTCTGGTATGTGCTCGTTTAGTACAATACACTCAGCCATAATGATGTAGCTAACAATTTTATGGTCTTGTATGATTCATGCTGCAAAGGATACCATGCCACACTGAAACCTTTTTATTATCAATCATTGGGAAACACAAGCTTCAAGACTGGCATTAATTAAGAGGGTAAGGATTTACAAATGCTTCTGCTTCATTCTCTAAATATAAATATTCATGGTAGTATCTATGGATCACTTTTTGAAGTAAAAATTTATCTTGGAAAATAAGAAGTTGTAGAGGCAACAGAAGCCTAATTATGAAAGGCTGTCTTCAAATCTTACAACTGGATCACTTTATGACAATAATACTCTGCTTTTTGTAAAAACAAAAATATTGGAATAATTATGGAAATATGACAAAACATTAAATACCATGAATTTGGATTCCTTGTTAAAATCAGTTTTTAAGATAAAAATGATTAAATTTCTTTTTATTTTCTTCTTTACCAGTTGTTTTCCTCTGGATCCTCTGTGTCTGTTTCTCAGAAGGCCTGTTAGATGTGCACCTCTCATACACACCTTTACATTCTCATTTCCTTGTGTTCATGCCAATATTGCTGTCACTTCTGTCTGTGCATCATCCTGAACAAATCTCACAGGTTTTCTACATGTCTTCCAAACTGGGCATTAGTCATAACTAAAGTAGCTCTTTTTAATTTGTATTTATATTCCTAATTCTCTTTGTGCAAGTAATTATGGTAAATGCATGCCCATTAAGCACACATTAAAAAGAAGATATATAACTGAATGTACCTGCTCGATAATACACTATTTGTTTATGCTTTTATTAGTCCAAAGAACGCTAAGTAATAGATACATGGAAAAAATTACATATGTAATTAGAAGGATTGATTCCACCTCACCTAAGATATGGAGAATAATTAATTTATTAGAAACAGACTGAATACAGCAAATAAAAAGACTGGCAGCAACTAGTGATGCCTGTGGTGAGGAATTTGTTCTTGCAAAGAGTCTATACCTCATCAGACTGAGGTAAGACAAACACTTGGCTAACTACAGATCTGAAGAAAGCACAGAAATTCAAGGTTTTTCCTTGTTTTAAACACAAAAAGAAAAGCTTGGTTTCAACTGCAATATTTTCCAGGTCATCAAGAAACAGATGTTTTTCAATTAACAAAGCCATAATTAATAAACAGCTCCGGATGATAAACATGCAGGCAAAATAACTGAAAACAGTGTTTCCTCAAAAGTCCTGAAGGTAAGGGAACTATTTAAACTTGCCCACACTTTCTAACTCCGTGTTTAAAATACTCCAGCTAAAACTGGCAAAGAACATTGATAAAAAACAAACCAAATTGACTTCTTAGTTACTTTGATTTTCCCCTCCTTCTTTTAATGTTGTTGACAAGATTATTAGATGATGCAAAAATATCTTTCTGTCTCTTCAAACCCCTTGTTGATCTATTTTGTCTTTATTATTTTGTTCTAACAAGCATGCCCCAGCTTCTGGAATTCATCAGCCTAAAACACCATTTAGTATCTTCTATTTTCAGACCAGCTCTTATTAACCTAAACCATTCAGTGAATAATGCCCATGCCTGTACAATGTGTGATTAAATACAACTATATTCAGCGCTTTCATGTATGAATTCTGCTTGGGAGAAAAATTGCCATGCTGCTGGACAGCATATTTGAATATTTTTCCCTATCACGATTATTTATTATTTCTATTAGCTAATGTTGTTTTACTCCTAATTATGGGTAATTAGATGATGAGTTGTCAGCACAATCAATTCACTTAGAAGCTTCTACATTTAATTAACTCAAGATGGTTTTGAACATTTAAATGTCAAAACAACATTTAGAAAACAGAACATTAATAAGTTGTTCATTGAGCTGTACATTATAGAATGTGACTTAAAGAACCAAAGGTTTTGGTGTGATGACAGGTCTCAAATTCTACTTGTAGAGAGTCCAAATTTGCTGTACATTTTGACAGCTTTACAACAATGGCTTTGTGCTTAGCAGGTCACTTGTTACAGAACTTCAGTGCTGATCTGAGAATACCAACTACTGCAGGACTTGGTGGATAATGGAAAAACACCCTTCCCAAAACCAGCATTGAGGAAAGGTGCAACATCAGCCTTCATCCATTTTAATGGCTTCAGTATGGGGATGGCCCATGGATTTTTAATGTTAGTATTGCTGAAAAGGCATCCTTCAAAGCCTGACAAGCTGTTAAAAGAGCTGAAACTCTTTGATATTGACAATGAGGTTCATTGTTCTGTTTGGACACATCTTTCCAAAATAATAATTAAGCCACCAACTGACCATCTTAACATTGAGTTTCCTCTATAACATATGAAATCATAACATGATCTTAAAAAGCTTAACAACTACTGAACATGTTAGTGGAGTTTTCTATTCCTGGCAAGAGTCTCAGTGTCTCTCTCTCTCTCTTCAAGGATATACAATTGCAGTGGAAGAAGTGGTGAAGGATGTCAGACAAGCCAGCAAGGACACCATTCTCTTGTTCATGAAGAATAGATATAATCAGGGATCTGGTTTTGGAGGCCCTTATGAGCTCTCCTGGAGATGAACAGAGCAAGGGTGGGAGAAGAGCTCATGACCCATAATGGTTTTGAAAACATACCTGGGAATGTCCTCCCCTCCTTTGACTACACCAAGCTTGCAAGGAACTAAGCCCAGGCTGGCAAATTCTAAGAGTTAGTCCTTATTCCCACAGTGACCACATGTAACGGTTTTCATATCAGAAAACATGCCAGAGGGAAACTGAGATGTCTGAGATAATATCTGACAAGGAGTTATGTTTTCCTCTTATCAGCAGGACTTTTGGAAAAAGGCTTGGGAAAGCTTGGGAGCTTCAGGCTTTGCTCAAAGCCAGCTAGATCACTGGACAAAGGCAGATTCTTGCCCTGTGAGCTTTAAGGCTACATATTAAAAAATGGTGGCTTAAAAGCTCTGCCTTTCTCCAGCCTAAAATCTGTAATTGTAAATTTCTCTGCTGAAGATTCAGAGTTGATGGACTCTATCCTGCTCTAGTCTAATTTCAAGCTGTTCTCCAGGGTCAGAACTTCTGGCTTTAGGAAATGGCTTTGTGACAGAATCTAATCTATGGTCATCCTTCAGTCAATATATGCATTTGCTTAAATTTCTTACAAAATCCCCATGGCCATCCAGACTCAGTGTTACAATGCTGAACAAAGCAGCAAAACAAAAAAACAAGTCACCAGCTATATTTCCAGCACTAAGTCAAGTCATACATATTTCAATTCACAAGGCATTTGCTCTTTCACATCTCTGAAAGTTACCCTGCGTTTCACTCTGACAAGCTGTCATTGTTTCTAGTAACACATTTTTGTTTCAATGTTGGGAGACTTTTCATTACCTTCTGTATCAGGAGAACTGTTTTCCACAGTACATATCCCAAAGGCCCGAGTGAAAGAATGCTGCCTGCTTGCTTTAGTACCAAAGCCAGAACCTGAGAGTCAGCACAAATGCAAATAAAATTACTGAGAATTTGGAGGTGTCTCATACCAAATAGACAGAATAACTTTAAGGCCTATAAAATAAACACAATTTCCTTCTGTTGTACAGTAGGCATTATTCATTACTGGTATGGTTTTGTTGTGGCTGTGCTGTGTTTTGGTACTGTACATCAACAACATGACAGAAATGTTTCAGCCTTTCTATTCTCTTTCTACAGATGCGAATGTAACAGTAAAGCCAAATGACAGGTACTCCCACACTTGCTGGTTTTCCATCAGTCAGGCACAGTTTGAACAGCATGGGGCCCAGATGAAGCTGCGTAAGCCAGCACCTATTAGCTGCTTCCTTTGGTTCTCCTGCTACTGCTCAGACACAGGGCAGGATGTTGCAAAGCATAAGCAGCACTTAAAACAGACAAAAAAATTATTATCCCAAACAAAGGTCAATAAGGTACTCTGAAGACCTTCTCTGTTTCACTTTCCGGTTTTTAGAACAAACTTTCCTGTCAAGATCTCAATGGTTTCCGTGAGCCTGAAAAGTAATTCAAGATCTCTGTATACTCTGAGCAAGATTTTAAGAATGCAACATGCAGTGCAGCAGTTTGAAGCCTCTCATACAAGACTGAAAGTTGAAGAATAAAGGTAATCATGATGAATGCCTTGTCCTGCTCTTGTTCTTTTTCTCTCAATTCCTAAATTCCTTTCTATTTCCAACCAGAAGACACGATTTTCAAATTCATTTTACAAAGTTAATGTTAGGCTATGGCAGGATTGGGGTTGCCACTTCCTCAGACTAACAATTCTTTATGTATTATTTTCAATCCTTGAGAGTGTCCAGAATGAGCTGGGGCAGTCAGATCAGTTTGTGGCTGTTATGTTCATGACTGTGCATTTCTTTTCCTCATGATAGTTATGTTACAGATTCTTACATGCAAACCCACTGTTTTTCAAACCAATGATTCAGAAAGTTAAAATGCATGTCCTACAGGCTAGGAGTGAATCTGTACACATACCCACGAAAGCAAATAGAGGAAGTCTTGGGAAACTCAGTAAAGTTCCTGGCTGTGTGCTCTTTGAAGTTTTATGCTGTATAGTTGGACATGCCAAAAGCTGAACTTTCAGTAAGACTGAAGTAAATTAAAAATAAATGCAGAAATTCTCAGAGGTTGATATGAGATTTGGAGAGCCTTAAATGGCCAATGAATTTCAGCTTGCAGAGTCACTATGCCACAATTGCATGGTTATGAACTTTGATTAGTTGATTGCTCCCTTCCAACCTGCCCATTTTTTAAATCATCACAGGCCTTTCTCCACTCACACTGAAGCCAAAGGCTGTGTTCCAACTGCTGCTCCTGGCATGTGGGGCAGGGCTGCAACCCATGGTGCACTCTGCAAGCAGAGGAAAGGTCTATGAAGAAGGGAGTCCTGCTGCTCCCACTGAAAAGCCCACACCTAAAATAGTCTTTTTTTTCCATTGGAGATGTCCTGGATGTTAGTCTATTTCCTAAGTGGGTTTTCTGGGCACTGTGCATAAAGAATTACTTGTGAATTGTTTTCCCAACCACATAAAAATCAGCCTACATATAAGCTGGTCACAATGGTCCAGGTTTGACAGGTTTGGGTGAGGCAGAAAACCCCCTTCTTCAAATCTGAGGCATGTTTGGACAGCTTTGACTGCATTTCTGTAACCTATGTATTTTACTGAAATAATCCTTCAGGCAGGCACCAATTTCTCTTCTATAACAGAGACACAGAGTCTGATCTTGACTGAAATATTTTCAATCTTTCAGAATATAACCACATGCATAAGTAATAACTGGGATATGTTTTAGCATTTCCCTCAACTCAGTGAAGTATATATATAAAGTGGCATCAAAATACTGGATATTTCTGCTCTGCAATACTTATGTAAATCACTACTATTTTGGACACAGTTCTGTTAGCACCAACATTTGTGACTTGCAAAAGACATTATTGTACGTTTATGCTTGGCATTCCCACTGGAATTATAATTCTGAGAAATCATCACAGCCATCTAAAGGTGCTTGTGCATGAAGTTCCTGCTCCCTTAAACACTGCTTGAGCCAGAATGACTAATGGTCTTTTTCAAGGATGACTAGATTTATACATCTTCCCACTGGACTCAGTGCTCCCATGCAGCCAAGAAACCTTTTATTAAAATGCTAGCAATATAGTTACATTTTACTCTCAATACTTGCAGACCAAAGATTTCTTCAAACTAGAATACTTCCCAGCAGATCAAACTGCAGAAATAGCAAACCAGGAATGACTGAGAATCACACTGATCTCACAGAAAACTGGCACTGCATTTCCAAAAATAAATCCCCATTCCAACCCTTTCATTCCCACAATCAAATACAGGTGCAGCTGTACAACAGTAATCAATGGCGGATAGAGACAGATGTGCAACTATCCAATTTGCAAACAAAGAGCGCACATGTCAGTAGCATGGACGACCACATCTTCACTTCAAAGAGTTTAGGACTGGATTTTGGCAGGCAAAATCATACATGTGTTTGGGAGGCTCAACAGTGCAAGAAACGATTGTACGTTCGCTAATCAAAATCCAGCAGAGGCCTTCTTTGACAATTTGGCCCTAAATATTAAGCAGTGCCTGGGGGCTGATTAAAATTGACCTCTCCGGGGCATAGATCATGCAACACTAAGAAAACAAGCTGAAGAAACAGAAGCAAAGACTGCTGTTCTCTGCATCTTTATTGGCATGAAAACTCTTAAGACGCCAAACAAGGGGGGTGTTCAGGGGGAGACGTTAATATCTGAGGAGGGAGATCAAAAGCAGTTAACGTTCCTGGCACTGCATTGTGGCATGTGTATCTTTATACTTTTAAACTTAGAGTAAAAAAAAAAAGGAAAAAGAAAAGAAAAAAGAAAGAAAAAAGGAAAAAAGAAACATATCTTTGTTAAATCAAATATTGCCACATGTTACTCATTTTAAGTTTGCTGTCCTAAGATCCAACTTAATTTAGTCTGCATTGAACATTTCTGATCTGAACATTTAATGTGGCAATGTTTTGCTCTGCCAGGAATATTATCTGAATGTTAAACATGAACTCAATTTATTCATCAGAATATGGCTAGCATGATACCAAAGGTCACTTTGTTTATATTTTCCCCCAACTCCATAACTTACAGCCTGTTTCTTTCATCTTCAAACCTCAGAACACTCAACATTATTGGATGTTACAATGTGGGTAAGAGAACTGGATTTTTTTTAAAAGCATTTTTATTTGGAACTAGAGAGAAGGAAGCAGCCTTATTCAGCAGCAAGGAAAAGCACAAAAACATGCAATAACACATCTGCTCCATTATGAACTGGTAACAGATACGCAAGATAAGGCTGCCCTGGTATGGAGCATGCATAAGAAGCTGTGTGCATTATATCTTAATGCTCACAATGCAATTATAGCTTTTTGATTCTGTAAGCAGTTGCTGATCTCAGCCACATCACAATAAAACCACAACCACCACAAACGCATTTTTTCATGCAAAACATGGCCACAAAGCCTTTGCAGAATCCAAGTCGAATTCTGACATTAATTACACTGGCAGAACTTTGCAATAGTACCACATTCATACACAGCTCTGCTGTTCAAAACTGTACCTACAGCAGCAAGATTAGCTGGTACCTATTCTTCAGGCAGCATTGTATATTGCTCATATTACCAGTTAGGATTGTTCCAATGCTGAAATGCTTGTCCCTCCTCCCCTCAACATCTAAAGGCAGCTTGAAAATAATATAACTATACAAATGCATAAGCAGGTAGATGAAAGACATGTGAATAGGAATATCCATGTCAAAATAACCCAAACCATTGTCTACCTGAAGTGGCAGAAACATAGTCCCATTCTTTACTATTCTAAAGAAATATTTACATGCATCCTGCTTGCTGATAACTCATTATTAGTTTATCACTTAATGAATTCAGATGTTAAATTTTCTTTTACCTTACTGAAGAGCCAGTTCCCGGCTATTATATTGAATTGCTAGCACTTTCACACAGTCACATATTGGATATCAGGAAAGAAATATCCATCTGTTAATTCACTATCAATAAAATCTAAAGAAACAAAACTGATTATTGGTACTCAGGCTTTCTAAACCCAGGTCGTAGAATCATTCAATATGGTATTGATACTTCCCATCAAAACACTCCTCTGTACATTATAAAGAAATATTTCAAAGTTTATCAGAAGGAACACCTTTACAGAAAACCCAAACCAAAACACCTAATGGCCAAGGGAGCTCCCAGAAACACTGCACTGAGAGAAGGCTGGGCAGGTAACGTGATGCAGACATGCAGAAGTTCAAGAGGACAAAATCCAGTGCCAGGTGCACTTTTTGTGACCCAAAAGTCTCGGCCCCCATCTGAGTGTTGGACTGATCCAGAAAGGCATTTTTATGACACTGCGATTCCCTACAATTTGCAGCTCTGTAAAGTGATGTTATTTGGAGATTGATAACAAGCTGTCCAAAAGGTATTGGACTTACTCTGCTTTTATAATCTTAGCTCTGATTTTGGTGACAGCAGAATCAAACCTTAATTCCCCACAAAGAATACTCCACTGATGACAATTTAGAACACCAAGGCTGTATTTTAAGTTCAAATACTAGCAGATCCCATAGTTATATTTCTCCTCAATCACCTTTCATGCAAATAGATAGTGACTTCAGCAGTTGTTCTATTCATTCAAAGGCTTCCATTTTTGAAATTTTACAGATACATCCACCGTAAGCCTAATAATTACAAAGATTTTTTTTTCAGTGGCAGACAGACGTACACAAGTGTGTTAATTGACAGAGTACCTTACCTCCATAATGCATTCTTATGTTTTATATACAGGTAAGCTTCAAGAGTGCATTTCTTAATCCAATGAAATATTTATCAGATCTGAGATCTAAAGTGTACATATTCAATTTTTTATGCACACCTTTACATGATTCATGAAATTCACTCATCATGTGAGTTCTTTTCATTAAATTTTGTTTTTATGTATCATTGTTACCTTTTTTTTTACAACCAGATTTATATTGAACTGACAAATATCATTCAGGTATCTTTGAACAAAGTAGCTCTCACCTTTGATAGAAATCATGAAGCTGTAGCTCCTGTGGTAGTTTCTCTGTAAATAAACCAAAAGAAGAACAAAATCCAAGATAATATTAAATCTGCTGTGAAATACAATGTATTACATTACGCGAGTTAGTTTCTTTATTAAAGTTTATGAATATGTTCAGAGATTGCCACAGCTACATGTAATAACTGATTAAAAAGAATATTCTGAATGGATACAGAAATGCACTATCACACTTAACCCAAAATGGATTTTGGACTGAAGATCGTTTGGTTTCTCAATCAAATTCATGCTCTCATACATCTTAAGAGCAGCTGGGTTTCCAATGAAAATCAAACTCCTCTAAACCAAAATTTAGTCTTGTGTTACAGGTACAAGGGAGTGTAACTTGCTGATGAGGAATAGTTTGACTGTTGAGATATTTGTGTTGGGGTTTGTGTGATTGCTTTGTAACCATTTTATCCAGCACAGCGTTGAGGGTGGGATTTGGGCACTGGAGCACAGAGAACTGTGAGCTCTGCTACCCCAGCAGCAGTACCTGGCCCAAAGCTTGACAGGTTTCTTTGGGGTGAGCTTTGGCTCCACGTCCCTCTGTGCTGCTCAGGGCCTTCCAGCAGCATTGGTGAGGCTCTGAGAAGTGCCCCTCATCCTGTCAAAGAACAACTACTCCTGTGGCTGCCTCAGGAAACAGCTAGCCAATGCCCTGTAAAACCAGGCTTGATTTGAGAGTCACACAGGAGCACAATTTATTCCTCTAGGAAACGGGTAAATGTCACAATACATTGATACCCTGCAAGCCAGATACAAAGACATGTCATGGTGTTTGGCTGGCACTCTCCGGTGTGCGAAGCATTTATTTATAGAAACGATCCAATGGCCAGCTGGCCTCCCACCTTAGCCCTACTGTATTGCCTTTTTAAGTTTTTTTTTGGAAATAGAAGTTTGTGTCCCACACACTAACACACCTTTGAGGTACTCTCAACTCATAAAGACTCCATGGGAGACACGGGCTTGACACTTTGTATAGCACAACACTCCCCTCAAAAATGGGACAAACAAAGAAAAGTTTACAATGTCATTTTTCAACCGCATCTAAACAGCACAGAACTGCTGATATTACATTACAGAGACACAAAATCATAGGGGAAATATTTTTGCTTTCTAAATAATTTGAGGTACAAAATTGCACTACTTAATGCTAACTGCAGATTTTATTTATTTTTCTTAAGAGAAAGAATTCTTTTAAGTACTAACCCCAGCTACTGACCCTTTGTGTGAACTAATTCCTCAACTAACATCACTTTTTCTTTCACTTAGTTTCAGTGAGAGGAAAAGAAAATCCAAACACCGTCCCTCTTTCCTTCGTCATTAAGATCAACATTTGCTCAAACACAAGTTATAGGCAGAAGACAGAATGTCTCTATTGTGAAAATGGGGGTAGGAAGTATTTTTTAGGCTGTAAATTAATTGATGTTCAAAACCAGGAAAAGTATTCTGGCCTCTAATACTTACTCCTGTATAAAAAATATCATACACATGTGTCTGTACACAATGTATATAGCTTTATATGTTTTATATATATGTTCCAATAATATGCAGTAGTTAACTGGCTGAAAATAGGTATTTATTTTTCCTTGAAGAAGTTGTTGTCACAACGACTACAAAATATTATTGTGATAATTCCAGTGACAGGACTATCTGTGCAGTCAGCAATTTCAGTTTATGGTTCAGATCATATAGAGTGCTTTTGCAATTAAAACGTAACAAAACAAGGAGACTTGTTTAATAGCTGAAACTACTGTAAAAACTAAGGTCAACTACTTGAAAGAACAAAAAGTGACTGCAAGATTAGTTTCCCTTGAAGTTTTCCTCAAGAGCCTTGTAATCTGGCATGCCAAGCAATACACTCACTTCTGAGAAACTGCTCCAAAACACCAGAATTTGCAGCTGTAGAACATCACTAAACCTTCATAAAACACAGTCCCATACTACTTTTACATACATTGTTAAGTTAACCATTGCTTCTAGAGATGTTTTTAAAAAAAATAACATAATTTTTCAGTAATTTCTCCACTTGGTCAGGATTTCCAAACTCGCACAAAAGCTTCTTGCTATCTGTAGAAAATGACCATAAGCTTACTGGCTTCAATGGCCAAGGGAATGCTCTCCCTCACAGAAACATTAAATAATATTTGGGCAGAAAGATTGTTTTGAACTTTTACTCAGAAACTAGAAAACTACATTAGTCTAGAAAAAAAGCATTCCTCCAGCTGAGCATGCATGCCTGTGGCTGGATTAAACTCTCCCCCCAATTAAATTATATCAGTGTTGATAGCTCAATCTCCAGGAAACTCTGTCATTATGCCATCAGAGAAAACCGATGTTGATTCCCCCCTGCAGATCTCATTAGTGAGGCCAAAGGTGGGAAGTGAACCTCACTTACTCTTTCAAAAAGAGAGGATCACCACAGAGGTGTCCTTTGTGTGAAAGTACAGCCTGGTGTGTAAGTCATGTTTTAGATTCATTTTAAAAAGTGAACAAATTCAACGTGAGATGCTGCCACTCTCCTGCTAGTTCAAAGCAAAAAAACCACTTAAACAATTCATGGTTTATAACAAGGCAGATCACAAAGAATAAAAGAAAATAAATGTTACATAAATCATGTAATCTCTTTCCCAATGCAGTTCATTAACAGCTTCAAAAATAAATCAAATAACATTGAAAAAAAAAAAAAAAAGAAAGCTGAGATAATTAGATTTGTACAGCAAACTTATTGTGCTAGCATTCCAAGACATCTTGAAAAGCACAGTAACATGTTTCTGACTAAGAGCATTACTAGAATCATTTTCCTTTGAAGAATGACTTAGTGTACAAGTATCCCATCCAGAGCAGCTCCAAACATTGCTCCATGCTGCATTTTGTCTTTCCCAGTTCTAAGACCAAATGTTCAAATGAAGTATCCTGAGCAAATCAGAAAAGCCAAGCATCTGAGGTGGCCAGGGAACAGAATATGGCAAGCCACATTCCTTTCACAGCAGCCCAGGAAGGCAGAGGACACAGATTTTCTGCTCTCACATATCCTGGAGAGGGGAATTCTGCAGCAAGTGAAAGCTCCTGGACTCAACACTTACCACCCTGGAGATTATGGATCTGCTTTGGGGCTTTTGTACTTTAAAGTCACAGCAGATTCTTACAAGTTCAGTAGAGCTATGAGGAAGAGAGGCTTAGGTATGCCTCAATGAGCAGGTATACACTTTAGCAAGTTGCGACATCCTGTGCACTATTTAATTTTTATGCATCTTAGGTTTTTTTAACTTCTCAGAAATTTCTACCAAGGAAATGTTTACCAATTTTTCTGTACTTGCCCAAACCTTCTTTGATATTTAGCTCAAAAAGAGCCTTTTTCTTTTTTTTTTTTTTTTAATAGTTACCAGCATGGTCTATGAAAATTAGTATTCCCAAGAGATTAAGCAGTTTTAAAAATCATCACAACATGAACTCAACTTTGACATGCTGGACAGAGAGCTAGAGGTCATGGCACAGAATCTAGATTAACACATCAAGCCATGGGTTCAGGAACTTCTCTGGGACCACTTGAAAATATCTCATGCTTTTGTCTACCTTGTCCGTGAGGTGAGATGACACCACTGCTATTTCACAAGACTGAAGGAATGGTCAAATATTACAAAAATGGGATCTCTGGTGAGTGTATAACAATCACAAGGGATATAAAATGATAAGAAAATATGGCATGCAAAAAAATGCGAAGGCAAGCACTAGAGCCAAGCAAGCAGAAACAGATGGAAAATGTCGTTCAGAGACTAGAAAAGGCATCAATGAGCTCTCCCTGGAGAGGGAGCCTATAACCTAATCACAAGACTTCCTTTGGGTAAAAAACTAGCAGATAGGCAAATGAAAACAAAATGAGTTAATCAACCCCAAAAACCCACTAAAATCACTGGAGCAAGTTAAAGATGCAAAGTCCTCTATTGAAACCTATTAACAGTTCTACAGAGTCTCCAAAAACACAACCCAGAGCCAGTCTCTGCAACAAGACATTTTGTAGTTCAAGAGGATTAAGAAAATCTACCTTTGCCATGGTCTTGGAGTATGCAAGCAAATGTGCTGGAAATAATGAAGCCAAAACCCAGCAGGTGTGGCACAGCTCACTCTTGTGTCCTGCTTTCCAGTACTTGGCCCATGCTTTTTTGGTTGCCTTTGTACATTGTAATGTTCTGAGTAACTTGCTCAAAATAATTAAAGTTTGTGCTTTTCAGACTTCAGGTGCTACAGAATAAAACTGTTGTGAAAGAACAACAAATAATACAAGAATCAATAATTTCTCATCAGCAGATTTGCAAGAGTTTCCATTGAAGGATTGTGTAATGCCTTGCTCGCAAGTAGTCAGCTGCTGCATCCATCTCTGAAAGGAGTCACTAACTGGACAGCACTGTGTAAGGAGTAATTATTGCTCTCTTGGGTTTGAATCTAACCTAAGAGCAGAAAAAACCTGATATAATCTAAGCAACCAGCCAGTTACAGGTAAGAACTACCCATTAAATGATATTTAAGTCATTTAATATCGGAAATACTAACAGAATTGTGAATGTAACTGTAGAAATCAGAGAGATGAAGGAAAAGGGAAAAATTCTGGATGCATCATATAAATCACATACAATACATACACTGACTATCACGATTTACAGCCCTATATTTAGCAGTTAAAACTATTGCTCTTAACTTTGCACTTGCTCTCATGAGAAACAATAGTCTCACAACTCTTTTGTACATTCTTTAGTTTTACAGACTAAAGCTGAGACAGATGATACAATTTCCTTAAGCAAAACACAACAGTGGAGCCAAGGATGAACCCAGATGTCTTAATTTTCAATGCAGGAATTATTCCAGATTTCATTTCTTCATTTAGTGTTTAAGATAGATGTTACAAAAATAATTTACTCTGCTTTAAGTTTATTTTTTGAATTCCAGTGGAATGATCTCTTTTTAATTGGTAAGTGAAATGAATACAATGTAATCCTTGAAATAAATCCTTCCATTGAAATTGTGCTTGGAAAAAGGAACCCTAGCCTGGTATGTGCACAAAGAACTCAAATTCCAAAATAGCAAATTTCAGCAAAATAAATTGGGTGAGTTCAACCAGTCATATTTTCTGTTTGTAAAATCAGTTTTGAACCTCTGACTTTTGTCAAAGTATGCAAAAGGAACATATTTTCAAGAATATTCTTGTCCATTATGGGTGTAGAAATACTTAAATGTCTTTAAACAAAGGTTAGACAGCAAGTTATTGAACAAGCTGTGTCTCCTCATCTCCAAAAATGCACAGTGTTGCTAAGAGGGATAGTTGGTCATTTTTTCACTATTATTAACTTTTGGAAACATGGGAATAAAAACGACTCTTGTTAGCTACTCACAAATAACCCCAAACAAACAAACAAAATAAAACAAAACAAAAAATGAAAACCCCCCAGATTTTACAATATTATGAATACCTTTAAATGTTTAATTTCTGCTCAGTTATTGAGTTATTGGTTACAAAAGCACAGGAACATGCACAGGATCACCCCAAAACAGAGCCCACTGTGACAACACCTGAGGAGGGAGGCAGGAGCTCTGGGAGATCCAAGGTTGTCCTCACCAGGAGCAGCTCCCTGCCCTCCTGCTGCCCTGCAAAGCACCCTTCCACCTTGCTGCTAATCCAAACTGAATTCCAGGTCTACAACGAGAACCTATTCCCCATTTTAAAAGGCTTTTTGTGGTTAAAAGAGATATATAACCAGGATGACAATCCACAAGGCAGCATGAATTTATGAAGGCAGAATTACCGAGTCAGGGCAAGAAAACATCTTTTGGAATTGCCTGAGATTCTAATATTTTTCCTCAATAACTTTGCCCAGCAATAATAGAGAAAAAAACAACCACAGTGGTTTCTGGGTGGCTAAAGTGGTTATATCCCAGGCATAAAATACCAAACAAAACTATCTTTTAATAAAAAACTTTCCGTCAAATGTAAAACTGATACCTTTTTCTGGTTTATGGATAATTTAGCTTGATTACTATAATTGTCACAAAAATGCTGAAATATAACTCCTGTCTTCTTTAAACAAAGATTGTCTTACAGCCTTGGGATCAGTCCACTGACTCTTTTGCATTGGTGGAATAATTCAGAGGGTAAAGTTTTAAAGGGACACAGAAATTTCCTGCCTTGTAGAAGAAACACGACATTCCCCATGACTGCTTTGCACAGGCAAGGCAAAACAAGCAAGAAGCCAATAGCTCCCAAAGTGTTTCTCAGCTGAGGGAGGAGGGCACCCAGTGCTAGACCCTGGCTGCAGGTGCAGAAGAAACCTGTGAGACTTTCTGGAGCTGTAGACAGTGCAGAACATGGTGCTGCTCCAGCAAGGTAGCAGCAGGCCACCTCCAGCCACACTCACATCAAAAAGCCATGAGCCAGCTGCACTTCACTTCTCCCTTGCTCACCTCCCCCAAGCACGGCTAATACACTTTAAGATAATTTTAACTGCATGGTTGCATCCCAGAGAAAAGGCTTACTCAAGGTGGTTCCTTGAAAACATGTGCAAGACCCTAAGACAGAAAATACGGATACAATGCTAATTTCAATAGCTAAGTGGGTCCCACTAAAACATCAACAGCATTAACCACTGTAACTGATAAATGCATTCCCTGCTGAAATTAGATCATCAAATAAACAGACACACCATACATGCTCAGCCCCTCTCAATTCAGAGTCCCTTTGTAACTAAAAGCAAACTTTCTCTTCTCTCTGAAGTACAAGAGAAACTGGCTCCTAAAAAAGAAGTTTTATCTTATTGCAATCACTATCTTATAAGTAATGAGCCACTGCACCATTTTTTAATTGCTGCAGTAAGTCACTTTCTGAAGGGGATTGTGCATATCTGTTTCTTATTTCATACACTGATGACCAAGATATCATCTTTGGGGTTTTTATTATTACTTTTAGCTGGTCAAAACTCACCTGCTTGAATCAAGCCAGAACATTGCTACAGGTTGGTGCTCCTTCACTGGAACTAATCTACTTGTTCAAACATTTCACAGTCCACCACAGGCTTCCGCAATTTCTCAGTACCAGTGAGAGATGCCATCACCTAACAGTTTGGCAAATGGCACCTTTTGCTAGATGAAGGCTGGAAAAAAATTAATTTCTTCTGTAGGTTTTACCTGCTCAATTTACCTTATGAGGACACAAGGTCAGAGCCTCAACAGCAAAACTGAAGACTGAATCAAGAAAAAATGGAGCTCAAAGTGGGGTGTACAGTGTTTTTGGTGGGATGTTATTTAGATTCCAACTAAATTTAAGATTGTAAAAATGGATCTGACAATATTCATTTGAAAAACAACTGAGAAATGAACAATGAAAATCCTGCATAGCCCTGGCCTCTATTTACTTGCAGACTCACAAGCCATTTGTTTCTGCATCACACTGTTCTCTACAAGCTTTCCTTTAGTGTCATACTTTGCACAATGGCCAGCTCAGAGAGGGACTACAAAAACTTGCTGCAAGCATTTAAAAACTGAGAAAATTCCTTTGCATTAGTGATATAGGTATTTATAACACATCAAAACTCCTTTGTAGGAGTTTCTGTTGTTTTTGTATGTGTTTGTTTTCAAAACTCAAGCTCTTTTTCAACGGTCAGGTCAAACATGGAATTTCACAGTGTATGTTTTGCGTGCTCTCATTCATCTGTTCACTCTAACAGCTTCTCAGTTTCCATCACTCAGAGTAAAATATTTCATCTCCCTGAAAGCTTAAATAGCAATAGAAACATCATTCAAACACCAGCAAACTCCTGCTCAGAAATACATTGTTTAAGTGATAGACCACATTTGGCATTTCTACTGCTGAATATTATAACTGCTTTACGTATAATGGAATTTATAAGAATCTCTTCTAGTGAATAATTTGTCCTAAGGTGCTTGAAATATGCCATACCTATTAGTAATAGATAACACTTTTTTTCCCCCTGGCTCTTCAATGTTTAATGTTTCAGATTTACAAAGCCTGAGATAAAAACAAAGTCCAGCCCTAGCAAACAGAATTTACAATCCATTAATATTCCACACATAATAATCATATTAAACACAGAAAAGGTGAATAGTAACGTAACTTCCATTTAAAAAAAAACAAAACCAGTACAAATAATAACAACCACAAAACACATAAATGATCAAAAGCAAAAAACTATGGTTTGAATAAACTGGTGAGATTGTTTTATGTGAAATCTGATAAAGAATTTGTTACAAGGGGATCTTCAGCTTGGAGTGTACACAACTTAATACTGGTAGGACTATTTTCCATGTAAAGCTTCTGAGGATAAAACAAACTCCCTTCACAGCTTGTCTGCATGTTGGCAGATGTCTGTTGTTAACAAGGGGTCTTGCATATTCTATTCTTTCCGGAGTTTTAATTTTGTTCTTGTATTTCTTTGTCAGTTCCTTTTATCTACAATGAAGTCACACATCCTGAAAGCTGAGTTGTTCCTTGTGCACATGGAATACCTATCTTTAACACTACCATATATATACGCATACATATGTTTTCTAATTATAAGACAAAAATCAAGGGATAATCTTTGGGTATATATTATCTACCAGAATTTGGATTTGAATCTCCCCTCACTGCTGTAAAATGGTTCTAAACAACCTTTGATCTACCAGTTCCACACACCCCATTTTACACGAGACCTTCTCATGCAAAGCAGAGCTTAACATTTTGTCAGTTCTCAGGTCTCTGCTTCATCAGTACAGACTGTGCTTCTGATGTACAAGGGACACCACTCATCCCTGGGATGCCACCAGAGAGGCTGCCTTTTGTACATTACATAACCATTATTTAGTGGTTAAAATGAAAGTGCAGGACAGAAAAGCTTTAAGAGTGGATTTCTATTTTATTCATACATTAGCAAATCTTCAGAGGCTACCTGGCTAATTGAATACCATCATAATTCCCCTGCACTGAGCCTGTGGAATGAACTGCCATTCAAACATGGAATGGAAACAGAGACTGCAATATGGCAAATTTAATACAAAGACTTTTAACAGCGATTGCCAGAGGAGCTCTCAAAATTAATCACTTTCAGATAGAACAATGTTGCTAATTCCTATTTAAGTCTGAAATATTTAACACACTGATCTTCTCAGAATGTAGTTCAAAGAGTACACTCCTCCTCTTCAGAGCAACTAGGGACCAAGCTAGTTTAATAGGATTGCAAGAATCCCAGAGTGGCTCTGCAGTAGCTTGTGAAGATGATGGGTTAGACTGCTTACTGAGCTATTTACTGCATAGGTTTAGTTCAGCTATAATATTTAAAGAAAAACAAGCCAAAATGAGGGTTCAACAATGGTCTCCTTTTCTGCAGATCAACAGGGACCAGCAGTGGCTGATGTTAGAGCAAGCCAAGGCCAGGTCTCACCCCCAGCAGCAGGCTGGTTTACCCATGCAGCAGACCCATAAGTCAGACCAGTTTGGTTTCCCAGCATGTATTGGGCAGTTTTCATGTCAAAGAGATGTTCCTGTAAACTCCTCAATTGTCCAGTTTCTTTCATGCTTTGCTCCACTTGCTAAATAAACATGCTCAAGTTGTATGATCATTGCACACCAGCTGCCACCATCTCCTGCAAGCAAAAAGATTCATCTGCCAAAATCCAGGTGAACCCAGAAGCTGGGTGCTATCAGCACTCCAAGTACTGCTCTGAGGCCTGGCCTGTCATGGGAACATTCCCACAAAATGGCAATGGCCTTACACACAATTTAAAGGGTGTGTCAAGAAAGAGTCAGATGAATAACCGATCCTTTAACTTCAGCAACATCCATGAAGCTGAAATCTGAAAAACAGTAGGTTTGTTGAAGTGTTTTATTAACAGAGTTACCAATCCTATTGGTTTTCAAGGGTCATGGCAATGTTCTGCTCCTCCCTTTTTCAAGAAAAACTCAGAACTTGAATGTGAGACCCAAGGACTGCCATTTACTTTGCACGTCTTCAGACTGAGCCACATGTAGTTAATTTTATTCTACATAAGACACATGAAAGGACATTAAAAATAATATAATTTAAATAAACCCTTAAAATTTATAGTTTAAAATGTTATTTTTAAACTATAATGTTTGTGCATTGACAGAGGTTTTATAACATTTGTCTGTAGCAGATATGGACTTGAAATAGTTTTATTTGTTTTGGTTTTTCATTTGAAGGACTAAAACGACATCTAAACCCAAGTGGATCTCAGCTATGCCACAAATCTCAGTCATCTTCCTCTTGTGGAAGAGGATTTGTGGAATTTTAGTTGGCTGATAAATGCCTTGAGAGTGCAATGGCAATGCATATTGTGCATTTTGTGCACACTGTCACACACAGGGTGAGCTACTCTGAGACGTGCACTATGGCCACAGTGCAGTGGGGAACATGGTGCACAATTTGTAGGGCCTTTGGAAGGAAAAAATCTGGGAGACAGCTGTCTGCCATTTCAGGCAACTAAATCAGCAACATATGTTTCTCAGTTCTCATATTTTCTTTCAAATAACACCCTCAAATATTTACACACAAACATACATAAGCACATGCACACAACAAAGCCTCCAAATACACTGGCAAATGATTCACTCACTCCTCAGTAGTGAGTGTCTTCTGGCATACAAAATTCCAGCTGTATAAGGTAGTTTATCGGAAGAATATACTGAAAACAGCTTCAAAGAACACAGAACTTAGTGTGAGTTCAGGGAACTAAATTACACAGATTCATCTTGTTGCTGTACTGTAGATTAGTTTTCATTCTATGAATCCTGCAGGCTATTGAGTGTGAGGCAGTAGTAGGTGGCTCTTGTGGAGTAAGATATTGTTTCCTCACCTTCTCAATCTATATTTGATGCCCGTTTTTCACATAGCTACAGACAGAAACTGTATAATATATCCACACAGCATTTTTAATTTTGCTAAGATCATGATGAAGGTATATAACCAATTTTCACTTCAGTCATACCACTGGTCTATCAGAAGAAAATGCAAATGGGATTAATCCTTGTTCTACCCAGAGATCAATTTCTACAACATTATCTCCTGCTCCAGACATCCACAGGCTGTAACCAGCAGGCAAGGTGAGAATCAGTGCAGCCTTGTCTCTGAGTAAGTATGACAAAACTGCTGGAGACTCTGCTACTTCTGCTTCCAGTTTATTGACTGACCACATGCAAGTCACCTTTTCTGCATCCCACTAACTTCAATTGCAAGAACTGTCTTAATGAAACCCACCTATGTATGGTACTTGACCTGAAATCCAAAGCTGAACTCCCAATTGCAAACTACATCTCACTTCCCTTCATGAAGAACACTCCCCACTGCCAGCAAAAAATTAATACCCGGATTATTGTTGCAGTTATTCTCCTACAAAGTTTCAGTAAAGCATACAGATCTTTCCTTCTTCAAAATACCTGCTGGCCAGCTTCAGGGTGGACATTTTAAACAGGACTAGATTACTTCCTTCTTATTACTTTATGCTAATGCTTTTATCATCATGTGCTAATCAACAGGAAAATATAGTTCCTGTTCTGGAGGATGTTAATAAAAAAAGTACTGATTTTATAAAACTATTCTTTAAATTATGTACTTGAAAAACTGCTTAGATACATGAAAATTAAATAGATCTAATGAAGTGGAATGGAGTGCTAAGTTTAATTAAACAAATTAAAAAATTTGCAGAAATGATATTAAGTGATCTTTGAAATGGAAATGGTGTACCGAGTACTGCACTTCATGTTAAGATTACAGCTGAGTGAGCAAAATACTCCCAAATGCACCCTGGCAAATTCTGCAGGGCAAACCAAGTACACCTCTACACATAAAATTTCCTACAAATATTTGCTCAGACAAAAAAAATGTCTATGCTTCTAACAAACATCGTAGCAAAGAGGCTTTTTCAACACCTTTTTTTCTACAAATTATGAATTTTGCAACATAAATAAACAACCTTAGAACCCATGTATCTCCTGGAAACCCGAGTACCAGTGCTGTGCTTGCCCCTCTGCAAAGCTCCATGCAGGTGCTCTCCAGCACTGCCCCAATGTTCACTCACCGTATTTCCCCTGAACCATCTGCAACCTGGAAAATCTGCAGAAATTATCTAGTAATTATGAACACACATACTCAGAAAACTCAACAACTACTGCAAAAGTGGTGTGAGGCTAGAAATGAGAACATTCATGAAGTTATTGTTTTACAGCATTTCTGCTTATTCTCCCTGTGCTACCTCAGCAATCAAAGGGTTTCCACAGACAGTCCCCTGAAGATTGTTAGGCAGTGACCACATGGGTACAAATAACCCTTCTACAGTGTTAGTTTACAGCGACTTCCAGAGTTTTTGGCTTTTCTTCTCAAACCTTCAATTAAACACAAGAAATTTTAAAAAATTCTCTTCCCACCTGTTTGCTGCCGGTACCGATGCGAAGGAACGCCCTCACGGCACCACCAGCGCTTTGGGACGGCTCATCCCGACCCTCCTGGCTCTCAGAGCAGCTCATTGCCAGCCTGCCCCAGCCCTGAGGGTGGCACAGATGAGCCCTGGCCAGCGGGATGCCCTCACAGAGCCGCACACCCGCCCTGGGCGCTGGGCCATGCAGGCCGCCCGGCAGGGCGCGGGCTGCCGGCAAGGCCTTGGCGTTCTGCTGCAACAGCCACATTTGGGTTCTTTTAAAGCTGTGCTTGGAGTATGTGAAACACATGCTGGACTGTCAGCCAAGCTCTACGTTGCATGTAAATCGACAGGACTCACGACTGCCCCGTCACCGCCGGGGCGGTGAAGGCCTGAGGATGGAGCGGCCACTTTGGCACCTTCCTGCTCATGGCTGAAAGCTGCACGTTCCACTCCGAGGGATTGTCTGGAAAAAACCACAGCCCTGCTGCAGCCCCCAGACCAAAACTGTGCCCACCACACCGAGGAGTGGCCTAAGTGAGGCCAAATTTGGCCAAACACATTGATGGTCCTAATACAACACCCCACACAAGCAGGTGCCTTTTGCTCACTGCAATGAGCACAGCATCAAATGGGAGCAGGAGGCAAGGATGTCTCATGGAATTGGGGCACACTGTGCCACCAGCCCTGGGGTGGGACAAACAGGACTGATTTTAAGCTAAAGCAGCACTAGATTGACCACATGCTATCCATTGCTCTGAAATTGAAATTCCAGCATAGACAACCTCATTCTAAATGTAAAAAATACCCACTCACTCACCTCAAACCAAAACAAGGCACAAAAAACTCTTTTAGGGGTCTGATTGTGACTTTTAGCTTTGAGAAAAGAAGAGTTGTCAATTTCTACAACCACCAGAAATGAGGTTGTAGCCACGTGGGGGGGATTAGTCTCTTCTCTCAGGTAAGAAGCAACAGGATGAGAGGGAATAGCCTGAAGTTGCACAGGGGAGGTTTAGATTGGATATCACAAAGAATTTATTCACCAAAAGCATTGTCAAGCATTGGAACGGGCTGCCCAGGGAAGTGGCGGAGTGACCAGCCCTGGAGGGATTTATAAAATGAGTAGATGTGGTCCTTAGGGAAAGTGCTGAGTTAATTGTCATGTTTTATGATCTTAGAGGTCTTTCCTAACCAATTCTATGATTATTTCTTCTCCCTCACACTCTCAATTGCAACTCTCAATTGCAAGTCTAGAAAATGAGGGGGGAAAAAGGTACCTTAACACTAAGCATAATGCCTAAAAAGCTTTCAAGAAGACTTAAAATACACATTTGTCTGTCTTCATAATGAGTTGAGCTCAGAAGTCACTGAAAGGTCACATTGCAAAGGGAGTGGCTCCTGAGGCGCAGGGAAGCCTTTATTACTTTAACTAACCTCCTTGAGGGCAATTTCACATCCATAATACAAACTATTCAAACAACGTGCAATTAAAGTAGGTAAATGATCACCTTGTATGTGCTCAGATTTTATTTTGCTCTATTTAAAATCTGGCAGAGCTAATTCTTTAATCCAATATTTTTAATGTGCTCAGTTATATCTGAAAGAAGTTTTTTTGTCAGCACAGCTGAATGGCACAGTAATTAATAATAATCCTAATGATCAGAGCATCTGAAATACATTTTTTATTGAATAAGCAGAATTAAATTTCTATATAGCCCTCTTACATCTGAAAGAAATGCTTGCACATCTCTTTAAAGTCTTACATTTAATAGATAAAGCTTGAGTGGATTGTGGCTGTGTTTTGGATCTATTGTACAGAAATAAGAATGATTTTGTAGTATATTATATGTATTATAAATGCACAGAATTTCTAAAAAGGTGTACCACCTTCTTCCTGTTATTAGGAAATATAATTAAGTTTTTGCATTTGATTAAATCACTTATAATGCACTTTTTCTCCCTATAGATTTTTGTTGTCTTAGCAGAGTGCTTTGTGCCTTCTTCCTTCTGATTTTTTGGTTTACAAGAGTAGTATCATTTGCTTTGTGTGCAACTTTCCCTGAGTCATGACATAACACTAAAAATTAAGAAATAATAATTTTCAATGATTTTGTCCCAGTGTTGCCAGGTTTAACACAAGCAGAGACCGAGTAGGAATATACTTTCCATATATACAAGCTATCCCATCCAAGGAACTATAAATCCTTTTGAAAGACACTTTAGTAATTTGACATCTAATTGGATGAGAGCAAACAGAGGAACAAAACCAATTACCATCAGTATTTAAAATTATTTAGACTAATATAAATAGCTAATCCAGCTCCCATCCAGTGTCTAACAGAAGAAAAGGCCTTCTGAATTTCAATTTTAGCATGAGGCAAGAACCCACTTGTCCAAGCAGCTCAGAGCTTCAGCACTGTGGATGTGTTTTTGTTCTACATGAGAACACTCCAGGTGTAATGCAGATGCTCTTTGTAGGTTATGTTGAAAGAAACACCAGCAATTTTTGCACTCTGTGAACCCCTAAAACAGCTAGCACTTAGTGAAAGAACCTGCCTGTCAAACAAAACAGAGAGAGAGATTCTGGGGGGAAAAGCCCAACAAAATAACCACCACACCGAAACATGACAGGGAGATAAGGGAAGAAAGTAGTCTAAATTAATCAGAGGTTAATATCATTAATCAAGCAAAGATGCTTGAGCCAACAACATTGTGTTAGAAGAGAATAATAGAAAACTGTGGAGAAAAACAAAATTAATTTTTAGGAATTACTAAGGAAGAAGAAAACTCAGTGAAAAAATCTGATAGCACTGGCTTTTTTTACCATCACAGAGCAATTCTGTAAAAACACACAGCTCATCTGACACCAGAAGAGAAGAAGGCTCCCCTCAGTTAAACGCTTGTCAAGGAAAAGCAAAGTCTGAGACTCCATCCAGACACTTTAATCATTATGTTTCAAATGTTGACCATTTCAGCCTCGGGTTTCTATTTCACTTTTTCTTAGAGAAACACCAACGATGTGTTTGCCTCACCAACACAAAATGAACGAGATTCTCACAGGGCTCCAAAAGGCAGGCTTTAAGCACAGAACTCCTAATACAGGAATATCACTAGGCCTGCAATAAAATTAAAAGGCTTGACATTACTGCTGTGCCATCTTTACAGTTTTGAATGGCTCTGAAGAGATTTTTTTCTCAGTAAGATCAAATAGAAACTAAGGTCTGATGAGCTGGACAGTATTCTTTAGTGTCTGCCAAAGCCTTATTGCAGCTCTACTTTTGAAGTCACTAACCTGAGTGCTTACCACACTCAAGTGCAGCACAGATTTATAATATGTTTTTATTTAAAGAGAAGAAATAGCCTACAGTACCAGGCATGAGATGATATATATCCTGTCTGTTCTGAATGAACTGCTGTAGCAGACATTAAAAAGGAAGGGTGAGTTTTAAGAATACAGCTTTAGAAAAAAGATTTCACCAGCTAAACCTATTTCATCCTCACTTATATCTTATTTTAAGAAGGGAAGACAGAATGAATTAAATTGAAAGCCATGTATTAAGTCTTTAGAATTTTCACAGAAGTTTATTGAACAAAACTCCTAAGAAGCTGTTTGCTTTTTTATCCACAGAAATGTATTTATAGGCGCTGAATTCTAATAAACACAGATTGCAGTGCAAAGAAAAAAAGGTCAGCAGTGTGTGCTCAAAGCTTTATTGATGTCTTGTCAATCAATCTTTTATTTTGTTGTTTAATTCTTTTTTTAAAGAAAAAATTGCATGTAAGCACTTTTTCTCCTAATAGTGGATTTATTGAGCATTTCAACAAATCAGATGATAGATACAATAAGCAATGATGGCTGATTATCAACTTTGTGTTTTCAGGTCAGGTTGTAAATTGACCTTGTGTTCGCTTCTCTTCTTTCTGGGGAATAGCTAAGGCCCTTTTCAAATACAATAATTTCCAATAAACTTTTTTCCGTGCATTCAACATTCCAGAAGAGCAAGTTTACGGGGGAAAAAAGCAACCCTGCTAGACAAATGCATGCAGTCACGTATATTGTCTCCCTGTAAACTAATTAAAATAAGAATGCTGACTCTTAAATCTAAGAGTGGTGAGTCCAAGGGACGTAAAACTTTAGAGCATGACCTTTAAAACCATTGTTGCTGTGGGCTCTTTGGAGCCCAGTAACAGACTCCAGCCCTGGTCCTGCACACAAATGGAAGAGCTGCAGCCCTTCCAACCAGTTAAGTGGTCACCCCTTCCTACCAAGGCAAACCAGCTAACCTTTCCCTGGCCACTGTCCTTCCTCAATATTTGATTTCCCAAACTTTTCCAACACCCTTTTCAGTCATCTAATTTGAGAGCCAGCAATCAGCAACTGCACTTAAGTGATTCAGATGGCCCTGCCCATGGCAGTATTATTTCTCATCTATGCATCTTGCAACTTCATCATGCTCTTCCTTTTTTCATCTGCAGGTTCATAGTGAGGGGAAATTGAGGTGTCTATTGTGACAGAGGATTCCTTTCCCTCAGTTGACACAGTTAATTTAATAGAGTGCAAAGGACACTGATATAATATTTTTCCCTTCCAGTATACATTACTTTGCATTCACTCGCCATCACACTGTCCATGCACTTCCTTAGTTAAGTCTATTGTTCTTTTAAGTGGTTCCTTCCCAATATAAAAAATAAGAACATGTAAACAGAAGAAATCATGGGCATCTGCAGAGACCCTCACAAGCTCAGAGAGGGTGGAAACCACATTTTCCTCTGTGGGGAACATCCACCCCACGAAAGCCTTCACAAATTATGTAACACTTACACCTGCAATTCCATTGATCTCTCTACCCATCTTTTCCATAATTCAGTGTACTGGCACAGTCTGAGAAGCAACCTTGATATTTTATCTGCTAACTTTCTGCTGTATGGCAGCAACTTCAGCAGGCATGAAAAGGGGATTCATGCTCTGTATTTTGATGGTCAAAGCGGTATCATTTTTAATACTGCAAGTTTAGAATGCACTGGAGGTGCCACCAGGAGCGTGTCACAGACTGGTTAACTATGGCAGTTCAATCACTGCTGAAGGCATGAATGCAAAGGAGGCCATAGAAATGCTCTTTGATTGTTTGACATAAGTTAGGAAGTTATATTTTAAAGAGTGAAGTGCCTTCACTCTTCCAGTACACAGTGTGTATTGGTAGACAGAATGACGCAGCATTTTGGAGCTACTGTCCAGTTTGACACCACATACAACAAAATATTACATTACAAACATGTGTCTCAGTGCCTGACTGGGCCATGACATTTTATGAGGGCCATCAAGGGAAAGTGAAATCTTCTTGCAGCTGGCAATACACTCTGACAAGGACAGTGCATATGAATTTTTCTTTCCCTTTATTTTGTGAGAGCTATGACTCACTAATGCAGGCTAATGAGAGTTAGCTACATAATACTTTCTGAGGGGTCAAAACCAAGCTGATTGCCATCTCTTGCAAGCATCTTACAATCAGCTTTTAATTTCTATAAATATGTTCAGAATTTACAGTTATTATCTGACCAACTAAAATTAGACTAAAAGTATTCCTGGTAAGAATTGCTTTATACTCCATTTTCACATTCTGCCTTTAATGGCATTTGATTAGCTACTGAATACTTTCAGTTGTCTGACTAGATAGTACATTATTGTTACATTTTAAACAGAAGTAGAATAGAACAATAAATAATGTAAATGCACTTCACATTGAAACTTTTATTAAAATTTCGCAACATTTTGACGTATAATAGTGGCCACAGGAAAATTCACAAGAGATAAACAGACCCTTTAATGAGCAATAAATCAAATTTGAGTCTCCCTCCAAAAAAACCACTTCAGGAATCTGGTTTTTATTATTTGGACAGCTCTGACTCTGTCTCTCATCATGGAACAAAAATCTCTGTCCAAGAGTCCCTTTGGGACAAATCTTGGTGGTTTTCTTTTTTGGATAGTTCAGCTGATTAAAAAAAAAAAAATTAAAAAAAAAAAACAAACGTGCATCTTACCTTGACAAGATGTACAAGAAAATGTCTTTGGAATCATACTGGGACTAGAACTACTCCAGCACATCTCCTGATTCCTTTCTCAGATGCAGGGGAATATTTCCTTCACAAGCCAAGATAAAAGTCTTCCTCCAGGAACCACTGTTCTTCTTTGCTTTCTTTGTTTCTACTACTTTAGGAAGAATTACATTGCTAGAATAAAGAGATATATTTACAGTATTCTTTTAGAATGGTAAGGCTTTCATTTTGGGAAGCAACTTGATCAGGATGATATCTGGCCTGGGAAAGAGTTTGCAACTTTGGAGTTCTAGGTTGTCACTTAAAACTCAGACATAAATTTCAGCCCTACACTGTTCACAGAGTGAGATTACACTTATTTTCTAACATTGATGGGAAGGCACAAGTTGTTTTCTTCATGCCAGATTCCTGTTATAGAATTTACCTTTCTTTTTGCTTTACAAAGCACAAAACCAAATTGCCTTATATACTTCCATAGTAAACAGATTTAAGCCTTTCCTTTGAATAAGTAAACTGATACTGACCCAGAATAAAAATAGCATCTTTGAGATCAACAGTGGTTCTCCAGTTTACACCAAAATCCTGACTGCACAGAAGTCAATTGCAAAACTCCAAGTTTTCCATCCTGCTGCATTTAGTTTAACGGTATGAAAGAAATGTACAAAGATTCACTTGCTCCAGAAATTTTACAAAAGGAAGTTTTTCCTTTCTTCCACTCATTTTCAGCAAAAGGATCCGAGAAAACAGATGAGATGGGAACAGACCTCTGGAGAACATCTGGTCCCAATGCTGTTCAAGCAGAGACAGCTGGAGCAGGGTTCCGAGAACAAGTTGAGCTTTCAATCTCCAGGGATGGAGACTGCACAAACCTTCCTAGGCCATCTATTCCCATGTACAACCAAGCTTAGGGGAAAATGGGTTTTGGTCTGGGTTTATTTTCGTTTAAATATAATTTTTTCTATTTAAATTGGTGCACGCAGCCTCTTGTTCTGTCACAGAGCAGCACTGACAAGAACCTGTCTCCATCTTCTTTGCTTGACTATCCCTTAGATATTTGAATGCATTGAGAAGGTTCCCCTGAGCTGTCTCCTCCAGGCTGAACCACCTCTGCCACCCTTGCTGAAAAAGCCACTTAATCACCTCTGTGGCCCTTTGCTGAGCTCAGACCGCTATGCTCATGTCAGTCTGAAACTGGGGAGCCCAGAACAAGCTCTGAATAATTTTGCATTCTATATTAAAAAAACCCTGGGAAGTGCAAATATGCAAATAACTTTAAAGGAACTAACTAAACATTTCATCATTATTCTTGTGTATTTTATATAGGCTATCTGAGGAAACGATTCCATGTAACAGAGAAATTGTATGAAGGCAGAGATTCCTTGCCTATGATGAAAAATTTACTTGCCTCTGCCAATACAGTCATTATTATATTTATCCTTCCAGCATCCCTTTGAGGTAAAGAATACTAATATATAGATTGTTCACATGGGAAACAGAAGGACAAAGTGACCAACCTAATATCACACAGGAAGTATGTGGAAGACAAGGAATGTTTGAGCATGAGGCTAAATGTTTAACAGCAGATGTGTGATATATAAAGTAAATGACTTAAACTATTAATGGAGAAAAATTAGAATGCTGCAGGAAAGGATGTCCTAGGGTGCATGTTCTGTTTTCCCAGCATTTCACACAGCTTCCATGAAAGCATACAGAACTTTTCTTCCCCTGTGTTTTTATTAAGGCCCTGGCTGGACTCAAAATGGGAAAAAAAATATTAAATCTATTCAAGAACTATTGTTTTCTTCTATGTTGTCAGTTAGTTTAGGTACTTTCCTCTCTGTCTCCAACCATTATATCATGACAGAAAGTATAAGCCCTCAGCTTTTATTTTGCCATGTTAGAACACATAAAATCTTTTTGTTTTTTCTCATAAAACAGGCTTTTCCATTGCCTTAATAATCCTTATGACTCCTCTACATCTGTTCTAGTTTTACTGAACGTTCTTGTCCATGGGTGACCAACACTACACAATATTTCTGAGGTTGTACTGAGGCCACTGTAATAGCACCAGTACTTCCTCTCAAAATTCCACTCCCAGTGCATCTTAAGGTTGTACTGCCTGTTTCACTGCTGAACCATTGCTTAAAACAATTCTCTGTATAACTCACGGTACACAGCAATAGAAGTATGGAATCACTATAATTGAAATATGGTTGGGTTTTGAGGAATTTCTTTGAAGGAGAGAGCAGTGGACACATTTCACAGATTACCCAAGGAGCCTTTTTAACTGAGAAGCATATGGAGATGTGAGAGAAAAGAAGAGATGGAAAGAGAGAATGGGTGGGTGTTACACACAAACGGAGCAGGAATATGAGCGCACAGGAGTAATGATTTCTTATGTGCAATAGCTGCAGGATACAGGCTCTCTTTCCTGTTTGGAAGTTCTCTGCACAGCTCTGCACAGAGGACTGACTCTCCTAAATTCTAAATGAAAGGGACTGGTTCGGAGAGTCCTTTGTTAGAGAGCCTACTCTGAAAAAAGGATAGATATTGAAAAAATTGAAACTTGAATTTTCCTCTTTGAATCAGCTTTATACATCAACAAGGGTCTGAATGAACTGTTCCTTCACACCTTTGGCTCAGTATTCAGAAAGAGCTTACAGCTCAGAGAAGCAGAGCTTCATGTTGTCACCAGGACTATGTTACTGTTTATGTTAGTGTTGCAAAATAAATAAGAAAAAAAAAGCATTATTTTTTTACTTTAATTTCTCATTAAAATTAAGATACTACCCTCTAATGTGTTTATTTAGTTTAAAAGGAGGCATTCCACACAGTTGCCACAATCATAGAATTTATGAAAATCTGGATTCTGAATTCTCTATGAAATTCAGTATTTTCCTTCCTTTTCTTGTATCTAAATAAACACAAATAATTTCCTGTGTTAAAAAAAATTAACTTACTGTAAATATGCACTTTCCTCTGAAGGTGAAATTAATGAAAAAACTTTCACAATATTAAAATACAAAGTACATTTTATATTGTATATGCATTAAATATACATCAGTAAATACAGAATGATGTATTCCATATTCTTGAAGGAAAATTAAAAAGCTGACAATTCATTTTGACTTTTTTATGTAAATAAAGATTTCAGCAGCATCGGCATGTTTCTATGCAACATCTTTCAGCTTAACTTTTTGGTTTTCAAGTAAAAAATGTTCTATTGAATTTTTTTTAAGCCCTAATGAATGTCAACTGACTTTTTCATAGGAAAAACCTTGAAATCCTTAGTCAGTCAAAACCCTCATTGATTGCATCCTCTGATGTTAAAAATTATTCATTGCTAGTATATTCCCAGAAAGGCAGAGAATGTTGAAACATGAACAAATATATACTGATTAATCACACATCTTTTTATGCAGTGTGTCTTTTTCTTACACAGGCTATTTTCTGAAGAATCACCACTGGATGAAGGGTACAAATCATCTTGCTCTATAGAGCTTCCAGGTCAAGGAGAGACAAGGCCATGTAAATGTAAGTGATTCTTAATGAGTTCTTTACCCATAGCTTTATTAAGGCACAAATAACCATAAAATGACTCATTCTATTGATTTTGAATCCTGCATAAGACTTATTTCTAAACCCTGAAGAATAGCGATGGGGAGAAACAACATTTCAACCAGGGCAGCAATTATTAGAATTACATATTATTATATTCAAGAATCATTGTTAAGTAATCAGTAAACAAATAGGAACAATTTGCTGTGATCTGGGAATGCTCCTGTCACTGCCTGAACAATGACAGGAGGGAGGACACCCACACTACCCTTCCTTCTGCCCAAAACTCCAACTGTATGTCACTGAACCATGGGAGTGCAATTCTCCTGTGCCCGCAGATCCTACTCCAAGAAATTTGCAGTCACCATTTCAGAAACTGCTCCTGCAGGTCAGGTAAGTGGCTGCCTGTCTGGTCTCTGAGTGGGGCTGCCACTGGCTGTTTGAGAGAGGTGGAAAAGCCCATGCATTATGCATCTGTGGAAAGACTTTATGAGGAAAATATTTTTACACCCCTCACCAGTTAGAAACTGCCTTTGCTAGACAGATAGAGTCTTACTTGACTTCTAAACTCCAGGTAATATTTAAAAACCTTATCTCTTTTTACATAGACCTGTTTCTGGCTGGATGGGTATTTCATCATTTGCTGTGAAGTCAGTCCACCTTTAAGAATCCCTAAGCCAAGATCATGGACACCTTTTTCATCAAGGAAAACTCCCCAGTTGTAGTGCAGCATTAGTTGGGTTTTGGCAGTAATACATTGTCTTTTGAATAAATATACACATACAACCTCGGTATGGTCACTATTGATGAGCTCTTTTTACTGATTTATAATCTGATTCTGTTTCTATTCTAAGTCTCTTGCTTTATGAAAAATCTTGTCTCAAGTTTTATAAGCTATGTGATTTCTGAACATTTCCTAAAAACATAAATCACTTTACTTTTCCTTCACCTCTGATTTCACACTGCATCACCTAAACTTCCTAACATTGTTTTTTCCTTTGATTCATCTTCCATTTAAAAATTCCTATAGTGCAATTAAAGAAATCTAAAGAAATAATAAAAATATATATACTGCTAATGGACCTACTTACAACTGTGATCTCTTGTTTGCAATACATGCATAATATATATGATACCAAAAGTTGTTATTCATGCTGCTGCTTTTTTTCCCCCTCAAAATGCATTCTAATTACTACAGCAAAATTGAATTTGCCTGTGCATACATTAAGGTTAACCATGCAGTCAGTAAGGAATGAAGCACTAAGAATCAGTTGTGTAGCCAAGAAGGAAATGCATATTTAAAATCATGAACACTATTATAACTAAGTTAATTTCTGCTTTAAGATTGAATAACTCTAAAAACACTAAGCTGCTTTCCATGCTTAATTAGGAGCTCAAATTCACTGAAAAACTCCTCTAATGCCATAGTCAATGGCAGTAAAGTATCTATTTAAATTGCTTTCTGGGATATCACAGTGTCTTTGAGAGAAAAGTGTTATTACTTGAAAACTTTACGGCATGCAGCAGAAAGTTATTGCATTCTAATATTACAATTTTGCTAATAGACAAAATGACTAAATCATCACAAAAAAACCTTGGAAGCAATTTACATGGTAGCATAAAAATTGATGAATGTGGCAGAAACACCATTTAGATGGCAAAAAAAGGGCATTAAACATAAAAGAAAAAAAATTTAAATTAAGGAAGTCCTGAAATTGGAAAGTAACTGCATCAATTTTGACTAAATAATTCAAATATTCCCTCAATGTAACTAATTTGAGTTTTAATTCTCATGAGTTAAAAGTTATGCTACAAAAATGCTACAAAAAGGAAACAGCAGGGAAATTTCTTGTCAATGCATGAACAGTCGATGGCAAAAAGAACAACAAAAGAAAAAAAAGCCAGTTGCATCTGGGGAAGAGATACAAAAAATGAAATTCAGAGGAACTGATACTAAAACTGCTATAGAAAGATAAAGATCTAGAAGGATAGAATGGTTTGCTTTGGGTGACCATGTAGCTCCATCTCTTCCATGGGGCAGGACACCTTCAGCTAGGCTGGGTTTGCAGAGCCCCATCCAACCCTGAGACTTTCAGCATGGAGCATGCACAGCTTCTCTGGGCAACCTTTGCCAAGGCCTCACCACCCTCACAGGAACAAATTTCTTCCCAAGAACCAACCTAGACCTGCCCTGTGTCAGTGTGAGCTGTTCTGCCCTCTCCAGCTCTCTTGGTGCCCGGTCCGGCACTGCAAGGCTGCTCCAGGTCACCCAGGAGCCTTCTCTTCTCCAGGCTGAACTCTCAGCCTGCCTCCACAGCAGAGCTCCAGAGCTCTGGCCATCTTTGTGGCTTCCTCTGGACTGCTTCCAGAACATCCATGTCTTTCTTGTGCTGGAGGCAGCACTGCAGGTGGGGTCCCACGAGAGCAGATTAGAATCCACTCCCATGAGCTGCTGGGAATGCAACCCAGGATGCAGATGAGCTCTCTGGGTTGCCAGCTCACATTGCCAGGTTGTGCTGGGTTTCTTGTCAATCAAGTAGCCTTGAGATTGTTATCAGTATATCCCTTCGAGCCTCCATTTTTGAAGAATTTATATTACTTGACTCTTAAAATATGTTTCTGGGCAGAAACAAGGGCGCACTGTGCACCGGCAAATTTTTAAATTAAAAACGGCCTCCAAAATTACTCCAGCAATTTTCTGCACACAATTGTTTCCATGTGAAAAGATCCAGATTTAGTCATGAAAAAAGCACACTCAGAAAAAAAAAATAAAAAAAATCAACTCAGTATTCAATTTTTAGTAGTACTCTGACCCTCAGTTACTACTGTGAATACACACACTAATACCCAAACTCCAAATAAGAAAAATGCCAGAAAGTAAGACTTGGTAGATTTGTTCCTGCATTTGTATATAGTTACATAGCAAGTTTGAAACTGCAGGATTTGGAATAAATTTGCGACCAACCAAGAAATTATTATTTAATAGAATCTCAAATCTGTAATCATTTTCTCTCCTAACGTACAGTTGTGTCCCTTGGCAAACATACCAAAAGAAGCAGCAAAATGATGAGGCCTTAGGCTTTAATAATTTTTTTCAAATATTCAATTTTATTCCCTAAGTGAATAATGTGATCTAAATCTTATCAGCTGACAAGGTATTTCTAAATTCATTGTTTTGCTTTTACACATCCAACTATTCTACTTTTTTAACAATTTTTTTTAGGCAGATAGAATTGATATTACAAACCATTGTCTTTGTATTATTAAACACAATATAATTGCCAAAAATGTCAGCACTTTTAAGCAAGAGAAACACTTCTCTTAATCTGAAATGTCAAAGCAATTTTGTTAAACCAAAAAAGTCTTTTTAAAGAACAGCATGATGGTAGGAACCCATGTCAATAAATTACAAAGCAAAGCAGAGTCAAGTTGCTAAACTGTTTCTAGCTTCAATGGAGAACACACACACACACACCAAGCAGTCCGCATTTCTCATTCCCTCAAATCGTCAGTCTCTGAGCAACACAGGCAAACAGATGACTTGGAAGTGCCAGATCAGTTACTGATCTTGCTCAGCAATATGTCTCTAACAGTGACAGAAAAAGACTCTCAGGAATAAAATGCAAGAAATTATACCTTCCTCCAGAAGGAGTTCCCTACAACCACATGTATGTGTGTACATAGAAATACGTGTATGTCTGTGTATATACACATAGCTAGTTTTTAAAAAAATCATGTATTTATTGGCTGTTTGTTCTAGCATGTGCATTCTTTTCTAATACTCATAAAAAGACAGTTTCTGCAGCACCATTCCCCGCAGACTTTGGGTGAAAGAACACGATTTTCATTTTTTGGAGTTTGGACACCAGTTAAGCTGCTCTGCATGCACATGGCTTGAGCACAATCCACAGGTGCAGAGCCTTTGCACTCTTAATAAAGAATTTGGTT
>VRYO01001153.1:3332917-3412501 GCA_009812075.1 Sialia sialis | reverse complement strand
TTTAGCCCGACCTAAACAGTTTAGTAGGGCAGCCTAGTATTCCAAATTAAAAACTGAAATTTTTAGTCACCACACCTTCTTGTCTCCCACTATTTGTTATTTTATGATCAGTGTTATTTTTGGTTGGTTTTGCCTTTTAAGTTCACAAACTTGAAGACAAGGCTGGTACCCAAGGGACTTCTGTTCAAGACCTTATAGTTCTAGTACTAAATCTTTAAAACACGGGATGAAACACAACACATACAGCAACACTAGAGCTCTTCTGAACTGCATCACCACAGAGCATTTTTTTTAATACAAATCCCTCCCAGTCAGCAGCAAGGTATAACTCTTTCCATTCCCTGGGCTAGCTGGGCTTCATCACTGCTCTGCCAAGCTCTAGTGGAGACTTCATGGGAGACGAGATGCTGCAAACTAAATTTATGTCTCTGATGATCCCAACTTTATCTGGAGCTGAATCCTGGCAACTCAGAGAGTCCTTAGCAGTCCTCAGATAATTTGTCCTCTATGGCCCTTTGGCACCCCAGTGCTTGTGGTTTAAGTCTGATTCAGAGAGATGGGGGCGTGAGTGGGACAGGGTTTTGCTCTTCAAACCTGAAAAGGAAATTAATTCCCCCAAATCCAAAACTCAGATTCCCCTACTAATCTCTGTGTTTTCTTTTGAAGGGACAGTTCTGTTTCCCTGATGAAAAGGCAGTACAATGATAGATTGTTAGAGCAGAAAAAAATTAGATTGCTGAGGAGGAACTACAAAAAATACAAGAAATAAGTCACCTGGGCCACAAATTATGTTGGCTCTGGCCTCCCATCTCTACAATAGATTCTACTATTAATACAGCTCATTGCTCAGTCAGAGAACTCCTTACCAGATAGAGCACCCAGTTTCAAAGACCTTACACTCACTGTGCACTTGAGCTCATCCTTACATGAACTTAAATACTTAAATTATTTATTGAAAGTAGACTGTAGTTGCTTATAATTCAGTGCTGATTAACCACCTAATTTTAACATCTGCAATAAAAACAACATACAGGTCTGTTCATTATAAGCAGATAGAAGTCTTCTTTCAAAACAATACTCAGAGCAGCAAGAGTTAAATAGTTTTTAAAACATATTCTTACTGCTTCTCTGTGAAAAATGCCCAGAAAAGCCTTTTTCTAACCTAGCCATCCAGGGCTTGATGCAAATGCTGAAAAATCTGGACTGCTTTTAGTCCCTTCCATATGACAAAACGTTTAAGCACTTGGAACCAAAGTTTCACAACTGTACTTTCTAAGCTGAAAACAATGGACACATAGTACAAGTCATTTAAGACTAATACAAAGAACAATATAATTTTATAAGCATAGAGTAATAATCCACTGGAGGCTGGTTTGGCCAGCCCTGTAGCAGGTTCCCTACTTTACACATAGAGTTACAGTAATTTCATGAATATAAGCCGCAACTTTTTCATTGAAGAATCCAGCCTACCCCAGTGGTGCGGCTTATATTCAGGTGCGGCTTATAATCGTGAAATTACTGTAGTTCTTCTCTCTAAGGAAATATTGTGGCTGGAAAGGGAATTTTAGTTTGCTTTCTTAGAACTGGTTTTCTTTAGTTGTCTTGGAGATGCCAATAAGGTGTAAATATTTTTGAGGAGACTTTTATTATTCAATAAAGGCATTCAATGGTTTTATTTCTGGTGTGTGTATGCTGGGGTTTTTTTTCCTCATGTTCTATTATACTCAGCCCACACACCTTTTATATTATTATTAATGGAGTTATTGTGCCTAGAAAGCCAAATACTGAACCTTTGGCTACACCAAGGTAATTCTTAAGGTAATTCTTTTCAACACAGAGGAAATACTGTGATTCAGCAAGCAACTGAATTTGGCTCAGGAATGATAGGAGCCACCTCCTGAGACAGTTTTTATAAATGCCAACTCACAGCATGGGTTAATAACATAGGCCTCCTTCCTTAAACTTCATAGATACTCTCATTACTTGATAGGACTATTCCTATATATAAACATTTGCATACTAAACAGGAAAAGTTGTATTTAGATACCAGATAATAAGACCCAGAATATCTACAAACCCCTGAGCTCAACATACAAAAAAGACCTGTTAATCAGAGCACTAAACCAGAAAAACACTGATGCCTTAAGTTTTAGCTTTCATATTTTCCAGATTTGGTACTGCACTAGTGTATAACTCTGAACATTATATAAAGTGTTAACAGGTTCTCTTCAAAGTTTAGTTGGACAAACAATCCCTTTCTAGCCCGAGAATCAAGAACACCATTGCAGCTTCAGGCCCAAAAAGTGAACTGAGGAGAGCAATCTGGGAGGATGGGATTGCATAACTTGGAGCTGTAATTGGACAATGAACCCCAATGTGTAAATGGGCCAAAACTTACAAAAGTGTGAAAACTCATGACCCAGGGTCTATCTCAGGTGTAGCCTTGGCCAGGCTCTGGTACTGCCCAAGGTGAAACCTTTGAAGGTCTTTTAATAAATACCTACTTTATTCCTTTAGCCTCTGTTCTAGCTAGCCTCTCAAGGCATCAGCACAAGGGCAGTGTTTTGCAGACATACACAAGGCAAGTTCTCCCTCCAGGAATTCCATCTTTTGGATTGAAAGAAGCAAACTGCATCAAATTCTGTGCATTCTGTCAAAGACACAATTCTCTGAGTCCATCCATCCCCTGTTGGAGCAGTAGAATGGGGTACAGGGTGATGTGTAGTTCTTAATCCCAAATCATCACTGTCCCATCTAGTCCTCATCTCAATAGTACAAACTAATAAAGGTACTGAGGAGATCCTGGCTCTCTTGTAAAATTTTGTGAGGTCACATGGTGACATGATTTTGGTATGAAACATCTCCCCCTCCTTAGTACAAACTCAGTCTATGAAGCTACCATACCTTTATTGGAAAGTCTACATTATATTTGGAAAGAGTATTTCCAATTAATAGTCAAAAATAATAATTGGGAGGCAGTAATGAAAATATTACTATTTTAATTGCACATATGTATTGCATTATTTAAGCTACTTTTGTTACTAAAAAGTAGTTTTGAAAAATTCTTACTGTACATAAATTTATATCTGTCCATTACCTTACCATGAACGTTTAGATTTCCTCTGTAAGGAATACACACAACACTCAGCATTTAAAGACAATTACTCAGCCTGTAGAACTCTTGCCTTAATTAAGTTGGTATTTTCACACACTTTCTTCATCAACTGAATTTTTTTTCCAATGATGTCACTGCAATTATTTCTAAACAGCTTGAATGTTTTACTATTTAGGCAGCTAGATAGCTGCTTTAGACTTGAATTGCTCGGCCATTTTTGGAACTCAGTCCCCTGTAAGATTTTGCTCCTCAACTTTTAAGGGTGGTTTCCAGACAGCCATCATGGTGTTGCTCTGAGGGAAGGTCACAGTCATTTAGCATTTCTATATCCCAGCATCTTGGCTTTATTGTACCATGGGAGCAGTGGTTTCTCTGAGCACACAGGCTCATGTCACCTTTTCCTTGGCAGGTCAGGAAGCAATCATGAGCTCAGCAGAGGCACTGTGATTGAAATCTCTGGCATCATTCATGCCTTGGAGTGTCTCTGCTAAGACTTATAAATTTATTCATTGATCAAAAGCAAGTTCCCTTACCAAAGTTCCAGAAAGCACTTTGACTTGTGCCTAATTTTAAGTCTGTAGGCACTTCCATACATTCAAAACGTCTTTGTTTTCCTGGACTGGAGTCCTTGCCAGCCATCACAAAGTTTGCAAGACTTGCTCTAACATGGAAGCCCCAGAAAGCCTGCCCTTTTTCCTATACATTTCAAGGAATCAGTATCAGCGTACCATGAACTAACTAAGGAATGAAAATGAATAGTTTGGCAATTTTCCTCAGCATCTAGCAAATCATTTATTATCAGCAATTGCCAATAATTCAACAGCAGCCGCTCCTTTGTTGCCTCTATTGTTTGCCAAAAATTCTTCCTTATTTCAGTTAGTCTGGCTGAACAGGGCAGAACATGTTTGTAACATTTTGAAAACTTTTTCATCCAAAGTGACAAAGACCTTTCCTCCAGGGCACCGTAGAACAGCAAAACCCTGTACCTGAGTTAATAAGTAAGAGCAAAACAAGTAAAACCTTGGGATTTAGCACTTTTTCCAACTGTGATTTTACAGAGTCCCTGTTCATCAGCATTTATTATTTACCTTTTAGCTTCATAGCATTTCCTTTTCACTTGGGATTTGGGTTATTGCTTTGCAAATTGTATATTAATATTGCTTACCTACAAATACTTTAGCTATGATCCCAAGGGCAGTGCTGTATGCAATTTGATGAACATTTGAACTTTTAAAATTCAGCAGCATTTATTTTAACCAGATCTAAAAGACAAAGTTGAATTCCAAGTTTGGTGATTGATTTACGTCTACCTAAAGACAGAATGAAGTAGGGCAAAATTCGCTCCTCTGCAGAAGACTTGCAATGAAGTTTTTGTTTTGTTTAAAAGCTTCCAACAACAGACCTCATACGCTTGAAAAAGCCATTCCTGAAACATACCACAAAGAGAAAATACTAGTTTTAACTAGGAAGGAGAAAAAATGTATTTAAGACACATATGCCTGCTTAGAAAATTTGGGACTGTAACAACTTTTGAAGAAACCTGGCAGAGTAGTTTGTAAAACAAACAGTTGTTCTCTCTTTGGATATTAGTAAGACATCATGAGAAAATTAGAAGAGCTAAAGTATTCTCAGATGTTTGCAGCGAACACTCCCCAGTTCAGTGTTTGGAAAATGCTATGTGAAAAATTTCCCATAAACAAAAGGTTTTTTAAAATGTCAATTCTGGGATGTTCTTGGCTGAGATTGCTGGAACAAATAGAAATAGGTTTGTGAACATAAATAGCTGATGTGGAGTGTCCTTGGCAATGTCTATGCTAATAAGTCAAAGATAAAAATAAAGAAAAGAGTAAAATTACGACTCAAAAAGTGACAGAGCTGGGAAATTGGGAGTTCAGATTGCCTGTCCATTTTCTCTCATCCTGCTACAACTTGCTGTGGTAGAACACTTGCTATAAAACCTGTCACCAGACACTAATCCCAGAACCAAACTACATTCTGAATGCTCCCGAAAAAGCTGTATAAAGATATGTGTGAACCTCTCATCTTGCAGCCTGAAGTCTTCCATGCAATAACTGACTACATGGGTGATATGTGCCTTTCACAGAGAGCGCATTCTCCAAAAAGGACCAAAACCAGCCCAAAAGCTGGCTGACTCGCTTTCATTTCACAAAAACCCCTTATGGATAAATAATCAAATTCCAGCACAGCATGTCTAGAAGTTAAAACAAAGCTTTGGAAATACAACTGTGAGCAGCAGTGAGAAGTAGAAGGGACGAAGCACAAATTCTAGGAATAAAACCAGTTTCTTACCTTTCTGTCATGATTTGATTAGCAGCAACAGGTTCCAGGTTTGACTTCTGGCTCTTTTCTCAGAAACCTAAGAAAATTAAACCAAACTGGTTGAGTGTTCAGTGAATGATACTTTCATTATTGCAGTGAATGAAAACACATAACTTCACTGGAGGAACAGAGGTGAAAAGAGTAAAAAATTAAATTCACTGAACAGATGGTTTTCTCCTAAATATAGTAATAATTAGTCAGATCATTACTCATTCACAATCACAATGAAGAATTTGATCCTTCTTGACCAAACTCTCTATTCCCATCTGCTTTAATCTAAAACATTTTGAATTACCAATCTGCAAGCATTGGATTTTAAATAAGATTAGATTAAGGACATCACAGTGACCACAGATAGGTATTACCAAGGTTTTCCTGTTTCATTACAAGCATGTAATGTCATCAGATTTTTAGGAGACATTTTTTTGGCTATGGCTTGTGATGGTAGGGGTTTCCACAGTGTTTGTTTTGTTGGGGGGATTTTGGAGGGGGTTCTTTTTTTTAAATAGCCCCAAAAAGGCAAAACAAAATACAAAATGAAGTTCTTTTAGACCTCTCTTACTACCACTGCCAAAAAACATTCCTTCTGACCATCTGTTTTCTGGACAGGGCTCCTCACATTTTTGGGCCTTAGCTGTCAGGGTTTTCTGCATTTGAGAAAGGATATGTGCTTGTCCCTGCACATGAGGCCTTTAATTTGGAAACCAGCAAGAAATATTCTGTTTTATAAAAAGGCTTTTTTCTAAAATTGCACAGAAAGAATTTCAGATCAGTTGCAGTCACAGCTAAAGCTGCAGAAGGTCGGTGCAAAGCAGCAAAGGAAGCTCCTTAGATAGGATTAATTACTGGCCATTGGTTTGCTTGAAACCACAATCTGTCTACCACTCTCTTGGGGGTTCTCCTTTACACCTCTCTGGGTGCAGACATTAGAGCACTGTACAGCTGTCTCTAAATCCCTCTTTCAGTGTGCTCAGCACATGAGCATCTATGCACAAAATATGCTAATGTGTCCTGTTGGTAGCCCAGCGTTTTCTCTCTGTTTTCTCTCTCTGGATGACCCAATGCTGAGGATCACTCCTGCCAGGAATGGCCTGGGCTCACAAACAAGCATGCCACAAGGCACTGTAGCAAGACCTGCATTATTATTATGCCTGCCTGGCGTGCCAGCACACGCACCAAGCTCCTTCAAAGCATTTACTCATCTCTTTTACTGCGCCAGCTACTCAACCACAGCAGCAATGAGTACCTACCCAGAAGAGCAATCCTCTGCATCATGGCAAAACCCCACAGCAGATGCAGAAACAGCTATAAAAGCAGGCAAAACGGGAACCAGAGGCTGGGCTCCTCCTGCCAAGAAGTAACTTGGGTGGATCAGTATGCCCCGAGGCCACTGTGCTTTTATGGACAAACCAGGCTGCTTTTATGAGCCCTTGCTAGCTGTACACAAGGAAACCAAACACGGGATCACTGAATCTCAAAACAGCTTAGGCCAAAAGAGACCTCTGGAGCCATCTTGTCCCATCTGTGCTCAAAATGGGCTGACTTGGATCAGGTTAGGACCATCTACAAGTCTCTAACCCACCTTACTGTCTGCTGTGTTGGAGACCCAGACACCAGGCACCACATGCACATGTACCCATGATGATATTTTGGATCACATCGACTACGACACCCATAAAAAGCTGCTAAGGAGAGGGGCAAAAAGAAGAAACTGCAAAGAGGAATAGCATGTTCAAACCAAATTCAAACCCCATGCTTCCTTCTAACCTCAGCAGAAATACTTAGCATGGGTTCAGTGTATACAATGCTATTAAAAACCAAACACACCCAAGGAACCCAGTGAGGTCTGCATTGTATGTTTTGGCCTTGCTGATACATGTTTAGTCCACCAGAGTTGAGCAGACATGAAAGGAGAAGGGAAAGCATCTGTAAATGCCACACATTTAAAAACAGCCAGCTGGATCCTATTGACAGTGCTCAAAAACATCAGAGTATTTATCATGTCACACTCCCAGGATGGGGCCAAAGCTCAGAGTCTGGGTTACCAATTGCTGTTTTCATTTACTTGGCTTTAGCTGAGAGTTAGAAAACGTCACTTCAAATGAGGAATTTCTCCTTTGTGAACTTTACCTGTTACTTGGAAATGTAGGAAAGGTAAGAAAACAGAAAGAACCTCCCCAGGCTCAGCTGGAGAGAGTGCATAGGACAGAAGACAGAAGTAGAATTTACTTACTTCCATAACCATGACAAACTGAGAATTCTGCTCTGTTTATTGATTCAATAACACTGTTTTCAGGTAGTTTAGCCAAAAAGTTTTATCTGCAACTTTTTCTTCTCACTGCTGCACTGCTGCTATTTTACCAAAGGTAGAAAAAGGCAAAGATGCTGAATGTGTGGATACTAAAGTAAATTATTTCTCTAGCAATGGCCACATGAAAACTTAGAATTTCCTTCTGCCATTCATGACTTTTTAGTGGTCTGGATGACCTTGAGAGAAAAAGCAGATATTAAGAATCTGATCTGAGTTTTCTGTGACATAAACAGTAAATGACACACAGTTCCTTCCATTTATTACACTGTCAGTGGCACACTTCAGTAAGTGTTCATTTATTCAGGTATACAGTCTCTTCATGTATTGCCACATAGAGGTGATATAAGAAGTTTAGACAATTTTCTTCAGTGTACAAATATATTGCCATAATCACAGTGAAAAATAAGAAATACATATTAATCTGATAAAATAAACCTGTCATGGGTCCTTAATGAGACCTTTATCAAAATTCAAGATTTGAAAGTACGTAATTTTGCGCCTTATCAAGTGAAGCAATAGAAAATGTAGACATAGCAAGGGGAAGATCCAAATGTTTTTGTAGTGCCTACTGTCAAAAAGCCTCCACACTGACAGCAGTTTTAAGCTTTTGGCCACAACAAAAGTAACAGCAAAGTTCTCACAGTGCAGACAGAGCTTGTGCTAGGGGTTTCTGAAGCCTAAAAGGAAGGAAAGTGGTAAAAACTACATAGGAAGATGTCCTCCTATTGGAAACAGAGACACATGAATATTCTGAAGTGCCATCCCATTCATGAGGGCTCACGTATTTCTGCTAGATTTGTGGAACTCGCTGAATCTTGACATTATTCTCAAACCCAATTCTTTCTGCGTTAGTTTTTATGCATGAACATTGCCACGCCTCTGGCTGGGCCACTCCAGAAACTGAGCCTGAAGTTTTCCAGCTGAAAACTTCTCTATTTTCTCTCATTTACAAGTGTCAGGTCCTGTCCATATTTCACCTGCCAGGACTGTGAACTCCCACAGATTACAAAGGGTCTGCCTACACTTCTATTTGTTCCCACATAAATAAATTCAAACACTAAGTATTTGGTATCTTACCCTTTGATGCTTTTCCAGAAAATCCATTTAAGCCCAGTTACACTGTAAACCCACCCTTCCCTGAACAGTATGGCAAAGGTACAAGGCAAAGTGACAATATTCAGATATGCTCACCTCACCCAGGATACCTCAGTCTCAACAGCTGCACAAAAAACCAAAGAATACACCCCACCCTAAACCCCCCTTCCCAAGAAAAAACCTTAAAAAAGTATTTCCTACCATAAAAATACTTGAACTTTCATTTGCTATATTTACATATAACTTTCATTTGTTTCTCCCTGTGTTTGCTTTTTAAACAAAATACCCAACACTACATGCTCCACGGAAAAATGATTAAAGGAAATTGTATAGCTCTGATTTCTTGTAACCACTTTAATTTAATTTTGCTTCCCTGACTTTTTTCCTTATGTAAGCTGATTAAAATGTTTTTAATAACAATGATAATTTGGTCAAGGATAAGAATAAAAGGGTTTTCTGAAGGAGGTTCTTCTTCACATAAATGTACACATATTTAGTGTGCATTCAGTGAACACTTTCTCCCTATGTAATAGAGAGCCAGAAAATCATCTGTCAGGGGATGATGGATGATGAACTCTGCTACTAAAGCCTCAGGGCCCAGCCCTGCTGCTATACTTGACTTAGCCTTCAGTAGGCACTAAGTGCTCTGTCAGATTCATGCCAAGGGAAAGGCATATGCCTGGAACTCCCAAAAGTATGGGAACCAGAATAAACAGAGACATTTGTAATGTTACCACACATTTTAAATCTGCTGTGTCACTTTCCTGTAAGCATTGCTCATATTTTTGTAATACATACAGTCATTGTGGGTTTGTTGCTCTGCCCATCACCTCTGTTCTTTGTTGTACACTAACCAAGAAAACAAATGAAAAATAAAAGGAATGCACAGCATACATGACCATTTGGCTGACTACTGCACTCTTTTAGCAGAGACAAATTCTTGGGATTTTCTTGTCTCCCTTCTACAGTACTTATCTTGGATTGTTGCAATAATGTTTTTCTCACCCCATGGAGCTATATTAATTCAGGAGGTCTCTTAAAGTACTGTTGGGTGTTGTATCACCACACATAGATATGTACAGCAGGGCTATAGTTAAAAGCCATCTTTCCCTCTTCCTACACCCCAAATATTCAATCAATCACTGAATTATGTTGCTTTGCTTGGATGGACTGTAGAACTCTCAAAATCATTGTGATTATGAGCCAAAGGTCCCACAGGTCCAAGGTAAAATTATGGTTACGAATTGATGCCAATCATAAGCATGGTTTTCTAATGCATATTTTCATTTCATATTGCCTAACCACTGATTATAACCAGGCTTTTCAAACAATTTTCTTAAAAGAGAATTGGTCAAATGCAGCTATGATGGAATTTTCATCCTTCAGAAATTCCTCAGCAATGAATATCTGTGTCTCCCTTTCTTTCATCACAGGCCTCTTTAGCTAAAATATTTATAATGTGGTAAGTAGTAAAAGGTTTTATTCCTTGTTTAAGAGAGGCTGACAGAAAATGCCATAAAAATTAATAGCTGTTCAAATTACACAAAATAGTATTGAGGGTCTTTTCCCCCCCACCACTGCAAGTCCTTTACTCATAGAGATCAGTATAGAAGCTTTGTGAAAAATCTTCTCATTTAGATGTCCCTGCAGTTCAAAAGGGATATTCTGCAGCCCTGATTTACCACTGGATGAATTCTAAGGAAGGAGCTTACCAGCATTTTACTCCCTTCTTATACCTTCTCAGAACTAAGAGAATTCATTGAGGCCTAACACACCTAAAAAATATGCCTGCATTTACATTCTTAAATCAGTCATGTTAAACCTTACAGGCATCAGCAGGACTCCTGCAGAACCAGAAAGGACAGAGCAATGCAGAGACAGGGAGTCATAGAAAAAAAAGACATTTTTAGGCCAGAGTCACTGTCACAATTCCAGAAGATTTAAAATCTTTGATTTTGACATGAATATTTATCAGAGCACGATGCCTAAATCCTGAAAGCTAGCCTGCCCTAGCCATGTAAGGACTGTCATTTGCAACCACAACATTGAAAACTGAAATCAGAACATTAGACAAGGATCCACTCCTCCCCAGTCTTAGCAGACATTTCTTTCCTAGAATACACATTAATGCAAGAAGATATCCAAAGGTCCATTCATCTTGCTTTGCAGATGGGTTTGGCTGACAGCTAGGAGCCTGACTTGTCTTTCATTTCAATGCGTTCATCCCAGCACCACTCCAGGCTTCCCTACAAAATATATCCATCATTCAATAGCAGCAGAACAGTTTAAATGCTCTTATCTACTCACTTGAAATCCCACCCCCCAGGCAAACTGTTCCCTGAGATGATCTTTACCCTTCATTTGAGTCTAATGCACCAAGACCTAAAAGGACATTATGTCCAGACACTGGTGTGGCTACGGTAACAATTACCAGTTCAGCAAATCAGCCTCTCATTGCAAGCACTTCTCAGGCTATATATAAGCCAAGAAGAACCTAGAATCATTGTGTCAGCAATTCTCAAAGACTATTTTAAATGGTATCAAGTTTAATAAAACTTTTACAACACAGTACAGAGTGTACTTTGTGTTCCTTTGAAATTGATGGAACAAGCCAATTTTTCCAGGTTTGTAGGCATAACATTTATTAAATTATAATAAGGAAATAGCTATTTAAAACCATGAAATGAAAGACTATAATATACATTCAAAGGTCAACAACTGCATGAGTTTTCTTATTATATATTTTATCTGAGAAGCACTGGGAGACGAAGGAGCTCTGACTCTATCCATGTGCAAGCTGCACACTGTCACTATTCCCTGCCCTGATTTGGACAAGGAGCTACATACTCTTATGAATGGCCTTCCTTCCCCCAAGCCTCCTACAGAGCTGCATTCACCCATGAAGATGGTGACTTACATCCTTTAAATAATTTCCATACGTGTATCACATATAGATGGCACTTTTGTAGCTGCAATAGCAAGGTCAGACTAAAATAGAGTGATTTTATTCCACCTCTGCACTATACTTCCTTTAGGATGTTCCTTAAATCAGTTTTACCACCTCTACCCTCAATTTCCTTTCTGCAACAAATGGAAGCTCAATATGCTCTTTAGAAGGGAAGAGTGGCTGTGTTAACTAATATTGTCAAAAGGAAACAACAACTATGATCAACAAAGAAAAACCAATGAGAAAATACCCAGATGAAGTGGAAACTCTAGCACCAAGAGTTTGGAAATAAATGTGATCTAGGTTTTGGTATTTAAAAGCATTTTGATTTTTCAGCATTAAAACATTTTTTATTTCTTCCTGAATATGTTTAACATCAAATTTGAAATACAAGGAAAACAATAAACATTGCTGGAGTTTTTCAAGTGCTATTTCACACTCTTCACTCAAGCTGAGTTGGTATTTAAAAGAATTTAAATAGGACTTCTATTTGGCAGCCCTTAGAGTGGTACATCTTCCTGGATGCTCAAACAGAGTACATGGAAGAGAGCACAGCACAAACCTTTTGTTTACTAATAATTGTAACTATTTCTCCAAATTCATAACATAAACCCTGACATTGTAGCACACTGAAATACAGTCTTTGTGAAATAGAACTGCCTAAGTTTGACAGACCTCAGAAATCTTCATTAATATTTCCTTTTCCTCTGTGGGTGTATACACATATTGCCTATGGAGCCTGATATAAATCCATTGACATCTATGGAACACTTCAATGGAAAGTAATTTGGATGAGTACAGGCAGCCCTATGCCTTTAGGCTGCTAATCAGCTTTTGAGCATTAAATTCAGCTGGCGTAAATGATATATAAAAATACAGAGAGACACTCTTACAGCATTCATCAAATATGTAAAATACAACACACAAAACACTATCACAAGACACAGGTCCAGGTGTTTAAAGATGAATGTTGTAAAATTGGCACAACTTTGAAAAACACAGCTGTGATTAGGATATAATTATCTTATTCAAGAAATCCATTTCAGAGCTATAATTCTTTGCTGCTTGAAACAGGAACAGATTTTTATTATTTTCCACCCACCTTAATTCTGCAAAGTCTGTGCAGCTATAAAAGAGTGATTTGGATTTCTAGTCTAGCTAGGAGTTCTAAGCAAATTTTTTTCTAGCTGATTAAATAAAAGCAAATTCTTGTGAGAAACCTAGCTTTAAATTTGGATCTCAGATTCATAGAGCAGGGCTGTCAGCAAACACACCTATTATTTATTACTGGATACAAATGATATGAAAGTAATTGAAAGAAACAGGGACACCATAGATATTTTTAAGTTACACATATTAACTGCATTGAGATTTTATATCTGAAGCATTTCTTCACATCTGAAAGACACCATAAATCAGAAAATAATTCTACTGTTGTGTGAATTCAGCAAAGCATGGATGCACAGGTTGCCGGCTGAATTTGCTTGTACATTATATTCTGCATAGACACCCACAGAAATACACATGAATACCATATGTATACTTATATTTTTCAGATCACAGCCTGTTACCATTTGAATACAATTGGAAAATTGCACAAGAGCCATATTGTTATAATAAGCTCAATGTAGGCAGAGATATAGATATGGATGTATAAATCTACTTCCATCACATGGAGAATTTTCCTCAGATGCAGAATAAATACAAAAGGGGGGAAAAAACCTCACGCTAAGAATCAGCTCTATCCTGTGTGAAGAATCCTTCCTGAGGCCAAACACACATATACAACAAAACTACCAAAACTTGAAAATATTAATTTTTACATTGACTTAAAACATTAGAGAAAACCATCTATCTAGATGGTATTTTCCCCTTCTAAATTTGCAATGCAAAAGGTGAAATGAGATATTTCAGGATTTAAAGAACACATCCTATATATGGGCTGTATCATTTGCAAAGCCTAGATATTCATATTGGAATCTACTTCTGAGAAAATTAAAGTCTATTTCAAAACCCTTTTTTATGTTTGGTATGTTTAATTTAAAGAATGTAAGGCTGCAGATGAGATGAATTTTCCAGTATCTTAGTCATAAAATTATATCACTGCTACATATTCACAATATGGTTAAATAGCAGTCATAAATTAAAAGAAGAGTCTAATAATTTAGACTGTTCTAAAACAATACTAAAAGCAAGTAAAAATAAAATACATCCATCTGGATGTTTCAATTAAAATATGTTACATCTTACTGGGAAAGTATTTGGAATTAATATTGTCAAATATACCAGAAAAAAATTCTTTTGCTCTGGTGAACTAAAACTGATTCAATTCTGCCAGGGGCTCTGGCCATGAGAGAGAAGCTGCACTGGATTACACAGCACTATTGAGCCATCTTCTTTAAACAGGTATTTTAAAAAGTCATGATCCCCTTTTCCATAGCTGTTCTCTGTAAACATTTGGGAAATGAATTGCTCAGCAGCCATAGAATATAAGAAGCAGAAAGCACTGAACCTGGGAAAAAATAGCTGCATTTCTTGAAAGAGACAAGACTGCTTCCCGTAATATGAAAGAAAAGCTTAAAAGATATGTTAGATCCAAGGAGATCTATTGTATAAGGATGAAATTCACCCTCTGTAAAGTATCAAGATTTGCCCAGTGGTTAGCCATGATTAAGTGGTATTTTACAGATTTAGGTAGGACATAAGAGAGTTATAATATACTGACCCTCTACTATTTGTATTAATTTACCACATAGAGCTAATGAAGATATCAACAATTGAGTTACACCTCACTTTGAATTAGTCAAAGTTAAAATAACTACGCTGCAAAATAATTTCTAGAACCACTTTATCACCCTGCCATATCATTACAGGCATTTAGACTTCCCAAACTCTATTTCACAATTCTTTTGACGAGCTAGAATCTCCGTGACTGGTATTTTTTTTCTGTTATGTGTGGAAACCAAGTATACAGATAAAATGTATTAAAAGATTCCAGTAGTGGAACTAAGCTAGACTACTTTCTTTTTCTTTCTTTCTTTCTTTCTTTCTTTCTTTCTTTCTTTTTTTCTTTCTTTCTTTCTTTCTTTCTTTCTTTCTTTCTTTCTTTCTTTCTTTCTTTCTTTCTTTCTTTCTTTCTTTCTTTCTTTCTTTCTTTCTTTCTTTCTTTCTTTCTTTCTTTCTTTCTTTCTGTCACTTGTGTTTTGGAGTAAGTCACACCAACAGAAGATGCAACCTACAGAACAGGACTCATGAAGAGCACATTGATGCTCCAAGTCTAGCCATGTTTAAGAGGTATTTGGAAAAATGTCCTTAGCAACATGTCTTAACTTTTGGTCAGCCCTGAATTGCTCAGGCATGATGATCCTTACAGGTCCCTTCCTACTGAAATATTCGATTTTCTTCTACTCTAAACTTAAACCTTTCATAATTCTTTAACAAACTCTAGCCAAAAGTACCAATACCCTAGAGTCAAGGAATTGCATGAACGCTTCTGGGAGAAGCCTTGGTAAGATACTTGAATTATAACCCATAGGAACAAATTATAAATGGAGGAGACTAGAATAGATTTTGGAGGGTAAGAATGTTTGCAATTAACTCAGAATTCAGAAAAAGTCCTGAGTGTTCTGGTGATGAGGCTGTTCTGCTTGTAGTGGGGAAAGTGTAAAGACATCACTCAAAGACTACAACTGCATGAACCAGAGCATGTCTTGGGCTTTGCTCCTTTCCTAAACTCTGGAAGAACATTGCCATGATCAGGGAAGCACTAAAGAATGAAAATCATCACTTCTTGAACTCTACAGCTAAAGTGAAGTTCAGCTGAAGAAAGCATATTTCCACATAGAAGTAAGTTGGACTGGTTTATTAATTCAGGAAACTCCTGTTCTCAAAAGGTGACTAGAAATCTCGAGGCAAATAAATCTCCAGTCAAATTTTACTGTTTCTGTACTTTCCACTAATTCTCAACAGGAGAACTAGAGGAAAACGAGCACTTTATTTTAAATTGTTCCTTGTCTTCTCTCATTTTCTTTCCTGGTAGCAGGATAGAGAGGAAGAGACAGAGACTGCAAAATAATTATGGTAAAGTCTATTTCTCTGACAGTTTTTGAGCCTCATTTAAAAACACTCAATTCTCAATTTTATAATCCAGTAACATTTGTTTAGAGAATTTGTCTCTTTCCCAAAACAGTGTGCCAGCAAATCAGGTCCAAATTCTCTATTTATCAAAATGACTTTGAGTTCAGCAATTTTTAAACCCTGTTAATAAATGTGGAATCTGTGACATGTCCAAAAAAATTAGGTTATTTTTTGACATGCCTAGCAGCCCAGTGAATTAATTAGGAGCCTGACAAGTTTATGGGAAGTATCATCTAAACATAGAAAAGCTCAAATCAGGAAACACTTATAAAAGCAATATACTCACAGCCTGAAATAGGAAGAGAGATTGTTGGATGAATGACTTAGAGCATGATTCAGTAGCTATAAACCTATCTGGGAATATTTAAGTCAAGATCCATGATTTGTATGTATAGAAAATATGAGAGCTGGCAGTAGATTTCTACATTTGCTTTGTAAATTGGTCAGGAAATTATTTCCTGTGTGTAACATTATTTTTTCAGATGCTAATCATGTTTTTGGATTTGGATATGAAGACATGCAGGTCAGTTTTAGTAGATGCCTCCTCTCCCTCTTCTCTCTGTGTTAAAGCACACTTGAGAGGTTGAAACTAAAACTTAAAGCCATCTTCTAAAAGAAGGCAGAAAAAAAGGAGGAGAAAAGCATGAATTATGATGAACAATTAATTGACTGCAGCGAAGTTTTCCCCATAGCAGGAGACTGGTAAATGTTGGGAAAACAAATCTTCGTAATTATTGACACTTGTGCTGGAATAAATCTAAGCCAAACCATTAAGTTGTTCAACCACAAAGAGATGATTATAATTATTTTGAAAATCTGGCTGTGTTTTTCTTTTGGAAATAGAAGGTGAGGTGGAAAATGGAGTTTATATCAGCATGTTCCACAAGACAAATCAAACTAACTTTTATTTTAATTGTTGAGTTTTGGAGGAGAAAAGGAAAGCTAAAAAAAGGCTACTGGAGTATTTCTGTGGTGATAAAATGCTAAACTGAATATACTATTTTTCAACTAAAACATCTGAGGCATTTCTCAATTTTCCTTATAATGACAATGTTGAGGAAATGTTCAAGAGTGGCATTGTCAGAAAGTGGGATTTCCAAAAGACCTTATCTACATAATCAGTGCCGAATTAGAAGAGGAATGGCATCATTGAAGCTGCATGATCTTAAAGGTGACAGTTTCTTTAAAGACTGCAAAATAAGACAACCTCCAAACCTAAAGAGAAAACCTTCTAGTCACCAAAAGTGAAATTAGTCATCTCTGAGGAAGAAAATACCAACCAAACATTTCCCAATATCACCCCTCTTAACTGGGATAAAACCAGTTTATTTTAAATGTTCTGAGCCAATAGTCTTTTATCATGCCATGTACTGCCTTTATGGCTACATCTTGTTCCAATTTTGGTTTCATCCATTCCCATCTCCAAACGATCATAACTTTCATACAGGCTTGCCATACACCAGATTCCATCCGTCTGTGACCTTGAATAAACAAGGGGCCTTTGATGTTCTTGTGCACTTCAAACCACTGTGTCATTTCCAGTGATACATGAGCCACACTGCAGTGAAATGCAGTCATCACTGGTTTGTGGAAGTGCCTTCCTGCTCCTTCTCTTGATGTAAGTTTACCATAGAACAAATTTACTGTAATCTTTGTGTTAACTTGTGCTTCCCTACGGAGTGAGAAAGAGGTCAGCAAAACAGCAGCAGGAGGCTGGAAATAGAAATCCTGCATGTACAGCATCATGACAGCCAAAAACAAGGGTCTGTCTCTAGAAGAAATAGAAAAACCAAATCACACAAACCCCATCCAACAAATCAACTGACAATCAGAACAACTTCTTGAATATAAGTATTATGAGGAATTTGTTAACTGAGGGATAGATTTACACACCCAACAGAGCAGCTTTGTTGTGGCATTGTGTGCTCATCCTATTACATTTCAAGGCTGCTGTACGAGGCTGTTGGGTTTTGGCACTGTCAAAATGAAACAGAGATTATGTGGTGCCATATGTCAGGCAGCTGAAGGAAAGGATTCCTGCTCTATCATGTTTGCCTTTCCAGTCTGGAGGGAGTGTTAAAACCAACGGAGCAGGAGAAGTGGGTGGGCCAGCACAGGGAGGGACAGGGTGGTTTTGCTTTTGCCCCAACATCTCAGCAGTCCTGCTGCACTTCTGAAGACTCATGTCTGGATGTTTCTGCACCAGCCAAATGCAGAAAGGGTTCATCATTTCCTCCAAGACAAAAACAAAAACACAAAGTAAAACCCTCCAGCAATTATTTTTTAATGCAAATGCATGTTTATTTCATGCCCTCAAGCCTTTTAGTCCTGGTTGTTTGTGACAAACATTCCACAATAGACTCTTTAAAGTCTGGCATATGTGCCAGTGCTAAAAAACATACAGTAGAAGACATAAGACAATTAAAATGAAAGATGACAACAACATGCTGCTAATGGTTTTAAATTATTACATTGTAGAATAGTTACTGGTACATCATGGAAGAGCTATCCCCACAGCTCTGCACAAGCCTGAGCTCCATCAATAAACTAATCTTTATCGTGTAATGCATTGGCTTTCTGTTACAACCATGTTTGTGCTTACAGTCCAGCACCGTGTAACTATGGATAAAGGAATGACACAACTACACTCCAATTAGTTCAGGTCTCTGCTTCAGGATATGACAGGTTTTCATGGGCCACCTCCCCAGTCAATATCTGCTGAGGAGGAACCATTTATCGACTTCCAAGATGGAGCTGTACACAATAAATACAACAAGATGACCTGCAAGCCCCAAGGTGCCCAGACTGCAGAAATTTGAAGTAACTTACAGAATAACTCATTTTTAGGAGAAATCTGGCCTAAATAGCATCCAAGATGTACCATGAATTAGCTCCCAGAGGACCTGGAGCAGACACTGGTGTGCAAGTTGGCTTCCAGTGCTGGCTTACCTTTTACGACAACATTTCAATTTTTTGTGTAGCCCCAGTTCAACCAGGAGTCCCAAAAGAAAATATTTTGAAAACAGATTTAGGCACCTGAATGATGGTAGTATTTTTTTTTTAAGCTGCCTGTATAGAAATAGATTCACAAAAATAACAAAAAAGTATTTTTCTAACTTAGGAAGGAATAACAGTGAGTTGTGTTTTTTCAGGATGAAATACAGAGGTGTTTCAATGTCTGTTCTTTCTTCTTTTTGAGGTTTTTTTGGGGAGGTTTAGGTAAAAAAGGAAGAAGAAACACAGGAATATTTCATATTAACTTATTACTAATTAACTAAAGGTTCCTCTGGAATGCAAGAACCTGGCACTTGAGTTCCATGCTTCCCCCATTCCAGACAAATGTCCTTGTCACTCATGTTCTTACCTGTTACTGGGTAGCTTGCTGCCTTCATACAAATGGCAAAGCTAATACTCTCAAATAAAATACTTTCAGCAATGCGAAGCTCTAGTTGGATTAAATAGATATCATCTCTGAAAAGCTTAATTTTTGAAAGATAAATGGAGAATTACATCCTCTACTTTAAGAAATGACTAGCAGGGGAAACTTCTTTTTATAGTTCTTCCCTTATGCAATATCTGTTCTTTATAAATATTTCAGACAGAGTTTTTAATGCCATTTTAAAAATAAAGATATCGCATTCAAGAAAGACCAAGCAGAAAAAAATAATCTTAGTGTTGTCCTCTTCTGTTACTGTCACATCAAGTAGCAGTAACACATTTTTCTCCATCCAACTTATATTTACATAATGATAACTGAGCCTGCTAACTGCAAAGGCACTGCAAGCAGCTAAAAAAAGCTAATGTAGAGTAAGAATTTTAGAGCTTCATGGAAAGATTTTCACACAAAGCAAATATTTTTAATATGGCTTCCCCTCCCCTCCTACAAAGCTTAACTGCTCTAAATTTTTGAAGTCTTAGAGAGACTTGCAATTGTTAAGCAGTCCTGAAACACATTTGTAAGGACTATTGTCTCAGTTTTAATGCAGAAGAAGCATTACTTCCAATGTGGTGTTGGCAGCTGGGGTCATGCCAGGGATGTTTTCCTAAGAGCACCGGAAATCTCCAGAGAAACCATGGGTGTCCACAGCACATGCCATGGCCACTGGCCCAGCCTCTCCAGAGCTCAGAAAAAAGTTAAAGCCCATTCTCTTGCTGAAAACTGAGAAATTTTTACCTGCCAGAGCTCACCAGAGGCAGGCTGAAACCCTCACCAGCAGCCTCACACTGGCTCTGCAGTGGGATTATACCCAAAGACAAAGGGGATTTTAGTCCTTTCATGGAAAGTTATGGACGCCATTTAAATGGCTCTTTTTCAAAGCTCAAGAGAACTGGCTGAAACAATTGTGGAACATTTGTGAAAGAGTGCACATTTTTCTAAACCATCTGGAGCATCCAACCTAAGAAGGGAAGGAGATTCTCTGATACCAAAGACCATGCACAAGTCAAGCAAAATTATCAAGAAAGGTCCCATTAGCTTGGAATGGAAATTTCCAAATTCAGCAAGACATCTAAGCAAGCACTCTGTGAAGTCAGTTCATTGTCTGAAAACATCAAATATCTATCAAAATTAATTTAGGTGAAAATTATTAAAAATGTAAACATTAATTTCTAAGAGCATACATTTAAAGTATTGCAGGTGAAATGTTTATGTAACAAGCAAAGGCGAAACTACTGTAATGTATGTTTCTGATAAACCAGAAATCCAGTGCTCAGAAGAATAAACATTCATAAACTCTGCAATCTAATTTTATACAGCAACAAAAACGTACAATAAATTTCACAATCTTATTGATCCTAATACCATTGGCATTGCCCCAGCAATTGATTTAGTCATTTGATCATCAGGAGAAAAGGAAAGGGAATATAGTATTTTAGTGGACTTCATAAATTCTAAGCCTCAGCTTTCAAGTCTAACCAATAATACAATAAACCATGGAGATTATAAATGGAACAACTAAAGTTTTGTAATTACAACATGGTTTTTAGTGTAATAATTTAGCAAATGGCAGACATGTTTGATTTATGCAAGATGCAGAATAGTAGGTTGTTTCTCATCAGAGCTGTAGCAAATACATTCTCTAATAAATATTCAGAACAATCGAGTTTTGTATCTCAGCCTCTCCAAATGGTGACTGCTTGTGTGACATTATCTAAATTCAAGGGGTTGTTTTAAAAGTGAAGCAGATCTATTTGCCATCTTTTTTCTACATATTTTTGAAACCAGTGTATATGATCAATTATCTATAGGGAATGAAATAGTTTTGGTCTTTTCCATGATAGGAGGGTCATTAAATACATAAAATAGGCACAATATCTAGTATTTCCCAGTCAGTCTAAAAGGCTTAGAAACAGCAGTGGAATCATTCAGTTACTGGGCTGCTTTGCCAGCCTTTCTATTGGCATGTGTGTGCAGGAGGTAACAGGAAAATAACATTTCCCCACTATGCCCATGTAGCACCTGCCCCTCACAGGAGATTTCTGGTCTGAGTTGTTGTTTCTCTGTACCTCTGAAATATATTTAATGGTTTGAGGGTTTTTTGTTTTGTTTTGTTTTGTTTGTTTGTTTGTTTTTGTTTTTGTTTTTGTTATTCTTTCAGCAATACAAACAGATTACAAAAAAACCCCACAGAGTAAATCAGATACTGGATGTTTTGATTCAGTTTTAAATCTACCTCCTCAGCTACACCCAAAACAACTTCTGCAAACAGACCTGAGGAGCCCAAAAACGTCTGTTCCAGCCATTGGAACAGAGTGACCACAGCACCTTACAGATAGTAAGGATCCTGTAGACATAGAACTTTCTTAAAGTGGCTTCCAGTTTGTTAAAGGTCAGACTTTTAAAACAATACACTGAGAACAAGAGGTGTCTGCATACCACTGGGTGAGTTGTAAAGGCAGCTGGCTGGCAAACACTGCAGCTTTTGGGAGGCTGCTTCAGTCTGCTCAGGCAACATAGCACAGGTTTGTGAGCCAAGAAAACACATTCAGCTTGTTGTGAGCTGGGGATATTATGTCTGGCCACTGATGTCTAGCTCACCTCAGAAAACATCTCTGTACTGAGAGAAAATAAACCTTTATTCTCCTGACAACAATACATCCATTTTCATAAGTTCATTTTAAACTTAAGAAAAAAAAAATAGACCCAAAAGCTACAGACTAAGGCATCAGCCCTGCAAAATCAGTTTCACTGTGTTGAAAACCCCAGAGCTATCTCCCCAGGTACCCTGACAGTCAGTAGAAGCTCAAACTCTCCTGCTGCAGCCAAAAATATAAATCCATCTAAAAGGCAAACCCAGATAGTGTTGCAGTGCTCCTAGGAAGCCTGTTTTTCACAGCAGAGATCCAGCTACTCAAACAGTGCAGAGCAAGGGAATTAGTCAGGACACTGCCCTTGTCCGCAGGAAGGTTTCCATTTACAGGAACAAATGCTGGTGCAACAACAATAATTCTTCATGAGCTGCCTCTCCTGTTCACTCTGTCTAGTCTGCTCTAAGTAAACTTTTCTGCTAATTACAGTAATTTCCCTACTGTAAGGTGCACCGGACTATAAGGTGCAGGTTTTTTTTGCAGTGAGAATCCACGTGCTACAAAGTAACGAGTTAGTAACGGAATTGCACGATAACAGAGTTTACTGGCAGGTGCTCAATTTGCAAACATTTTTCACAGATTGGCGTAGCCTTTAAATGCAGCCTCAGGTGCCCTCCCCATGCCGTGGGCCCCGGCACTCCTGCCCCCAGCACCGGCTGGCGCAGCTCTGGCAGCTCGGCTCCGTGCTTGCCATGGCTTGGCTCCTCCACTTCGCAGCTGCCGTGACTGGCACTTCCGTGTCGGCAAATTTCCGAACTTTGTCCATGTATAACGTGCACTGGATTACAAGGCGCACTTCCAGGTTTCATCAAAATTTTAGTCACAAGGGTGCATCTTATAGTTAATTAAATTATTGTACTCTGTGGTACCTTATTTTGCTTTGGCCAAATGGTCAAAATTCAGACAGATTTTCAGAGACAGTAAATTAGGAAGTGTCTGGTCCCCTTACACTCCATCAGTGCATCACCCTGCAGCCAGCACAGAAGCTGATAATAAATGGAGATACAACACTGTCCTGTGCCTGTACACAGGGGAAGCGTTGACCAGACAATATTGAGCTGGGACAGTCCCAAGGCTTCACAGGCCTCATAAAATTTATTAGCTCCAAATTTATAGCTGCTCTTGAACAGCAAATTGTATAGGGTCTATTTGTCAGTGGAAAATTAACAACAAAAATTCCCACATGAGAAAAGTATCCAGTGATGTGGGAGTCCCTAGCAGCATGGGAAATTCTGGGAGAGACACCCAAAATCTGGCCTGCTGTATATTCACAGTTCAGGACAGCATCACATTAAATACCTGCCTGTGACAGCAAGGTCTCATCCCTTTGAAGGAAAGGCAGCTGCTACTGAACAGTCCATCACACCAAAAGTGGCTGATGTCACCGGGCCTACATGAAATACTATCAAATATGTGATTTATTTCCTCTAGCTGTTGCTTCTAAAGTGGTGTTCCCCCTTTTTTATCTTAATTTCTAAGCATTTCTTAAAAAAAAAAGCTTGAGTTTCATCAGAAATGACTTGGATGATCTTCTGTTAAAAGAATGACTTTTATCCTCATTCAAATACATATTGTATTGGCTTAGAAACATCAAAGCAGCAATGTCTTTACATATTCTATTTCTAAGAAAAGAAAAGGAGTTCTCTCTTTATTAACATTGGTAATGTTGAATCTTATAATGAAAAATGCACAAAAGCAATATTTTTGATGAATAGGTAATAAAACAGCACTGAATAAGAGAGCATTAATACATTTTTACCCAAAAACTCACTCAGATAATGCATCAGGAGGGTTTTGAACTGAGAAGAAGCCACAAGCAAAAATGAGATCGGTGGTCTCCCACTCCCCCTCCTCCAGCCCAATATTTTTATTGACCTTGAAAATCCAGCACAGCTCAAGCTCAGCTTCCACACGTGACTGTCACAGCCCGCAACAAGCACAGCAGCAGCACTTCCTCTCAGGCCAAAACACTTTGCAGGACAATGCTGCCTGTCCACACCTATATCCAAACACTATCTAGGGAAATTACTTGAATTATGAGTGAAAAAAAAATGTGGCAGCATCTTACAAGTAGGGTTTTTGTACCCATGGATATTTTCAGAGTTTTTATTGCACCAGCAAGTGCCCTGAAGAAAAGTGCAGCATTTTCTGGTAGAGGGTGGGCACATATCCTTTCTGTCTCTCCTATGTGTAGCACAATAGAGCCTTTGTGATTTTCCCAAGAAAACCTATTTATGGACTTGGATTTCGAACATTCCTTTCACTCTTTGTCATCTTTTACCATTGTCTTTGAACCACTGTGATAATGAAATTACAAAGGGTCATATAAGCAGTTAGATTGGAAAACAAAAAAAGGAGAAAGAAAAAGAAATTTTAAAATAAACCAGGCATGACACTCCCCTGCATTTTTCATTACTTAATTATAGCCAATAGAAATCACAAAAATCTAATATTAATTAGAGGGAAAAAAAGCCCTGTGTCTGTTGAATTCTAAAATTTCTGTTGAGGTGTGCAAAAGGGATGTCATAGGAAAATACATTGTACTAAAATTACAGAGACATATTTTGGGATTTGTGTCACATTGAGGAAAATACAGTAATTTCACACTTATAAGCCGCACTGGGTGAAAAGCCACACTTCCCCCCCCGCCCCCCACGCAGCAGGGTGAGGGTGCTGCTGAGGGGTCGGGAAGTGACAGCGCCACGGGAGCGTGGGAGCCAGGCTGCTCGCCAGGGGAGCAAGGGGGCCCACAGCTCGCACTTCCAGGTTGGCAATTCTCCAGAATTTGTCCATAAATAAGCCGCACCTGGTGATTAGCCGCACTTCTGGGATTGGCTCGATTCTTCAGTGAAATAGGTGCGGCTTATCAGTGTGAAATTACTGTACCTCCACATGTATGTATAGAAAAGATGGTAGTTCATTCTTCAAAACATTTGAATTAGGCTTTATTTGGAATTTCAAAAATCCCAACAAATCAGTGTTGGAAAAATCTAGATTCATACAGTAATGCTTTCACACCATTTTCCTTGCTCCTCTAGTTTTACCTAAAGTGGAAATTTGCATTTGGGACTGTTGTACATTGCAGTAGCAAACATATTCCTTCTTAATTCATCCTGTTTTCCTTTACTTTTTTACAATAAAAGAATTGTTTCATAGCAACAATACCTTGGAAAATGAAGATGTGTTGGGATCAGAGTTTGCATGAAAGAAAAGTAGTGGTAGGCGCAGTGGTAGATGATGAGTAAGGATGTATTGAAAAATCAGAAAAGGAAAAGCAGAGAAGCATTAGTCTAAGTATGAGGGACACTGAATAGAGACAGAACCCTCATCCTCATGAATCTCTACCACACAAATGCATTTTCCACAAAGGATTTAATCCACCTCTCTATTCAAGACCCACTTGTCAGTTTCTCCCCTCATCACTTCTGTGCCTGAAATCACATCCTACAAGCACAGAACCAGAGCTGTGGCCCTGGGTGTGACTCAGCTGAAAGCACTGGGCAGGGTCTCATTCCATCCATATTTCAAATCCTTTGCAAAAGCAATGCTACCATGCTCATTATATTAACACACATAAAATCTGCCTCTCGCCTTGTTTTCCTCTTCTCCTGTATCTCTTTACTGTCTTTACTATGTACAACACCCAGAGAAAGGACTTTTTCTTGTCCATGCTTGGAGCTCGGCTCATACAAAGGCCTACCACAGATAAATTAGACAACAATTTAATCTGCACTCAATCTTTGTGATCTATGGAACAGCAATGTCTTGTTTGAAGTGTGGTATTGCATTTGGAAACAGCAAACAAGAAGTTAATTATTTTTTGTGTTTGTATCTGTCACTCTTTTTCTTATGGATTGAGCCACTATCTCAGCCTGCTGACTCTGAGCTTCAGAGAAACAAGAGACCAACAGGGCTGAACTGCATTGGAGGTAAAAAAAAGTTCAGACAAAGGAAAGAGTAAATCTAGATCTATGCAACATCTCAGGCAGTGGCTTGGGACACAGATGTAATACTAAGTTACATAGAGAAACACTGGCATTTTGGCAGTTATACAGTTCAAAAGACGTCTACAGCCAATCAAATTGGAATTAACAACTGGAATACAAAATGCACAGGGAGATGTGACATGAGAGAAAAGGAAAAGAATATTGAAATTAGGAACTAACTCAGAGCTGCACCACAGAGTTTGTAACAGCTACTATAATTTCTGCAGGAAAATAAACATTTCAGCGATAGGAAGGGGAAAGCACAGGAAAGAAAAACAAAAAAAAAAGAGAGGTGGCAGTTATTCCCTCCACTTTCAAAATGTGAACCATTAGTAGAAAAAAATTTCTAAAGTTACTTTCAAAACCAAGAGATGAAACAGCTCCCTGTGCTGTCATTATCAACCAAAAAATTGTCTTAAAAGGGACTGGGATAAAATTTTCTTAACAATTATTCAAAACTCTACTTTTAAGACACAATAAAAGTTATGAAAACAGAATTTGTACATGAAATTTTACAGAGCTGTGAAAAATTAAACCACATGGGAAATAGCCAAAAGAAATGTTTTATACATTTGTGAGTACATTTGTTCATGTGCTCCAAAACGCAGCTCACTCAGTACTGGCCAAGAAACTTGCGTGCTACAACCAAGGATTTACAAAAGTAAAGTCAGGCCTCTCTTGAGGCTGGGAAAGAGTGTGTTGTTCCAATGTGCATCCTTTCTGTTTCATCAGCTTGCTGACATTAGTACACACACCCCCAGATGCACATCGACACCATAAATGTGGTGTAAGAATAATCACCACATCACAGATTGACATAAATGGCAATTTTTGTCTGACAGAAGAACATGGAGAAAACAAAGCATTGACATACACAGACTTGAGTCTGCAGTCACTACCCTCCACATCTCACTGTTGTCACTCCCAAAAAATGAGCAGAGACACTCCATGTTCATATTGCTACTGCTCCCTGGATATAGGCATTTCAACAGTGCCTATATGATTTGAGCCAACCAAATCCTGTCACTTTGCTAAATCCCTACCCATTAGTGTTTAAAAATTAAACTCTTGGGAATATAATTACATCCAATATCCTCTCCTCCTGCTTTGTTCCTGCTGCAAACAAGCACTGCAGTTTTAAAAGCATGTGCCTCCACAACCTTGGTTTCTAAGGATGTACAAACAAATCTTCCCTCACTGTGCACAAAGTGGAGGAGAATCATGGAATGGCTGAGGTTGAAAGGGACCCTAAAGCTCATCTCAATCTCATTCCATCCTCCTGCCATGGACCTTCCACTAAGCCAGGGTGCTCAGAGCCCCATCCAGCCTTGCCTTGAACAGGTCCCAGGAAAGGGAATCCACAGCTTTTCTGATCAACTTGTGCCAGGTTCACAGTGCTCACCCTCACAGTGAAGAATTTCAAAGCCATGCAAGTGATTTGCAGCAAAACCAGGAAGGGCAGCCAGGTTTGTTGGGAACAGCCTGTTTGCAGCACATCTGTTCTGTACAGAGCCATGGCAGAGGTCCTGTGCTAGGCTAGAACAAGGCAAAGCATTGCAAATTTCATTACAGACATTTTTTTCCAAAGCATGTCTCCAATTAATATACAATTATGTTTTCTTTTTAAAACCATAGGACAGAAAATGCACAGCCCATAAATCCTACAACATTGAAAGATACAGCCCTATGTAATTACTATATGACCACAAAGGAAAGATTCCCAAAATCTTCCATCTGAAAGGGTTATTGCTGTAGTTTCAAGGGCGACAACATAATGTGTACTCTCAGTTGAAGATGCCAACCATATTGAAAATTAGAAATAAAAAACAACTTTTAGCAATGAAGAAAAAGACAAATGGAGGCTATAACCCCAGAGCAAAGAGCAAGGAAACAGAGAAGAGATAATTCACAAAATCCTGCAGGATAGCAGGTAGACTTTTGGGTGGTCTAAACAGAAAACAGCATTTCAGCTGTGACTTCAGGATGTGAATCAGTAGGATACCAATACTAGCAAGCAGCAAACTTCTTGAAGCAGGCATTGCTAGGCTTAGCACCATCACCCTGTCCATCAGCAATGAAAATTTCAAAGATAAGCTCTCAGGTCTTCCCAACTTTCTCAGCAATAACTGCCTTCATATTATTATCATGAATATCAGTATCTTTATGAACAGGAAGTTGGAAGCAGTGTTTTCTGTTTTGGCTGCACTTGTTGGAGACAAGTTGTGTATGGACTTAGGCAAGGGATGTTTCCAATTTCTGTCTTCAAATTTTCAGTACTTTCTCCCAAGAAAGATGACTTTACAACAGCACTGCTGTAAGTTAATGGTCAGTTCTGCCAAAAGAGGACAGAAGTGTTTAGGATTCTTGCTTGCATTTCATAGACAAAACATTGACATGGAGATGGAAAGATGATGACTGCACTGAGTGTAGGTTATAGTAAACTCTCCTGCTTATCCAGACAGCTGCATGTTGCACAGCTTGAATGCAGGATCTCAGCCACGATTTCTGTCACTCAGTCACTGCTGATGGAAGTGCTGTGCTATAATTTTCCTCTATTTCAGCAGCATCTAGAAACACCAGATGTGGTTAAAGTCCTGAGAGATTACACAGAACACAGCCCTTTTGTAAAAGACCAGTTGCCTTCACTCAGCTGCCCAGGGTTGGGTGACATTTAGTGTGAAAGTTGCTCTTACCCTCGGGAACTCACTGCCCCAAAAAAACATTCCTTGGTTTCATTCATTCTTTTTTCTTTTTTTATATAAGAAAAACCAAGTCATTGTACATGATTTTCTAAGATTCAGCAGAAATAAACCCCTGATTTTCTGAGGCTGAGACCACTGCTTAACCACACCGTAGCTCACCTGCCCTCCCTCCTTCATTCTGACACAGCCAGGTGTTCCCTCAGCTGCAAACCTCTGCTGGAGCAAGGTCAGCAGTGCCCATCTCCCCAGGCCACTCTTTTCCTTGCAATGATTCAGCATCCCAACTCAGTACTGAGGAGAGACTACCCTGACCCTGCACTGTTCTCTCTTTTACTCTCACTTCTGTGTGTCTCCTATTTGCTGCTATCACTGCAGTATTTGGAAGACATGAGTTAGGCTGGGCTCTGCTAGCCAATATGCAGCACAGCTATCATGAAGTCCAGCTAATAAATATGTGGGTCTTCTTAGTTAGCTGGTTTTGGAAGCTGTGAGTGCTAAAAATGTATCAGTTAATGAATGAAAATTAAAAATCTTTTCTTTTCCTTGACTCTAAAAACTGGAACCTTAAAAAAATTTCATCCTCATAAGAACTGCACAAGACCATACCAATTTTGCACCAAGGATGTTCCAATCTCTGGAATATCCTTACCTTACTTCCTTCCTACCTGATATTCTGTTCTCTAGCTTCATTACAAAACCAAAAAGTTAATAAATTGCTGAGAACAGCATGATTATTTGTACTTCTGGAATTTGTCATGTACAAGGGGAAAATTTGCCATCATATCAAGTTATGCATTTTCGTAACTACTTGCCACAGCCACAGCAAAAGATTACTTGAAAGAAATTACTTCAGAACACCAAAACAAAAATGACTTGCTTTTGCTCTGATATTTTTTCAACTTGTCTTTTCTGTAGAGAGCAGTAGGAGAGCTGTCTTGGTATGCAAACATGGAGCCCAAATTCATCTGTTTATATACATCCTGTTTCCCAGATGTGCGGGCTGCAAATGTACATAATATATATGGGTCAAGTTTGATTGCTTGAGAAGGAGGCAATAATGCAGGACTAATTACTTTCCTGACCTGATGGGTAATATTTTATTTAACTCCACTCTAGGGAAGCTAAACTAGATGGTGGGAAAGAGAAATGTATTCTCCAAGGAATAATGCCAGTTTATGCAGCACCTTTGATTTTTGCATACACTCGATGACTGAGATAATTTTAAAATATTATTTATTCATTATGTTTTTATTTGGACCCCCAATACAAAGGTTACATTTTCCTATTCCCCTCCCCATGCCTAATATTTGTTACAGTTGCATTTTTCAAACCATTTACTGTCTGAAGGGTAAGTAGAATGACACTGCTCATAATGTGCAAATAAATGTGAAATAAGCTAGTCAGCTCAAGTGGAATGAATTACTGTCACTGGTAAAATAAGGCAAGAGGGAACAGCTGCCTTGGGAGCTCAAAAAGACTCCAGCAGGTACTGCTATTGAGTGACTGGAATAACACTTACTATGATTTATCAAAGACCACTTGAAAGCACTTCTGAGGCATTAAATAGGCATGAAAAGAGGCTTTAGTGGCAACAGGACTATGCCAGAACTGAGTGATTAGGAGACTCAAAAGCTTGACCCCAACTTGCAGCCTATGAACAAGGGATGCCAAAAATCTTCAAAGACGTGTGGAAGAAGATAGAGGGTACAGTCAATTTTGAAGAGATGACCACAGAGCTACTGGGTCCTATTACAAAAACCTGATAGCATGACTATGGAGAAAGGAAAAAACACTCAGTCCATGATTAGTACCACAGCACTGCACCAGTCCACCAGAAAATAGCTTTGTGTAGGAATAATCTCATAAATTAAAGAAAATACTTAAAATATTTTCAGCTGCAACATCCTTGTGGTCAAAAACTATTTTCTGCCCTCCCAGTTTGCTCTGCTAGCCTGCAATTCCTGCAATGCCTTTGTGGCAGGGGCTGGCACAATGGTGCCACAGGCACCCGTGCTGCCCCTGCGGCGACAAAATTTGGCACAGACCAAATTCAGCTCTCACCTGTCCAGCCACTGCTTATCCTGCTGGTGAGAATAAAGTGTTTTGATGCTGGGCAAGCTTTAAGGATGGTCCTGCTCCACAGTGTAGATCCCATGTTGTAAGGACTGGAGGATGGAGTAGCTCAGTGACAGCTGCAGCTCCAGCTGACCTCTCAGCAAAGGTGTTTCCAGGAAGGGAACATTCCATTTTGCCCAGGGGCAGGGCAAGCACTTCTCTGATCAACTGAGGCAGAACTTTGAAAGCCCCACATTACTCCTGCAGCCTGCTGTTTCAGCCCTCACCTTCTCAAGATTGAGGTATTTGCACCTATTTAACATCGCATTTTCTTTGTAGGAAAATAAGTCATTAAGCAAGTTACTACACTGAAGATTTTCAGAAAAGAAAACCTGATTTTGTGGCAGAGTTCCCAGCTCCCTGTCTCATCTTCAGAAGAATGGGCACCTAGAGACTGCTGTGGGAGGGGAAAAGCATTAATGGAGCTCTCTGAGGTAGATGGGGGAGGACAGTTTTTCTTACATTGCCTAATAAACTACATTCCACCATCCAACTTTATGATTTTCTGCAAAAAATGGACCTCTCCCTACTTGTCTACAAAGATTTAATAGCAGCAAGTAGTAAAATGGTCTCAAATTACTAAGACTTCATTATTTTCACAAAATATACTACTGTCATCTACTTGCACCTTATGAAGTGTTATCATAAAACAAATCTCTTAAAGTCATTAGTATGAATTAGTGAATTTCTACTGTCTGTTAAAGAAAATTGTTGCTATTCTGAATCTTAAAGACCTAAACTCCATCACCATTGTGCCTGAAACCAAACAATGCTTGAAAAATACATCAAACAAACGCTGATACTGCAGTGCACAAGGCCCATAGCATTTCCTCTCTGAGGAAGCTCTCAGAGAGAGACATCAGTTATAATACAGCAGTAATGCCACAAAGATTTATCACACTTTAATCCATAAACAGTCCTAAATGGCACAAAATCTAAATAACCATGAGGTCATCTTTCCACGGCTGACACAAGGTAAAATAACCCCTCTCCTGTAGTTTTAACAGTAGGGAAGGCACCAAGATGGGACAGGAGACCCTCCATGAGGTTGTTCTACCCAGGAATTGCTGTTGGAATACAAACCAGCCAGCAGTGTGTGCTGTGAGTGCTCTGAAGCTCCCATTGGCACAGAGAGGCAATAGATGTGGGAGATTTGTGCAGTCACGAGGCAAGAGATGTGACAGAACTTGGTTTCTCTGCTCTGAAAAGTCTTTTCTTAAAGTTTATTTCCCGTAAGTGTCAAACTTGAGAAATATGAGACAGCACTTTTGCAGTGTAGGCAAGTTTTATTTCCTCAGATGAGACATGTCTGTACAATTGCACATGCACAGACAGGTCACAGTAATGTCAGGACCTAATACTCCTTGAAAAGCAGCTGAACCTCAAAACCCTTTATATAATTTTAATATACCTCAGAGTGCTCCCCCTATAGCATTATCAGGGCTCCCAGAGCTTTGACACAAAGAATTATGCTCCAAACACTGATAAAACAGTACCAACACAGGTTGCCAGCCATTCTAGCAGAGCACAATTTCTGGGAACGTTCCAGGAGTCCCCAGCTCTTAGTGCTGCTGGGAGAGTGCAGAGAGGTTTCTCTGGAAGAGGAGCACAATCACTGAGCTGTCCTGGGATCACTGTCTGCAGGTACTCTGGAGAACAGATTAAAGAGGGGAAACTTTTTTCAACACTTCTTTTTTTCTGGCACCTGCTTTCTAAACACAGCACAGTCCAAAGGCCATGCCAGTGCTGCTGGAACCAGGAGCTGCTTTAAACCTCTGTGCGCATGCCTGACAAAAATAACCAAAACCAACATATTATTTCCCCAACGACAACCATGATTTTTAAAGGGTAATTACATTGCTCCTTGAGAGGTTAACTAAAATAGATAAATTAGTTGTATCTGCAGCTGATTGTGACAGGTAGGAAGAGTTTCACAACATGCACAGCTTTAGTTACAACATCTCTGGAAACGTCCTCAGGGATTTAGAACAATGAAACTGTAATTTAGCCAGTCAGTCACAAAGAGCCATAAACAGATTCATAGAGACACTTCTGTACGCACAGCTCCTTGTATATTTTATGAGGGAAGCACTATCTGCCTTCCCTCTCCTTCCCTGATCTCTCTCTTCATCAGCTCACAAACAAAACAATGCAAGTGCTAGGAGAAAAAAAAAAATAGAGACTTTATCTACATGGCATTGCTCAGATCTTATAATAAATATAATTCTCCGTGCAATTATTTATTTTCAAAGAAAGTTCTTGTTTTCAAAAATATGAAAGACACCATCTAGGTTTGCAAGGTTCAACTAACAAAGCTAAACAGTTGATGCAAAGTCTTTGATGACAGCACTTTGGTTTCCTTGCTGTAATTGCATTTCATAGCATGGGAGCTAATTCATATAACAGAAGGCATTGTTTATATGAAATTGCATTTTGCTTGTTATGGCAAATAGTTCTGCCCTTCCCTCATCTTTCAAAAGTCAAAACTTCCAAGAATGTGCACAGATTTTGTAGGACTGGCTGGGTATAAATTAGCCAGGACACATGCATGTGGAAATCACTCACAGACCTCTGCAAAGGCTTATTTCAATATCAGCTTAGTTGAGTAGCAATAGCAATTAGAATGGGTCTGAACTGGTGAGGCAAACTTGAAATGATTCTCCCTGTAATTAGATCACCAACAGCTCTTTAGCCTCCCTGACCCTTAGCCAAAATAATGATTTCAACTGAAAAGGCTTCAGTCCCAGAAGAAATATGACAAAAAGCACATCATCAAGTATCCACATCAGGGAATTAAGCATTATTTGACTAATATTCTGAGTCCTCTCTTGACTAGACTGAAAGATAGAAAAATAAAATTTGGTGCCAACTATAGAAAATTTTGATTGGGAAAAAAGAATATACTGTGCAATTAAAAGGGGATTCTCCCTGAGCATACAGCTTGTCCCCAACCAACATATTGCCACACATCTGAACTAAAGCCTCTCACAGATGACAAAGTTAATGTGGTACAAAATCCACAACTGAGAAACATGGTTCAAAATCTAAGCAAATATCACATTTTTCTTCCCCTTCTCAGAAATTACAAGTTTTATGCAGCTTGAAAACAAACACGTTTGTTGGAATGAGCACTTGAAATTAAAACAAAAATAAAAGCAAACTCATAAACCTGATGCAAACAGCACTGTTGCTGGTACACTTCTTTTCTAAGGCTGCATATGTGCATTGTAAAAGTAATTTGCAAATGTGGTTGAACCAAACTCAACCTGAGCCAGCCCTGTAACAATGACCAGTAAAACTGATGGTAGATTTGACTAGACTACTATAAAAGCTTAAGCCCATCTCCTGGATCCTGTTGAAAAGGAAAAGCTCTACTGCTGACAAATCAGCAAAACGTAGAAGTGGTATTGAGGAAGAAAATTGTGGTGCAAAAACATCACAGAATACAAACAGAATTAATTTAAATAGAACAGCATGGGCATAGAACTAATATAACAATACAATATAATTACACCAACACAGAGAAAGCCATGGGGCTCCAAGCTTAACACTAAATTGTCTCCCTCCACCTAGGAGCTGCTGGAGCAGGCTGCTGCTCAGAAAAGAGGTGCCTCGGCTGCACATCAGCAGTGCTGTGAAGAAGATACCCTCCTCAGGGCTCTTTGCTGGTGCCAGTGGAACAGAAGGCAGCTGTCAGAATACCAAGTCCTAGGAAAATGGGAGGTTCAAGGTGTCCCACTCAGCCCACTGAGGCAGACACAGAACTATTCATTGCATGACTCTCCCCTTGCAGGAGATTCTCACTGCATTTGGTGTGGTTTGTTGGTTTGTCCCCCCTCCTCCTCCTGATGAAGTTCTCTGGGCTGCTTTCAACCCAAATTCCTGAACACTTTTGGAATTATTAAAATATTTTGCTTGTTGGGTTTGTTCATTATTTTTGTCGGTTTCCCATTCATTAGAAATTTTTCATTCCACTTATTGTCCAACATGTACAGTTTGAATTTTCTCCCAGAGGAAAATTATTTTTATTAAGCTGATAAATCAGCTATGTTCAAATATGCAAGACACATTTGATTGTGGCAGTCAATAGGATCTCTTCTGGGAGTTATGAAGGACCAAATGCAAGCTCTTCCTTCACAATTAGAGCTAAAATAACATTTTTCCATTTGCTATATCGCTCAGATCAAACAACTGAAATATTTGTCACTAGTCACACTTTATAGAAACACTTGTACTATATTGAATATATTGAATATATTGAAAGAGAGGTGTGTGTAGAGCAGACAATGTCCAAGAGTGGCTAACACAGCCCAGTGCCCATCACAGCCCACACCTTCTGCTTTCCACCAGCACTCAGGGACTGCCACATGACCTGGGGGCTCCCGTGGCATGGCAAAGCCAACCTAGCCCAGGTCTCCTCTCTCGAGGCTGCCCAGATGACACGTGTGAATCAGAACGTCACCATTAAGAAGATTTTAATGGGCTTTGGAGACATGTGATACTATTTATAATCAACCCTCCTAGACAGTTGTTTGCATACTCCTCCCTGATGCAGCTTCCCTTGAAGAGAGTTGCTACACAATCATTACAAATTGATTGCAAAAGAGCTAACAATCATGATTAAATCATTAAATTCTTGTCTACGCTTCAGAGAGCGGAGAGAAAATTAACTTCCCACCAACCTAATTTTTTCCTGAACATGAAATAATGATTTTCTGCCCGTCTAATTACAAAGCCAACATCTGATCAAGCCGGCATCCAGAGGGGATTATCACATGCACAAGTATTAGACCTCATTACCAGCTTGAGTGCAAAATTATTACATCTTGTAATTGGATGGTGAGATTTATATACAGATCGGCCCGGTTTCTGTAAGATTGTAATTACAAGCTTCGTTGGTTAGCTACTTATCACTCAGCACAGAAGAGAGGAAAATAAGCAACAGAAAAAGCATTTCATTAACCCATAACCCTATCAAGGGAGAACCACTGTAACATCCATGTCTGCATTAGGGAGAACAGCTAAATTCACAGATGAAACAATTTATTATACTCTTTGCAAATGGGATTTCATTTTGTTTAACCCCTAATGAACTATTTTGGTAAACTGTGTGAGCAAACCATCCATTTTATAGACAACTAGGTTCAATATAGTAATTATAAGGGGTAACTGACTGAAATAAATACTCATCTGCTTAGGGGCAAGGTTATTTGATATACAATTGCACATAGATCAGAGCATTCACAATAGGCAGAGTAAATAAGGAGCTCGCCTTGGCTTGTTACAGAGACGGGAAAGCCTTTGCATGCAATCAGAACTGGGAGAGCATAAGAAATCCTGCTGTGAGAGTAAGACATACACACACACAAATTGCCAAAAGGTAAGATTATCAGGGTCTGCAAGGTCAGGCCATGTTCAGAGCACAATTAAAAACACAGAACATCCTGCACTGCTGCTCTGGGGATGTCAAGGTGCAGGTGTGGGCAAGCAACTGAGTGGGACAGATATACAAAATCCATTCAAAAAGTAATTTCTTAATCACACTTCCAGGTTTTTTAAGCAGACACTTATAGCCCTCCTAAGCAAACTAAAGAAAGTAAGAACCAATCTTACAGACACATTTGTGCCCACTTTCTGCTCCCCCTTCATTTTCCAGTTCTGGTGGCAGGATGTGAATGGATGTTTCTCACTCCCATTGGTTCCTATTTTGAATAAGCCGAGAGCTTTTTGGTGATTTTTAAGGAAGCCTGTCCTTAAAATAAGATTATTGCAGAACCATCACATTCTCTTTTTACTATTTTTCCCCAAACACTAATGCTTTTACAACTTAGAACAGAAAAAAAAATCACAGCACTGAAGTCATTATTGCAAACTTCAGGGATTTCCATTTCCTCTTGTAGGAAGTTTCAGAAGGGAAAAAACCTTCCCGTTCTGTTGAACTATAAGCTATTTATTTCATTAGTAGGAAGTGAAGAAACCAAACTTGGGTTAGAATTAAAAAAAAAAAAAATCCCCCCCAAATACTAATTACCACCCCCCAAAAAGAATGCTTAGATGATCTAACTAATGGGAATGGGTATCAAGAAGTGTTCTCCATAATCCCTCACACTTTCTACTCAACATCCAAACCCAACACAGCAAAGTTCTGTTGTGGATTGAAGGGAACAATCGTGTGACAATGCAGAAAGGCAGAGTGTTTCCAAAAGACAGGATGTTTTAAATGTTTCATAAATATTTCCCACCTCAGTTCAGCTTTGAAAAACAACCTTAATTTCAAAGATCATTTTCATCACAAACCTAACCCGAGTGGATCTTTATCTCATGTCAGCTGTTGAACTCTGATCGATGCCAGCAGTGCAGGGTAAACCCACAAGCAGCATACCAAGATTATCTGCAAGGAGAGATGCTTCTCTATTGTTATTCCAAGCTGTAGCACCCAAAGATTCCAGCTGGGCTCCACATTATTCTGGCCACTCATCACACACAGATAACAGAAAATATCTACTCCAGACTCATGGGCAACTGATACAAGAAGTGTGTAAGTGAACTGCTGCCTTGAGGGGTTTCAATCATTCTTTTAAAACACAAGCTGTTTGCCTGGCAGATACTTTCTTTGTTATTACTCTCAATCTGTACATTAAATATTTCTATGGCCTTCTAAACTGCCTTTTCTTTATCCTTATTGGTTTCTGTCAACACCAAAAGTCAAAACAGATACCTTCACACAAAAACACGAGACTCCAAGCACACTTTTAATAGCAAAAAAAAAAAAAAACCCAAAAAAACCAAAAGGTGAATACTTAAAGAAAGAAAAGGTGCTTTACAGGGAACAAAGATATTTAGGAATGAATAAAAATACTAACCAGGACCATTATTAAGTGCTGTGAGAGAAAAAAAATTAAATAACTGGCTGAAGAAAAGACATAAAATTCAAAATACTTGAGTAAAAGCTATAAAAACTAGGTCTATCAAATGCAGCAATTTAGGTGGCATGATATGAGACAGCAGCAGCTTGACCCACAAGTATAGAATCCAAAAAAGTACTCTAAATCATACCAAAGAAAATAATTCATTTTACAGTAGCAATTTTTCCTCAGAGCAGCCTGAAAATAGCCTAGTCTCCTTTTTGGGCCAAAACAACTATTCAGTAATGTGAACTTCCACCTTGCATGGGCAGCTCCCATGAGAAGAAGAAAAGCAGCCAAAATTTATCTGCTTTGGGCTGAAAAAAACCCATTGCACTGGCTCTGTTTGCTCTTGTATTAACCTGTCCAAGGCCCACCAGATCTAATGTGCTTATGGTATAAAAAAATTAATGTAGCACAAGAAGCCTGGACGTGTCCCTGCAGCTCACCTGAGCAGTCCAGAGCTGCTGGACCTGTCCCCAGGGCTACATCCCAAAATACATCTGGCAGCACCAGCCCAAGAAGGCTTTATAGGGGCAGAAGAATTCCAAAATCTTCTTGCAGACCAGGCATACAGAGAAATTTTATGGTTACCAATTTTTATGGACAGAATTGTCAGCACGTAAAAATTGTCATGGAACACAATAAAATACACTAGCTTCAGGAACAGGGAAAACAAAGACAATGTATTACCCTAGGGTGATATCAAATAATTTGCATACTACCATCCTACTTCAGGTCTTTTCTATATACAACAATAGTCATTTATATACATTTGTACTTCACAGTAATACAGGAGAATAACAAAATCCCAATTTGTAAAGTTGCCTCCCACCATCACCCTGGTGAAAGGCTGAGACTGGGATTCAGGAAGCAGAAATGCTCATGTGTAAAAAGAGTAGAAGCAAAGACAGCAGCCACTGTGTTTAGTCTGCAACCCAAATAAGTACTTCCAATACTATGTTTTTTTCTTTTTGATTAGCATATTCTATATGCATGACTTACTGATATTTATTATCATTTATTAAGCTCTGAGGTGAAGTCATAGCCTCATTTTTTTGCTCCCCACATTTATTGCTATATATCATTTGCAGGCCAGCAGCACCAAGCAGGGCAGCCATCACCTGCACCCCATTCTGTTAAGCTCTGTGCCAGCCAGACCAGAGGAGAGGGATGCACACTATCCAGGTAGGAGGCAACATTTAACGCTCTGCAAACATGGACTTGCTGAGCTTCTTGCATGTCTCTGACAGATTCATTTTCTCCAAGGAGGGGCATATGGAAGAGAATGGGAAGATAGAGTAGTAGAGTGAGAACAAGAAATCTCAGGTTTCAAAAAACAGGCTGAAAAGAACCTGTACATTTGCATATTCACACAGTTTAGATACAGTTATATTTTACCACACAATGTCCCAGCAGACCTTGTCATGCAAACATCCAGGACCCTGAAAAGATGAATATGTTTCCTCAGAATGGAATATTTCACAGTCACATCAGAACAGCAATGAGCCTTGAACATACGTGGGACTTTGGCTTTAAACACACCAGACCAATATTCCCCACAACTCACTAATTTTCTCCAAAGAAATTAAAAGACAAATAGAAAAAGAAAAGCACTTTCTATGGGGAGAGATATTAAGTCTAAAAAGTGTCAAGGCGATTGTAGAAGTGATCATTAGCACTTCTCACAGTCACAACACAGGCTGAATATGGAAGCAGGATGAGGGCCACAGCTTTGGGGAATCTTTGGTACCATTTGATTGATCCTCTCTTGAATTCTAGGAATGGGAAAGAATGAAAACTGCCCTTGTTTCAATCACTTGGGAGCAGCAGCCTATTTGAAATTTCTTCTCAATCTTATTTTTCAACCAGACCTCAAGTTAAAAGCTGCAGTAGAAACCTGCCTTCTGCTTCACAGCACGCACGGCTGACACACAGCAGAGACCAGAAATTCCCTGCATTTGCCTCCTCCCACACTCCAGCTTTAAGCTTTCACAAACCCTTGAGTGAATACACAGCTTCTGTTTGGTGAAGCAGTTTGCATTCAGTTGCACAGAGAGGAAGAGTAACACATTTTACTTTGTGTTCTTCCTTCTCCTTTACCCTCCTGATTTCATTTCCATCACCTCACACTCCACAGAGCCTCTTACAGCCATGCCATAATAGCCATGGCAATATTTTCCATTCTAATCTCCTTCAGTGTGGAGGGTTATAGGGATAAAAAGAAATAGGGAGCCATTTGCTTTTCGCTCCCAGTGGATCATGGAACTACAGAAGGGGCCATCTCCAGTGGCAATTGCTAGCACACCCATGTAGACTCTGTGGTTGGATTATGCTATACATTCAGTGGTTTAATTTCAAGGCAAAGAAACTAATATGGCATTCAAAGATGAATAAAAAAAAAACATTCTGAACAAGTATACATTATTTGCTTTTAATATATTTGAAAACAGTAATGCATAATTATTCTTAAAATGTTTTGATGTACAAATTTTCAGTGAAATCACTAAAATCTGCAGGCAATACAGGGTTCACTCATGGTGCTGAACCCTAATCCAGTCAAAAAAATTAATAATTTTCCCTTATCAACTCTGGTGGCATTCTTTCCATTCTGGAGAAATGTCATGGATTGCCCACTGTGTTGATTTTTTGTTTCTAGCCTCTTTTTTACCTGGATTCTTTCTCAATATCAATGCATTCCATCCCATGATTCACATGTAAATTCTGTAATTTGGAGCAACTCCTCCTTCATCCTCAAGTTCGCATCCCTTGTTCTTTGATTTTGCTCCTTTCCATGACCTCTTCTGCTTTGGCTTAGGATCTCTCAGTAGCTCTGCAAAACTCTACCACAAAAGAGAATCATCTCATTTTATACCCCTTACTGCAAAAGTGAAATGCAATAAATCCTAGCAAATCTGGTGCCTTTATTCACACACTTAAATCCCTATTAAATGCTGCCTAATAAATTCTGCAATGGAGGGAAGATGAACTTGTGTGGCACATCTGAAAAATCTAACCAATCTAGCTGATGGGAAAGCATGATGGAATAGAAAGGAAGTGAAGACAAACTGCTGCTTCCCTTGAATTTATTGGAAAAGTAAAAGCTAGGTCAATTCTAGCAATGCTTAGGGGTCCACAAGAGGAGTGGAAAGGAAAAGATGTCAAATTCGCCAGGTTAAAGCAGGCAGGAATATCAATAAAAAAACCTAGCATAGTGTCTTTAGTTATGGTATTCACCTCTTGTTCGGTCTCTGGTGAAAGAAAAAAAAAACAACAAACTTAGAACTCAAGGGAATGGAAAGTAGAAGATAAAACAGAGGAGCAGGAAAATATCAGTATGTGGAGAGGTGAGTTTGAACAGGAAACTAAAGTGCTCAAGAAAAACGAATCCAAACAATGGCACAGAAAAATCTTGCGGTGCAAGGGCTTATCATTCCCTACGAACAAGAAGTTTTCTCCAAGCCTTCGCCCATCTCTGAAACTCTGTGGCCAGAGCCTCCATGCAGCGCAGCAAAGCACCAGAGCCAACAGCACAGCAAAGAGCCATGGAGCACCCAGCCCTTCCTCCCTGCGCTCAGAGCCTCCATCATCTGCTCCCAAACCGCTCTGTAAGTGACACTGCCTGTTCATGTAACACACTCTTGCTGGACTCAGTGCAATTTGTTCTTTTGCAAATGTCACTGCACGCAGGGAGCTGTGCTATGCTCACAAGCAGTGCCACAGCAGAGCCAGACACCCCAGAGCAGCACACATCCCGCAGGAGACACCCACAGAGCTGTGCCATCCCCAGCTGGCCTGATGGGCAACTCAAACCCTCCATGCTCATAAAACATTTACAGCTCCATTTCCCGTTTATTTCTCGATGCCATAAAGGAGGGCATAAGATCTGAGGACACTGCAGCTTAAGGAAAGCAACCAACACACACCCAAGCGTGTCCCGCCATTAACTCACAAAGCAACTAAAATAAAAATTACTGCATTCAGCAGTGGCAGAGGCACTACGAGCCAGCAATGAGCTCTATTCACCGCAGCCCTTCATTATGTATCACTCAGAGAAATCCTGCTGTTTTCTCTGTTTGCAAGCAAGCCTCAAGCCTTTTCTCAGCAGCTGTCACTTGGTTCACAAAAAAAAGGCCTCTCAGCACCATGGCGATTAAATACCATTATAACTTTCCTCCTTCTGCATACTACAGTAGGCAATCAATATGGGCTTACATTTTATGAGACAAGGAGTTAACTTGTTCAATTACGGTGCAGACAGCTCTATTCTTTTGTAACAAGTAATCTGGGTAGGGAAATCGATACTGACAGGCCCGATGCACGCCAGCTAATTTCATATTATCCTCAGCCAATCGGGTACCTGCGAATAATAGAGTTGTTGTTCCAGTTCATTATGGGGAGGTGGGATCAATATCGGTACAATAAGAGGATTGGCAATGCATCTGCTGCATAAGTAACCCTGGAGGGAAAGGAGCTCCCTCCAGTGCAGCCCGCACTCTCGCATTTACATAGCCAGGAAAACAAAAGTGCCACGGAGGTCCCCGCTCCCTGACCCACAATTAAAGATGAAAACACCCCAGAATTGGAGCAGGATAAACAAACCTCCCTCGCCTACTGCCAGGATGAAACAGAGAGGGGGGCAAAGTTGAAGAAAATGTTAATAGCAGATTAAAAGACGTGCATATGCTTCGTAAAATGAGATAACACATGCATGGCTAAATGAACCAGAAACAATCTATTTTTTTTTTTTTTTTTGAAGCATTACATTAATATACAATGTATGCTTGACAAAATGCAAAGCAGAAAGGGAAAAAACAGGCAGTCCTATCCTGATGAAGATTATATATATTTTATACACATGTAGCATGTTTTCTTTGATGATGTAAAGTCTTACCTATGTTAACATTTATTATGCAAAGTGTGCAAATGGGGCACAAGAAAAATGAGAGATTCTGGTATTCAAATTAGGGGTTAGAGACACAATTCTGTGCTGTGTGATTAAAACAGCTTGAGAAGTAAGTGTGCTTGCTATTTAGTTGGTTAAGAAATGCAAGTGAAATAATATTTTTAAAATACAAACATTTCAGGGTAAAAATAAAAAGTGGCTTTTTTGAAAGAACTGTGTTTTTTAGGTAACATAAAAATATTTTTTTCCTATGCCCAATCAGAGAATAGATACCAGAAGTATCCTGGAGGGGAACACTTACATCTAACATTTCATACAATTTTATTCCCCTTAATAAGTAATAAGTATCTAATTTGAGACAACACAAGTTTTGATTTCAAAGGCAGCAAAAGCTTGTAAACTTAATTGACTAAGAGTAGAGCTAGATCTGTCCATTAAACCTTACCTTTAAATCAGTGGCAGAAGTTTGGTTGGCTTCCCAAGGACAGAGATCTGCCCGAGCTGCCTAAAATCACATCCCTGTCTGGGAAACATTTTTCAAAACACAGGTTTTATCCCAATGAAAAAGAGAACATATCAGGATGAGCAGATACTGACCCCAATTTGAAAAGTGTGCTCTGAGGATTAAAATACAAGGACTTAAGTGTCATGAGGTCCTCCAAATGGAATGTAAAAACACAGGGCATCAAGGAGACTTAAAAAAAAAAAAATTATGTTCTCCTGTGAGAACAAATCACACATTTGTTCTTAATCATCTATATTTCTCTATTTACACTTCTCAACTTCTACCTTCTAAAAGAAGTGTAAATAAATTCAGTGATTTCAACAATCTCTACTGCACGTTTATCCACCTAAAACCCAAACAAACCACCACACAATGGGATGCATTTCAACCTGACCATCCATTTTGACTCTTGATAGGCTCATAGGCAGTGGTATCTTGCACCCCAAAATTAGGCTGTGCTGGCAAGGCTGGGCAGGACAGCTATTCCAGCTCTCATTTGGTGCTCTAATACTCCTCATCAATTTTGGAAAACCAAAATATCCATCACCTCAATTCCTCCCCTCTGCTTATAGTCCCTCTAAAATGCTGGATGGGACATGAAAGTGTCATTAATACTAATGACCCTTCCAAGCCAGCCTTGAAGGAACAAGTATTTTGTTAACTCTGCAGTTCCTGTTAACACATTATAGCCTTTGGAATAGATTACTGGTCGCCTAATTTCATTCATTATTTATCCTGGGCATTTTTGAAGTCCATTAATTATTTTTCATCTAGATGCAAAGCCAGGCATAGGGCCAGGGGGGAGGGTGAGCACTCATGTACATGCTGGATTCACACTCGTGACTCTTACCAGCCACTGGTGTAATAAACAGGGACCATGGGGAAGATTTTATGCATCCATCAGTAACACATGTCAAAGTCATCAAGAAGGAGTTGGAGAAGCCTCACTCCTAACTGAATTTATATTACTTATGTTAGAGAAACCAGCTCCTGTGTACCATGGGGACAAAATAGCTACCCTCAGACCTCATGGCTGCAAAATAACGTGGTCTGGAAGACACCTTGGAAGGAGGCTACATTCAAATATCAGAAATATCAGCTGTGTGACACGTCCATCCACTGCTGACATCAAGCCTTCATCCTTTTATCTGCCTCACATGACAAAATATTGCACAGAATTCAAAGTAATATGCATGGAAATACACCAAATGTTTTCAAATTACATCTTGTTAACATGGAAAAATAGCACAGAGGTCACAGAAGAAAGGAATTACATACTCTCTAAATGCTCAGCTATCTTAACCGCAAAGGCAGCAGAGCAGAGAACGCGGAAGACTGATCAGCAGATTCTTATCTATCCTCATGCACTCCAGAGTAAAAGTAAATCAATGTATATTAGCTGAGAGCTACCAGCAGCAGCCAGACTCAGTCTCTCCAGGTGCTCTGGTAGTTGTAAGAAAGAAATATGTGCATTTCTCAGTAAGGGATAAACGGTTCTAACTTATCCTCAGAGAGCTCTCCTATGCATCAGTGTTACAATTCTCCTGATAGATGCTCATTTCTTACAGTAGAGTGTCATAAATATGGACTAAGTTTTATATCATAACTCCCAGGTGACCATCCCTTCAAATTCCAAGTCATTAGAGCCCTTCAAAACCTAATAAAATTAATAGAAGGGTGAAACAAGGTTTTGTTTCAAATCCTTAATACCTGTGGATCTGGAACCCTAGAAATGTGCTTCCCCCACCCTGTCAACTCTCTGGAATTCTGCAGTAGCAAAATAGCTTTATTTTTTTTAAACATGCTGAATCCTCAAATCATTTATCCACCAGAAACTGAACAGCAAGCAGAGTTAATTTTTCTGAGACAGCAAAACAGGGCAGCACTGCAGAAGATTCATCTCCCATAGCACATGGTGCAGCCACCCCAAATCCCTCACGGTGGAGGAGAACTCAGGGTCTCAGGGCCCAGCACATTTCAGACCAGCTCATTTGGCAACCACAGTTCCACACAAGCCTTTGTGGATTCTGCTTATCCCTTGGTATAATAAAGATAATAATTACCCCCCTTTCATTTGATTCTCATAAAATTCAGCTTTACAATTGCTCCTGACAAAGGCAACCAAAGCAACAATTGATGCATTTGTATAATGATGTGCCATATAAAACATTATAGTGAAGTGATAGCTTCACATCTCCAGCTATGGGTACTGAGCATAACTATTTCCAACAAACAGCTATTACATTTAACAGCTACTAAATCCTTGGATATATTTATTAAAAGGCACTGAGCAATTCATGTTTAATTACTTCATAGAAAAAAACAGGAGTAGTAGTGGAGGAAGAGTTAAATATGGTACTAAAAGGAAGAAGCTACAACTAATCACAATTAAGAGGAAGTCCCAGGCTATTTAAATGCTACAATCCAATTATATCAGGTAAAATGAATTACTCCTTTAATGCTGACTTTATATGAAGACACCTTCTTATTGCTCTCATTAATAATCATCAGACATCATTTTAGCCCATATTGGCTGCAATAACATTTCTATTAGCATCATGGTGTAGCAGAGCTGACAATTAAAATAAAAAATAAATCAAACCCAGAAGTGAATAAATGTAATTATAGTTCAGAAAAGAGCTTTTATGACTATTTGATTAGTCAACTGAACAGTACTTATCTTTTAAATCTTAAATTTCAGTTAAATGAAATTTTAGACTTCTTATTACAGTAGTCTCTGAAAAACTAAGATACAGGCAGCAGGTGCTTCCAAGAGCTATTTAGCTGCCTTAGTACCAATAGGCAATATGTTACCTGAGAAGCACCAAGTAAAATAGACTTAATAGGGCTGTAAACCACCAGAACAGAAGAAATTACAGGGGATATAAAAAAAACCCAACCAACCAATGCCACACACACACCACCAAGAAATCCCCTAATGAAGACGTAAGCAATCAGGCTGCCTTTTTCATGCTTGGAAGCCTTACCATGAAAAACCAAGAAGGTAAGTGCTGACAAAATCATGCATTTTTAGCGATATTGCCACAGTCCAGCCCATAAACTACAGCAGCAGGGAACTTCTGGCTCAGCAGATTTCCATGGGATACAAACAGAGGGCTCACAACTGAGGCCAGCATTTGACTTGCTCATAACAGATACCAACACATTCTATGTAAAAACCAATAACACCTAAAAGAGCCAGGACTGGGAGTTCCAGAGAGGTGAGAATTGATTTGTGGGCAAAGAGCAATGAATTGTGGTGGCTTACCTAGAGCAGCACATGGAACACTGCCAGCCCCAGGCAGCTCAAAGGGATGTGCAAACGTTTGGAAACTTATAAAACAAATATTTGATCAAATATGCATCACTATCAAATTTTCTCCAGGAACGTGCAGAAATTTTACTCTCAGTCTTGAATGTTTGATGCTGAGAATTTGTAACTCATTTACACAACAAAACAGGCAGAACTATTCTTTTCTTTTTCTTTTTTATAAAAGGAGCAGGGGGAAGGTATTTTGATAAGAATTTCTATATATTCAAGTTTTTCATCTGACACTGAAAACTCCTATCTTAAACTTCTAAACTTCAAGAGTTTAATCTAGGACTCTAGTCCCCATAGCTGCAGACCACTGCAATTGTTACATTCTCATATTTTCATCTTTTATACCAAGACACCTTTACTAAAAATACATTTGAAATTTCCACTCTCCCTCAGGGACAAAAATAACTTCACTTGTAGAAGCAATTACAGCTTTGTTTTCTGAAAAGTTATCAGGCAACAGCAAAAAAAAACAAACCACAACACAAAAGTTTTTCTGCATTTTCAGGAAACTAAACTGTAATTCAATATAAATTGATGTTACAATATTATCATAAATAAGTACCATCTATATAAAAGAAATGTTTGAGATTAATCACGAAGAAGCCATATTATCCCCCAACTCCCACAGATCTCTCAATGAAAATTGGGAGTTACAACTCTCCTTTCAGCAGCTCTCACAGCCCTCCTTCATCACAAGACCCAGCAACAAGAGGTACTCATTTATCATACAAGTTATTCATCTCATTAAAACAAATCAGTTTTACAATGAAAACTCAAGTAGAAGCAACTGAATTTCAAAAGGAAGACAGGTGCATCCAATCTGAAAGCAGTGGATGCACATCTGCCTCTGGATATGATGTCCTTTAAATCCAGGTGTTCTCAGATTAAAACATCAAAGCCACATTTCTGCCTTCCACACACCACGGCAGGTGAGTGACTGATCCTTAAACACCACTCGTGGGACAGATGCCCACTAAAAGTGACACACCCAGCCTTGGCACATCTGCTGTTTGGGGACAGCAACTAAAACTCTGTATCCAACCACTGAGTGCTGTGCAATACCCTTCCTACAGGAGCTCTGCTCCAGAATGGCAGAGGCAGAGCTTCAAAATTCTTTTCAAGCATCAAAATATAACTTTGATCTCACTCAACCAGCCTCCCTCCTTTCCCTGCCTTTGGGATTCAAGTGCTTACCAGTCCTGGAAACACCAGAATATTCCTTCAGTTGATGAGCTGTCACCAGGCATCCTGTTGCTATTGAAAAGTAAGTTAGCATCTCTGAGGAAGCCTGGAGCATGCAGGAAGAGTTTTCTGTGTCTGTTCTGCAACCAGCCAACAGCAAATGCTGGGCTCCTGCCTTGAGGGAGTTTTATATCAAGTCAAAAATTAACACAACAATTTTCACATCTTTAAAAATGAGATATCACTTCTAGAACTGCCTGACTCCTTATTAAAAAAAAATAAAGAAAAAAAATACTTTATCACCTAGTCAAAATATATTTCAAAAACCAGGCCACCCATTCTCCCCCACATTACAGGTGATTGTCAGTTCACAACAGTCATCTCCTCAGGAACATTCAGTCATTCCTCCTGAACAACCTGCTGCAAGTTTCAGTTTACAGTAGCTCGAGTTTTACTGAAAGTCTCAGTGCTTTTGACAGCAGGGCTATGGAATCACAGTGCTGTCCCAAAACTCATTTTGGTCCCTTTCAAATTCCAGGGCAGATCTGTTTCTCTTGGTCTTTAACACACTATTACATCATACTGCTTTTGTTTTCAGAGCTCCACTACCTTGGTTGCTAAAAAACTTTCCTATTTCTTTTGGAAATGTTCAAATTACCATTAAAAGTCCTGATCCCTCTGTAATAAAAATATGAGTTAGAAATATCCAATACAGTAATTTCTGGACTACTCATGCATGGATTTGAAACATCTCTAGATAATTTGTTTTGTATTCTACTATTCTCCAGTGTCTTTTAGAGAGGAGGAAAAAAAGGGCTTAGTTTCAATATAGAGAATTCTTTAAATCCTTGTGGCTTTGACTGTTGATTATTTTATAAAGCCACAGAGAACAGTTTACAAGGAGCCAAATGGGTAATCATTATTCCCATCAGCAATGAGCTGTGACTTGTGTAAATTGCATAATAAATTAGGTATTTTGAGATAAATGAATTTACAATAAACAATCATGGACTGAAAAGCTCTACTTCTTGTCTCCAAAGGCACAGGCTCTGGTTAAAATCAGCCACAGGTAGTTAAGTGATTATAAACTGTAAAAATAAATCAACCTGATATAATTGCTCCAAGGAAAAAATTACCAACATATTTAAAATTTCAGCAGTGCACCTTTTCCCATATCCATTTGGCATTATCTAATTACCTTCACATTTCATTTCCATCAGTGATATGACCTGTATTTTCCTTTTATAACTGTCGGGGAGGGGGTTGCAGAGTGGAGTGGAGGAGCACAGTGATAAATCAAGCTCACCATTAGGACCGAAATGGCTCATCGCTGCAGCTCTAAATCCAGGATTTATAAAGATGTCTAGGCCATATAGCACACTTGTGGACACCATAATAAATTCATGAGCACATTGCCAAGGCAAACCACTTCATTATGTGGCAGGCTGCTAGCCATTAATCTAGCAGAGAGAGATTCCTGGGAAACTGAGACTGCTTGGAAATTTATGCAGGCCTAAAGTTACCCATTTCATTATGGATTTAATCTGCTCTTTCTGCCAGAGTGCATGAAAGGTTTTTACAGTTTAGATCAAGTGCTTGTAACTCCCTATTTTATATTATTTCTTCAACAATAATGTCCTAATTTTCCTCTCAAAAACTATTCAAACTGAATGCCTTCATGCTTGCCTTCCTCTAATATTACACTAGATAAAATATTTATACAATCAATTGACAAAGAGCAATTTTTTCCCTTAAATGTTCCATTAACATGTAAATTTTCATATGATCTTTATCTCATAGACAAAATGTGCTTAGCAATGCCCACCTTCTTCCAGGCAGTTAACCCTTTTGTTGACTGTAAAGAATCCAGATCAAAACAGATCCACTGGCCTCATTTCTAAAGCCCCTAAAAAGGTCTTGTATTTAAATTATTATTCATTGAAAGGAGATGTAGCTCCTAAAGTAATTTGCATGCTTTTTTCATGTTTCATTCTCTTCTTCTCCCATTCTTCTTACACAGCACACAGACATGCATTTTAAGTCCAATTCCCATAAGTAAGGTATTTAAAAGTACTATTTTCAACTTTCTTAGAGAGTTTCATATAATGCAGAGTATTTCAGGTGACACAGAGACTGTCATAAAAAATGAGATTAACAAGACAAATTACAAAAAAACCCCTTATTTAGGACAAACTGAATAACTGCAGATTAACATTTTCTGTAAATAAAGACTTCTTCATATTCGTGGTGACCTTGTTAATAAACCCAAAAAGTCCCCACAACTCAGCTATTCCATTTCCTTTTATGTTCAATATTCTTTGCTGCTGTTATCTCACTAGAACTCCCACCCATGCATTTGTTAAAACACTCCAGTGCCTGGAGATGGGTCTAAAAGGTTCTATTTCTATGTTATGGTGCTTCTTACTAAATGGCTGAAGCTAATTCTGATGGACAAATACAGTAATTTCATGCGTATAAGGCGCACCTTTTTGACTGGAGTTTTGATCCGAACCCGGAAGTGCACCTTATACACCAGTGCGCTTTATATATAGACAATGTTTGGAAATTTGCCAACCCAGAAGTGCGAGCCCACAGCAGCCCTGAGCTGAGCTGATCCCAGCCTGGTGCCAAGTGGGGCTGGAGCCACCCCCTGCGGCAGCCCTGGGCGGGCCCGGGGGCCGCCTGGGCCTGGGTGCCAGTGGGGGTAGGTGCCGGTGGGGCCAGGGGCCGGCCGGGTGCCGGCGGGACCAGGCAGGAGTGCCAGGGCTCACAGCGTACGCCGATCTGTGAAAACTGTTTGCAAATTGTGCACCTGACAGTATTCTGTTACTACAGTAATTTCACAAATATAAGCTGCACCTTTTCCATTGAAGAATCCAGCCTACCCCAGCAGTGCGGCTAATCATCAGGTGCGGCTTATCTATGGACAAATCCCAGTGAAACGCCAACCCGGAAGTGAGAGCCAGCTGGGGAGGGCGACTGGGGCTGCCTTTAAAGGCTTTGCTGGTCTATGAAAACTGTTTGCAACTTGAGCACCTGACACCAAACCCAGTGCTGGTGCAATTCTGTTACTAACTCATTACTTTGTCGCACATGGATCCTCGCTTAAAAGAAAAAAAAAAAAAAAAAAAGTGGCTTATATTCAGGTGCGGCTTATATGTGGACAAATCCCGTTGCTCTACCTGGCTACCCGGATGTGCGGCTTATAAGCAGGTGTGGCTTATAATTGTGAAATTGCTGTAATTTGTTACTTTGTTGCTCACGGATCTTTGCTTTTAAAAAAAGGTGTGTCTTATACTCCGGTGCACCTTGTAGGCGTGAAATTACTGTACTTCATGTGTCAGCCATAAAAACTGAGATGGCAAACATGCTCTGCATCCTCATCCTCACTAGTCCTGGGAACCTCCTGTATGAGCATCCGCACAGGGTTAATAAACCCATCACCAGCTGGGGGCAAACCTACAGCCATGACCTTAATAACACAAATTTATCTTTAATATCCATCTTAAGGATTGTTGTAGAGCAAAAAAACACACAAGAACATGTCATGTATGTAGCATCTTCCTTTTTTTAAAACTCTTCCTTTTTCGCTTGTCTCTGAGGAGCCAAGTTGCAGCTTGCCTTGCCCACTTCAGTTTTTCCCCTGTCAGGAGTATCTGGGTTGTAATACACTCATCAGGTGTATTTTGGTGATAATTTGTTTTGTCATCTCATGGATATGTAAACTTAATATAAAGTTTCTACCTGTGCTAAAGTATCCCTCTTGCATCTTTAGAGTAAAACTTATACACGCATAGGTGTGAGGCACCTATCCAAAAAAAAGCCCAGAAACCCAAAACAAAACCCAAATCCACCCTCCTCCTTAGCAGATTAAATATATATTGCAGAATGCAGCCTGGATCTCATTTTATTTTTTTCCATTTTACAGGTAACAATGGGAAACTAATTTTTATATAATTAATTATTCTTCTACCAAAGAGAACACTCCATATCACAATCTTCATATCAAAGTGTGAAAAAATCCATGGAATAGATGCTCAGGTTCAGTTGCACTTTACATCTCTCTGACTTGCCAAGACATCCCAGTCCACCTGAGCTTTGTCTCATGTTAATCTGTATTTTCCTTTTTCCACCATTTCCCCCAAAATATTACCTAGTTGGCACTAACAATGGAGGAGGCAACTTCAACATGGGGTCCAACTCTGTTGAACTCTTATATGATACACTTATGTGGAACTAAGTGACTTATAAAAATACTATAAATCAGCATTGGTCAATTATTACACTGAGAATTACCCAAACTCACACTGCAGAAAGGTGATCAGACCACAAAATCAGAAGGTGCAAGGCACTGAACAATGAATTTGAACAGATTTAGCAGAATTCTATATTTTTCCCATCAGAAAGGGAGATTATGCATCAATCCAGAAGCTGGGCATAAAGCTACTTTTAATAATATTTTTGGTTTGCTAAAAGTGAAGAAAGTAAAACATCTTACATATAAAGTTAGCCTCAATCTAAAGCAAAAATCTTTGGAGCTGGCTTCACAGACCTTACCTGCAGTGTTTCATCATAATCCCCAAATGACCACACTGGTGTTTTACAGACTGTTTCAGTTTGGATACACTAGATCTTTGAGAACCATCTCCAAACATTTTAATACTGCTGACATATTTTAGGAATGGACAGTAATGACATCTTCCTAAGATAAGAAAATTACTTTTTGCTCTGCAGTCAGATCTTTCTCTGACTAATCAATCTGCCTTGTACCTTGGGAAACAGTTCATATAAGCAACCAGGATGCATCAAATCTGAAGGAAATGACTTCTCAGAACTTCACTGCCAGTGAAAACAAAGCTACAATAAACATCTCAGCCACATGCAGGAGAATTCCCTTCTGGACACGAATGCTTGGAAAACAAGAAGTTTGAAAACATTATATTTAGTTCATCTAAATGCATAAATCCAGTGCATAACTGGATGAAGTAACCCTTCACAAATAGCCCATCACACTGACAAAGGTTCTTATAGTATGAAGGAAGACACTTTGCCTCTTCAAGAAAAGAAATTACTTTAAAAACAATCCCTGAAGCAAAATAATCTCAGCTTGCTTAGAAGTCATTTAAGATTATTTCTGCCCTCACTAGGTATCCACATCTTTCTCCACTGTTTTTTCCCTCCAAATAGAATTTCCTTTATCCTTTACTAAGACCCAGACTCTTAAACACTTTGAGGGCCTTGACCCCAGATCCAGCCCAAAGGCAGGAGTCTCCCAGTCAATGTCAGTAAACGCTGAATGTTTCTCTGAAGCACACAGAAATCCATTCATCAGACCCCTGAAACACCCACAGCAGGCACAAGTCCTCACTCCTTTCTGTGCTGGTTTGCAGTCACAGATGCCCAGAGCACACCAATGTGCCTTTACAGCCACGACCACTGAATTCACCCTGCTTTGGGACTTGTCACACAGCAGCAAATGTTAGAGGTGTTCTCAGAAACTTCCAGCCCAAGTTAAGCAGAAAGCCTTCCTTGCAACACTTGTAACTCTTGTCTTCAGCACTATAATGGCTTTGGGACTAAGCTATTGCAAAGTCCTGTAACACTGTGATCTTCCTGGGATACACTAAGCAAACAAGCAGCTGATTTTCCACACCCAGTTTTTCAAGACTTTTCATGTATCTGGATATATAATAAAATAAATTTCCACTAGCAAGCTGAACAAAATCCAAGGTTTTAGCTAAATTCAAATGATTTAGGCCAATGCAAATACAGGAAACATAATACAGTTTAACAGTGCAAAAGCATATAAAACTTACAAAATGTTTCTGGAGGCAATGATCCATGCTGAAATGCCAAAAATAATATATCCAATAATACACTCACAGTTTTTTAATGCAAACACAACCCACATTTGTGTGTCTTAACTGGTATCACCAGCTCTGCCTATTGCAGGTACAGAGGAGCTCAGTAAGATCCTCTAATGCTTGACACATCAACAGTGAATTCCATCAGACTAAACTGAGGTGCTTGGCAAAAAGTTATGTATTAATACAGCCAAGTCAATAAAATTCATGGTCCCAGATAGCCAGGATCCTCAGTAACTCCTCAGCCTTACAACCTGAGAACATGCCTGTCACAAGCAGACTGCTGCAGTGGATGGAGACCAATTAAACACAGGGCCAGGACTCAATCACCCTTCCAAGCCCTGGCAGCTCAGTGGGCCCAAGTGAAGGGTTGGTGAAATTATGACTATTTAACATGTTGGCTTGTGCCCACCCTGCTCCTGGCTTGCCTGTTGGCTGTTTGCCCTCTGCCTAGAGCGTGCTGGGCAGGGACTTGGTGCCCTGGTGGGCACAGCAGCTCGTAGAGAGCAGGGCTGTGTCCTTGAGTCCTCCCAAATGATGCTTTTGCATTTTATGGAGGGAGGCTGGAAAATCTCTGACAGACTGAGGTGGCCTGAGTCACAAGCACCGTGGTTTTGAGGGTTGTGGGCTTTGGCTGAGGCCTCAGCAGTGCTGCATGCTCAAACCCATGTAGGACCTACATGCAACAAGCTCAGTTGATAATGACTGGTACCATTAGCTCCTTTGTTACATATTCAATTACAGTAAGAACTGCAACCAGAAGAATTGAAAAAAACACAGACTTTTAATAGAAATAAGCAAAGTTAACTTAAAGTACAGTAATTTCACGACTATAAGGCACACCTTAAAGCCTAAAATTTTGGTTGGAATCCAGAAGTGCACTTTATAATACAGTGCGCCTTATAGTTGTGACATTACTGTACTGACAGCAGTGTCTTAATTGGAGTTATTTCATCTAAACTCCTCCAGACAAACAAAAAGCTATTTATAGAGATTTACTACACAAAAAAATACCAACTAAGAAGTGATAAAGCTCCCCTTTACAGAAGCCCTATCATCTGGCAAGAAGTGACTGAGCACTCCACAAAGAAGGCACCTCAGGCGCTGCTCACTCAGCTTGCTTGGTGGGAAGAAAGAAGGGAAAAAAAATTATCAGAGCTCCAAGGTGAAAGCTGCCAACTCTTTCTTACCAGGGGGCAGAAAACCATCCGAGTTTAAATACTTGATGTTCACTGCGAGCTGTGCCTGTAAAGTGTTGGCAGCACTGATCCTTCAGGTTGCTGAGCTAAAGGGCTCTGGCACTGCCAAAGCACTGAGCCCGGACACCAGCACCACCAGGAGTACTCTGGGAACACATGGACACTGCAGAGAGCGGCAAAAAGATGCAAACGAGGATTTCTCCCATCATTTTAGGTAAATCCTGGAAGGGAAGAAACAACTGCATCTATGAAATAGATGTATGCAATGTGAATGAATAGCATGGCTGAGTTACGCAGGTTTCACGGCAAAGGGATTTGAAATTTGCTGCTGCAAAATAGCTTGATGCCACAACCACACAACTACCACTCATGTTGCAATAAGGGCAGACCCTGGAGTAATCAACAAATTAGCCCTGGGGTAATGCCCCATGAACTTCTCAGGGAGGAAAGATAAAGTCATAAAATAATTACTGCCTCCATCACCATAAAAATACATGCAGAAACAGTTCTATGGACTGAGGAACTAACATTTTAACATATTTATAGTATTAATTATGCAAAACATGCTTGCCCTTTTTTTCCTCTAACCTAACATTTAAAGAAGTTTTCTGTCCTGCCATAGTCAGACTTATCTTGCATCTTCTCTGTGAGGCAATAAGGCTACCAAAAGAACTCATTACTATGTTACAACACAGACCCAGCTCACAAGGGTTATCCTTAAACTTACTGGAGCACCAATGGGAATCTTTTATTAATTATAGCATAAAATTATAAACTTTATCCTTGTGATACCCTAGAAAATTTTTCCAGTCAACATAGAAGCTTGAGCCTTCATTATGAACATTTTTTGGTGCAGAAAGAGTTTTTTAATTCATCCTGGTACTGCTTTTCTGACAAAGATTCTGAAAGAGCCTTTTCTAAATTATACAGGAAAAACTGCCAGGATTCACAAACTGTCATAACTCTTTCAATCAAACAAATCAAACCATCATTATGAGCCCAATCTGTGGATTTTATCTTTTGTTATTAAACCTCATTCTCCTTGCCTGGAAAGGGACTGACCCCCCCTCAAATGTCTTCCTCTGCCCCCAGCCCTCTGCCACTCTCCCTGGGCTCTTCCAGGGCTCCCCACCCTCTGCTCAAACTCAGGTGCCAAGGATGCTGTAATGGCTGAGTTTTCTTTTCCAAGGCCGTGGTGCCAGGAACTAACGATATGTGAAATGTTCCATCCCTGCAGGTTTTCCTGCTCAAACATTTTTCTAAATAAATAAATAATTAAAAACAACAACGTGCGCCACATTCGAGCCCTGAATTCCCGCAGCAGCTCAGGTCCTTAAACTGAATAATTTGCCTCAGCTTGCGTATTGCAAAACCCATTCAGCAAAAGATTATGGGCCTTTAAGTGCCATCCAGGCCTGAAATATGACTCTAGGGCTTTAGGATGTCAGAATTGAGAATTGCTAGTGAATATTCTGTTCTGGCAACACTAAAACTACAGTTATTTAGCAATGTGGGAGCAGGCAAATGGGGGCAGGGGAGAGAAGGAACTTGACAGAAAGGAAAGACTATAACTTAGCAGAAACAGAGGTGCAGTTTTCATATGTGACCGCATTAATTCTTTATGGAATAAAATGCATTTGTGAATCAAAAAGCGGATGCAGATTTATATTCCCACTTAAATCTGCCAAAAGCAAGTAAATGAATACTGAGAGCTCATTTTAGTTCAGGAAAGAATTTATGAGGACACGTAGGTGGGTGCAGGTACTCTACATGAGCAGTCTCAAGGGGAATTAGCAGCTGCTTCTGCTCTTCATAAGAAAGAATAAATAGACTAAACTGAAAATTAGCAACACCTCATTAAATGTAAAACCATCCACATATAAAGCAGCTAGGACCAATCCTTAAAAAATTCAAAAGGTGCAGTGTAACATGAAAGTCAAAGGAGCTTTTGTCATCCCATCACAAATTATTTAGGCTTAGATTGTGGCATCTAGCCAAAGCTCAGAGATGGAGCAGTTGTGAGCCACTTTCCCTGGCAAAAGTTGCCTTCCAACCTCAGGATTTTTACCCTTCTTCAGCACTTCAACCTTTATCTCACATCCCTAAGTCCCCACCTCCCTCCCTGGTGCAAGTTTACATCTGTACTGTGGAGAATCTGTCCCATGCACTGTGTCCAACCAGTATTTAGGGATTATTAATAACTCCAGCTATTTCCAAGAAAGCCTGGATGCTCCCAGAAAAGTCTGGCAATGCCTTTGGGGCTCCTCCTGTAGCTGCTCCTCACTGGAGCTCAACTCAGGCCCCATAAATGCTTCTATTTCCTAGCACAAACCAATTTCCATGAGTGCTGCATGTAAAAATGAAAATTTGGTACCAGTTGCTCTCTGGTGTGACAGAGCTCTTCCAGTGCATTGTTTTCTAAGGACAAGCTCTGATCTCTGGTTAGTGCCAGAGGAAAGGTGATGCCAGGTAAATCATCTCTGGTACTGTGCCATCCTTGGAGAACCAATATTCAGTCTCTCTGCCTAGTTTTGGATTAGAATTATAATACTAAGGGGCTCTTGATCTATCCACAATTAAGGACTTAGAAAAGACTGAAATACAACTGTCAAGAAAACCTGTGACAGAGAATACACTGGGCTTTATATCTGATATTAAATTAATCATCATGAGTAAGAAAGCCAATAACTCTTAATTTTATATGCTTATAAACAAGAAAATCACTACATTACTCATTCAATTTAATACGCAGTCAGAACTAAGCCAAAGAAAAATTCTTACTCAACTTCCCTGCTTTACTGTTATTTTGAATTTTCTTTCAACTCCCTCCAACAGGCTTTTGAGGAGGTTGGGGTTCTGATATTTCCTGACACTCGTGAATCAAAGACGTTAATAACCCATAAGAGGCATCAAGGAGAAGGTGCATCTTACAACCTGTGAGTCATCAGCAGTATTGGCAGCACCCTGAGGTGACAGAGAAAGCGAAAATAGTGTTGGCTCTCTCATGGAGCAGTTTCAAGATACGGGAGTGAAACACCCTCAAGAGAGCAGGAATTCACCTGCTAACAGCCCATGAAGAGAGGTGGTGACTCACACTGGGGCAAAGCTTCTCCAGCCTTACTGCATCTCCACTGCATCAATTCACGCTGAATTAACAGCAGGCATCTAAACAGACATGAGAAGGAAGGATGCAAAACCATCACTTACACAAAAACGTGTACAAAAATTTGTGCTTTGTATTTTAGCAGCAAATATTTCAGTTTAAGGAAATAGTAATAGACGTTTAGGTTTTGAGTTTCCAAATTTTTAGAGCTATAGCTTCACTGAGCCCCGTGGTTAATGTTCCTGAAGTCATCTATTGTGTGCTAATGCACCCAGCTGCCCAAGTGTTTGCAGGATGCGATGTTTTACTCATTACATGCATAAATACGAAGGCCAGCAGGGACCATTACAGTCTGGGCTGACCTCCTGCATAAAACAGACCATCAAATTCCAAACGTAATATAATTAGGGTTCTCAAGTCTAACTGATAACAGCAGCAAATGCCCCACGGAGACTTTAAAAATGTGTCAGGCAAATTCACCCATTGAAGGTATGCTTTGATGTATGTCACTGAAACATCACCAGAGCTAAGCTCAGTCACGCCCAGAAGATCCTGGATTTTTTTATTATTATTTTTTAAAAGCTTCTCCTGACAGTAGTCCTGCTTCAGGGAAAGCTACAAGGAGTGTTTATTGCTCTTGTCTTTTCTTAATATTTTTAAGCCCCTCTCCAGGCAATGGCCTAAGATATTTTTCTGGTTTTGTTATTTACATGCCTGAAATGACTGTGAATATGGTGCCTGAGGGTTCCTCAGGCTCTCCAAGGACAGAAACTGACACAGCATTTTTTTATGTTTTAACCCTCACAATATCAATAGCCCCAATTATGTTGGTTTTTCTCTCTTTTTTAATTACTTTTAGCTAAGTGGGCTTGGAAAAAAGCTCTTCAATTAACCCTAAAATATTTCAATTTTTATTAGTATTTAAACCATTGAATCACTTATGCCATCACCCAAATTGGCTGTGCTACATTTCTTTCCCCAGTGGAAAAATTATTCCTGGATAATCATTAGTGTCATCAAATTACAATTCCATGGAGAGCCAGATCATGTGAATATGCCAATGAACATATAATAGTAACAGAGGAATCTCAAGTTGCTCTGGACTTCCTGGGGCTTGATTTTATCTGTTATGGTGTATTTGCCTGTTTAAGGCTTTTTGGTAATATTTTGTGGTTAGTTATAAGAAGGTTGAACTTCTTTCAGGAATCAATAATAGAAAAAAAAGGTCCAACTCTTTTGGTACCAGTTTATTCTTCCACAGTGACATACTGAGGTGGAACTGTAACACTAATCTCCAGCCATTTTCTAGCAGGGGCCAAACCACAGCCTGAGCTCACCCAAACCCATATTCTGCCTTCAGTGAACAGGTTAAAACCCATTTCTTAGGGTAATCCTAAATTTGTGTAATACTGAGTGCTAAGTGTGATATTTAAATAATGTATGCAATAGCATCATGAGACACGACACACATGATATTTCCCCTGTGGAGGCACTGATGCTTTGGGCAAGAATGTGGAAACTGGTACAAAGAGTTGAAAGCAGCAAAGCCATGTGAATTATATTAGTTCCTATCCATTAAATATTCATGAACATGGGCTGATATTCATTAATTTGGCACAGATCAAGCTACCCTGAATGACTAGCTCTGGACTTCTAGCCAAACAATTCCTACATATTAAACACATTAAACATTTTCCTAAATGTGACGTGATTTATTTAAAGAGATGTTTTCAAAATGATCAAGTTACTGAGACTTTATGTATCACATTTCAGCTTTAAAAACTTGGTGCCCTCCCTTTTCCCCTCCAAATTTGCCCTGGTTATGAACTCTGTGCTGTGGTTTATAGTGGCACTGCTGGGACACGGCTTCAATCAGGCTACACTGGTGCTGTCAGGTGCTGCAGCCAATTACCTAAAATGTAAATGTTTTAAGAAAGGCAGCACCTTTTGTCAGGACCAAAATGATTTCCAGCCTCGGGTTCATTGTTTCAGTACCAGAAGCGCATAACTCAAAAACATTAAACATACAGTAAAACCATCACATGTTGATTTACACATAGATATTGACTAATGCTATCAGTGGAGTATTTACCTTAATCAATATTAAAAGATGCTACCAGTGATTTAAGTGTTGAGTTGGCTCAAAGTAGTCAATAAATGTTTGCATTCATGATCATAAGCCTATATATTAGTTGTTCATTTTCCCCACCTAGATAAACAAATTTGGTAGGAACATTTTGCTACCAAAACATTATCTCATCTCCATTTATATTTGAGATCACATTTCTCAAGCTTATGCCAAAAATATTTACTAATCTACATGTACAGTCACCTGCATCAGTTCCACATACAAAATCTTTTTTGGGGAATTGTCACTAAGGGACAGAACTAGGTGCTGTGTGCTAAGGATAATGAAACATAAAAGATGCAACAAGTTTCTAAGCAAAGCTCCTTTCCTTATAGAGGGGATTTCTCTGTTACCCACTAACTCATCCTATCTCCAAAGCTGCAACTCCAAACTTGCAGTAATTAATTTCAAGCTCACCTTTTACCTTCCTTCATGATAAACTCCTTGTAATTCACATCTTGAGTCTATTCAACTTGAATTCACTACAATTACACTATATTCCTATTTCTGTAATGCTGTTTTTCCCTTCATCATAAGTGTTATCTGAACTACCAGTCATGATATTAATGGATACACTTTGCCAAAGAAGAAAGAGATTTATTTTTATGTGGGTTCTATCATCTAGTCAGCACTAGCAACTTTTAATCTAAATCCAAACACCAATTGCACTTTGCAGTCTCATTTGCTACACTGGACTGTTATAGACAGCTGCACTGGAAAGTTACAGACAGCTTGGACATGTGTAGAAAACTAATTTTGCATTTGCACAAGCTCATTCAAGTCAGACATGAATAAAACAGAACACTTCCCTTGAAGAAATTATGTAGTTTCTTCCACTGATAACAAGCACAGAGATTAACAACCTTATGCCTAATTTTTAAGGATCTTGAATCCTGCTGCCCCCACTGTTTTTCTCATGAAAAGTCATTTTGGTCATGTAGCAACAAAATATTCCCCAATACTGTTCTTCAAAGTGCCCCAGGAGCTGCCAGCAGGCACCAGCCACGCACTCAAACCTACCTTCCCAGACTGGCACTGACCCTTCATTTGTGCCACCAGGACTCACTGTGTCTTGAGCCTGAGGCTTCTCACTGGACTTTCATGGCCTTGGCAACTGCCTTACTTTAAAAGAGCTGTGAAAATAATTCTCTTCTGTGTCTAATCACCAGCTCAGCCATGTAGGTGATAATTCATGGTGCCTCGTTTTCACCAGATTTCAGGCTCTCAACCTGAGATCATCCCAGGTGCTACCAGTGCTCTGCTGGCCCTAAGGAAAACCCCAAGGAATACTTAATGTTCCAGTGTTATGCCCAGGATGCCAACTTGAAATCGTGGTCCCTGCTGGAGCTTTAACCAGATGAGATGTCACTGCCTCTGAAAGCATTAACTCCATGGGCATGACCTGGGAGGTTTGTGACAAGACTTAGACAGGAAACTGGAGCAAAAAGATTCAGGATCATAAAACTTTTTTTTTTTTTTTTTCAGATGTTGTGTGACACAATATCATATTTCTTATAATGCATGCCACACCGTGATCCATGTGTGAGCTCACTTTGTAGCCTTGGGAAACAACAATTTAAATGCACATTTTGTTTGTGGGGTTTTCTGCTTTGGTTTTTGTTGCTGTTACTTTGGATGGGCACAGACAGATTTCATACTCTATCAGTCTCAAATTTCAGAGGTGTCTTCCTCATCAAACTTTTTCTCCTGGCCCGATTTTTTCATCCAAAAGATGCAGTTGTTTGTGACCTCAAAAAAGGCTCATTTCCTCAGCCTCCTGCCCCAGACCACAGAAGAGCCTCAGCTGCAGCAGGAGCAGGCTGAGAACGAGAGCAAGTGCACAAAGCTCTTCTATAACTGGAGCTCCTGGAAGCAGCGAGGACACAGGCATGAGTAGTGGTTTGGGGAATTGCCCCCTTCAACTCCTTAATTTACTTTAACAAACCTCCTTATTTCCCCTTGATTTAAGGGACTGTTACACACAGTAGCTCTCAGATACATTAGCCTGCAAGCAAGGCTGTAGAGGATTGATAAATCACAAAAAATGGATTTCACAAGGGATAATTCACATGGCAGGGGAAGCACGTCCCTTGTGTGTCCTGGGGAGAACACAAAGGGAACGCTCCATAAATCTTGGGCACGTTTATGAATTACGTTCTAACTCCAACGGATTTTGCAACTGTAAAATGGAAAATATTTATACATAATAGAATTAACTCTAGTAAAAGCAATATTTATCTATTTATAAATTAGAGTGTCTTTTCACTTCTCATCACATTACTTGCAAACAAAAGCGATTTCCTGCTCAACTACTGTGCAGCAGTAGTTCCTGAAAATTTTGTGCATTTTTTATAGACAGAAGTTGTGTCTATCATATAGCATAGGCAGCAACAAAAATATTCTAGCCCAAACCTCCGCCAGATCCTCTGCTTAGCTTTGGTAGAAAACTTGTATTGTTACAGTCTTTTATAAGTAAACTTCAGTCAGAACTCATTGCCAGAGACTTGTCACTTAAATATCTTTGGATCTTTCCTCATTTTTGACCTAAAAGCAAAAAATCATCCAGATCTAGCAAAGCAAAAGCCATGAAAAACTAAATTGCAGTTTAATTGGATGCCTGTGCTAGATATTTGGCAACACATCGACAAATCTGAGGTCTGAATCTTCAACATCTATAAACATCATGAAATCATTCTGCCAGTGGTATAGAGGGAAAAGTGGCTATAAAATGCTCCCATATCACAAAGGTAATAGCTCACAGCACAGCAGGTACTAAATCCAGTATTAACTACTTATTGCACAGAGGGGAATGGGCTAAAAATACTTTTTAAAGAGGAGCAGCAAGTTCCAATTACCTTATTGGGACTTGCCTAGAATTAAGATTGGAAAGACAACCAGGAAGGAATGGGCCAAGGAACTGAACCTATTCTGATCAGGCCCAAGCCACATGCTTGTGATTAGACATTGGAAATAATCCTTTTTGACCCCAGTAAAGCTACACCATGTGTGACTCTTTGGGGCTAGGCTGTAATCTGCTCTCTGGCTTGCTTGCTGTCATTCCTGGAGATGTGGGAGTGGGAACTGGAAGACTTGGAAAGGACAGCCACAATTCTCAGTGGCCAAGAGGTCTGCTCTGCTGTTTTCAGTTGCCATATTTCTGTGGAAACATCCTGGGTAACTAAGTCAGATCCTCAGCAACTGGCTCTTGCATGCAATGAGGTTCTGAAGCCCCTGGCACGTCCTGGAGCACCAAGCACAGCTTCAAGCCAGGGGATGTGGCTGCAGTTGCACACTCTCTCTTCTGTTTCTGCCTTAAGACAAATTAAGGCAACATTTGGCCCAGATATCAGGTAGGGCGTCAAATTAGGGGAGATGGATTTGTTCTCTAGACAGAAGACCCCTTAATACAAAATAATATATGTGCACCCATTTATAACAGGTGTTTAATCTGTGACAGCTTTTCTGGCCCATGGAAATTCTATAGCATTCCTTCTTCCTTGTCACCGTTATAATATTTTTAAATGCTGTTTTTCTTCCCCCCATTAAAAGGAAAACATTTCTCAGAAGCAGTAGTGGGCTGTTAGGGCTATAAAACAAGTTTGCACAGACCTGTAACACGTTGAGCCACAAGACATGACACAGTGTGTTTTATGGGGCAATTAATACTTGCCTTGGGAGCACTGTGAGGTATGAAGCCCTGTCAAACTCACCCTGGTATATCTGAATGCAAGTTGTAAAGCTGCATTTTGCTTCTTGAAAAATAAATATGGAATTAGTTCACTGGTTTTTAACTTGCCCCAGCTAAAGAATGGAACCCTTCCTCCAGGAGCCAAGCTCAGAGCAGAGGAACATTAGGAAGGAACAGTAACATTAGAAGACACCAATTTCTAACCTACATTTACATTCTGTGGTCTTGATTTCTGGGTTAACATTGTTGCATTTCCCAAGACACCCTCACTTCACTAACGTGCTCTGTTATGGGTCCTGTTGCACAGTGTGTTCTGTAGTCTTACAGATATTCCTCAGAGCATTTCCTGTGCGCATCCCAGCGCCAGCATATATTATACAAGGCAAGGCACAGGCTTGTCACATCATCTGCTGTAGTTACAGCCCTGCTAAAATAGCTGGCCTTGGTGCACATTCATATTTTATAGTCCTTATTTGAACACAGGTTGAGCTGTTGCAGGCTTTGGAGGCAGTTGCAGTTTGGCAGGGGGCAGCCCCAGAGAGCCTCCCCAATCCCAGTGAGAGGAGCCGGGCTGTCAGATTTGTAAAGCACTTCAAGTCACAGTGTGCACAGGCTCAGCAGACTTTTCACAACTGCTTCAAGTCTCCAGCAGCAGCCTGCCTCCTGCTACGCTGCCCTCACCCCTCCTCTGGTATTTTGGGACAGCCCAGCAGGGCTAAAGAGATCTGGAACAACTGCAGCAAGCAACCCTCTGCACTGCTGAAATTCATGAAATATGAGGGGTGTAAGAAGTGTTGCTGTACATGGGTGCACTCTGGAAGCACTGCAATGCAGGGCAATATTCTCACGTTAAAAACTCACTAGAACAAAAAGTAAATACCACAATGTAAAACTCACTGAAGCTGTAGCAGTGTACTGCTAGGCAAAGCACAAGGAATTTATTCCTCATGGGATGTATCGCACCGGGAGTGAGAAGCAAGAATGGAGTTCTAAAACTCCCAAGACTCACAAGGGATGTCAGGTCTCCTCAGGGCCAGATCCTCAGCTGCTGTAAATCAGCACTGCCTTATGAAGTCCATTATTGCATCAAAACCAAGGTCTGGGCTTTCACACCTCCAGTCAGGATCCTCACATGCCAGTGTTCTGATGACTAAACCTCTAGAGCTGTGAAAAGACACGGTTTACTCTGGATTGTCATACAGGATTATTTGCTAGTCTTGTTGTTTGAGATGTAAAATTTTTATTTTCATAGAAGGTTGCTTTGGTGATTTGTTTTTTTTGTTAAAAAAGAATTCTTTAAATACAAAGTTCTTTTAAAAGCATTAGAAATAAATGCCAGAAGGAACAGCCTTAATAGGAGTAAACAAGCAACATGTTGCTGCCAGTTTTTTATTAAACACAAATATTTTTTCATCTGAGGATTATTTGATGGGTATGGGGGAAAATGCAAAATATTTTACAGCACCAGTAGCAGCCATGTCTCCTGAATGTTAAGTTTAGCAAGTAAAGAATTGGTATTACCTACGTGATTCACTAGTGCTTTTAAGTAATGCCCACACAAAGCACCTCCATCCACCTCCAAAGACTGAAACTTGACCAAAAATTTTTGAAAAAAAAACCTCCTTCTAAACTCATGCACAACTTAAAATGTGAATATTCTGACTGTTTAATTTTTTTCACGAGTACTATCCAGAGAAAGAGAGAACTATGCACTAGTACTGAGCAGCTCTTGTGCATTTCTACCGAACTTTCATTGATGCTCAAGACCTTTTCTTTGTCAAACATATCAAGTAGACATATTCCAGCAGCACACACATTACCACTACTGAAGCAGGACCTTGTGCCAGGCTCTAGCTGTGCTCATTTTGTGAATGGAATGCAGAAAAATTCTCTCATTCATCCACAATAATGGGACTTACGGTGGCAGACTGGGGACCAACAAAACCAGGTGTGAAAAACCCGTTTACCTTCTTGGGCCCCAGCTCTTCCTGCCTTGAGATTGAGAGCAGCACTTCTCAGCAGAGGTCCCAGATCTGCTCCAGGCACACGACCACTACTCTGGGCTGCGAGATGCTCCTGGTTATAGCAAGGTTACAAAGACAGTGCAAGTTTCCAGATAGAGACATTTGTCTCCATTAACCTGCCACCACTGCTCACTAATCACAGTCACATTAAATAGATGTCAAAGAATATCCATTTCTTTGATTTCTGAGGGCAAATTAAACCAAAATGTAGGCATAACAATTTCAGTACTTTTCCACAACAGGTTAGCATCCCATTAGACATTTTCACACATACTAGAGATGACACACTGTGTACTAAGGAGGTCAGAAACCTAAAGAAAACTGTCCAGGAATATTGAAAACACTAGAGGCATTTGACATAATTTATTGCACTCAAGAACTGGGGAACAGGAAAAGGTTGATGTAATAATAACATTAGCAGGAACTATAGTCCATGCAAGCCAGTGCTAAATAAAGTGCCAATCAATAGCTCTTTTATTAGTAGGTACAATCAATGTACAGCAGGCAAGCCTGGCCAATTAAGCTTATCGACTGACCAAAGAGTAGCAGGAAGCATTCTTTCCTCAGTTTTGTTTTCCTTTCTGTAAGTGAGAAATGAGCTCCCGTTTTATCACTGGATTCCCACCAAGGCATCTCCAGGAGTTCCTGTAGAGTAGAAACGCTGACAAAAAGCAGGCTTGAGCTATCTTGCTATCCTTTAACCCAGGGTCAGCCTCAAGAACCAAAATATTCAAGGGTCACTTACAAAGTAACTTTTTGTCCTAGTGACTGTATGAAGTTAAAATGTTGTTCTTCTAGATGAAGGGGAGAGAACTGGTAAAGGAAGAAAGCACAGTCCCTGAGCAATGCTTAACCATTAACAATCCTGTAAGACCTTAGGAAATTAAGGCTATTGGTTTTTAATTCCCACGTGCACAGCCTGAACTTTATAAGCATCCCAGTGTGAAGCAACGCCTGCATCTTTCTTCGAAAAAAAAAAAAAGAGCCAAAACTACAGCTCCACTAAAAATTATACAGAATTTAAAGTCTCACTTTGTAATGGCTGCTGAAAATAAAAGGAGCTTTATTATTCAACTGTGACTAACTGTGCAGATGCAAATAGGATATTTATTCACAATACCCCACTCTCCCTGCTCTGATTCCCCTTCCTTCGTTATCTCTTTCAAAAGGAAAAAGTTAGAAGACCAGATAAGATGCGGGTTCTCAGCAGGATCAAATAAACACTGTGTGGTGGTCACAGGGAAAGAAAACACATTGTAGGAACGAGTGGTAAAGATTACATTTTACAAAGAATCACACACAAAATTAGCAGCCCAGATGCCGATTTCCCATTGATGTCAGAGGGATTTCTGCAGCCTGGCTTCTCAGCAGGAGGAGTGTACATCCAGCCCTGCAGTCAATCAGCCCACCTCTATCTGCCCCTCCAACTCATTATTGGAATTCAGGGAATACAGCAGAGTTCACCAGGTTTACATCCCTTCAGGTCTGGTGCTCTTAGAGCTTTCCAGGTTATTTGACATCTCAAAAAAGTCAGGGGAAGAGGGGAGAGATTCTCAGCATGTTTGACTACAGGCACGACAGGACAGACCAGTTTTCAGCTTCCTATCAGACAGTTCCCCAGCTGTATCTAATTCAGAAAATATTTCAATAATCAGCAGAAAACACCTTTAGCATCAGTCAGACAACAAATTCCTAAAGCTACAGGCAAGCATCTCATTTCTTATATTTACATTGTTTGCCATTTTCTTCTACTTGCATATGAAAACTTAACCTAGAAGATTAAAAAGAGCAAATCAAATAACTTTGCATCATATCTAAATGTCACAAGGTTCAGTCTTTCCTGCTGCAACTTAAAACCAGGTCTGACTGCATGGACTCCAACTCCACTGTGTCTTTCCTGACCCTAATTTTAGCACCATGGCTTCAGCTGAAATTCACCATCAGTCACACATACACAAGTTGTTTTTATTCACTAGTCAAAAATCAACTTAACACAGTAACTCATTTGCTTGCAGTTTTCCTTGCCTACATTTGTGAGACATTAAATTCTGTAACTCCTGGCCCACTATATTATGACAGCTTAGGCTGCAAAACAAGGCAATGAACAAAGGGGAGGATAAAAATGCAAAGCAGATATTTCCATTTGTCTTTTTATATGACAGTTCATAAGAGTTTAGAGAAGACAAGAAGCTTAACAAGGAGCAAGACAAGGAGCTTAACTTGGACAACACTAACAACCTTGAGGAACAGTATAAAGTAACCCAGTTTTAAAAAAGTGTTTCAGTCACCCCTCTGGCACAGCTTTACAGGAGCTCAAGAGGTTGCAGAGCTTCTGAAAAAGTCAATCCTTCAACCAGCTACAAGAGAAAAATGCTCCTTAGTCTGGTTTATTCACTCCCTATTGGTAAATTCCTATTTTGTCCAAAATAAATTTTTGCCCAGGTTTTTCCAGTTTTGTCCAGAATCCCTGTCTTGAATCAGATCTGGTTACCAGTCTCAGAGGGACATGGAGGTGCCTTTTGGATAAAGGTGGTTTGCTCTCTCATGTCCCTAAACAGTTTGCACATCAGACACATATATTCTGTCTCAAAATACAAAGAGAATTCAAGACCTGGGGTCACTGCTTTACATCAAGCACAGGCCACTTCCAGAGGAAGGTACGCAATCCCTATCCATCACATTTCTCCAGCAGAGCTTTACTTCAGCGTTGTGCTCTGCATAACTGTCACAGTAAGAAACTTCTCCAGGTGTGGACAAACACCTCTGGAACACCAGAGACACGTGGGGCACTCAGTCCCAAGCTTTACTCACCTTTCAGAGCTGCTCAGTGCCTGTCTCTGCACACCCAGCACCTCTCTCATGAGCAGCAAGGTCAGTTCATGGCTTGGGTTGTCACTGCTGGTCACTCCTGTCCCCAGGGGACAGGCTCATTCCTTCACAAGTGCCTCTGTAATGCAAAAGAGCACATTCTTAGCTTGGGTTGACTGAATTAACTGAACTAAAAATCAGGCCAAAAGTCTTTCTCAAAGCAGACTTCTTGATTTCTCTTGAAGACTCCTGTCTTCATGATTTTGTAAACCCAAACCCTGATCCTGGAGCACTTCTATTCTTCTGAAACTTAAAGGCCAAGTGATCTCAACTCAAAGCACCAGAACTTTCACCATGACGCTCCCCTCAAATTCTTAAATCAGCCAGGACGTTCACACATTTGCATCTTCTTTTTTTTTATAGTTTAAATAGTCCAGCCTAAACCTTGGGCCTGACTAAAGGAGCTAACCTTGTGACAGACTGGGTAAAGTCAGAGTTGCTAATGAAAACAAGGCTTGTTAACATTGCTGAGAAAGCTCATTATGAAAGAGGATTTGGCCAGGTATTTTCTGAATTTGTGAAAGGGCCCTCAAATCCTCACTCCACATCATGGCCAGAACTCCATTCTGGACTTCCATTCAGAAATCTGCCCTTTTGTCAGAAACAACTTGCTCCAGGTAAGGTGCAGGACTAGACACCCAACGCACATCTTTGAGTCTGTGAAGACAGAGCTGGACACATGCTACAAAACCCCACGCAGCCGTTCAGCAAGATCCTTCTTCAAATTCCCTTTCTGAATCAATTTTAGTGGATAGAAAAAAACAAAACAAACAAAAACCCCAAACAAACAACAACCAGAGATCTTCAGGAAACGAGATCTTCACAGGCAGGCACTTCTGTGAGTGTGGAAGGTGGAGCCTCAAAGCTCACCATTCTTCCTCCTCCTGTTTTATGTGCTCTGTGTCTCTTCCACTGCTACATTCCCTTCTGAACTGCACAACAGATGGGAGCAGTTGGTTTTTAAAAGGTTTTTATTTTCTGATTTCAATTTTTCATGTGTCTTTTGAATTTGGCACAATACCATTCTCTAGTGAAGAGGAGACATTGTGTTAAGCTTAATTATCAAAGGCTGAAACCCAGCAAGCAATCAATCATTTAGTGACATGCTCTTGCTTTCACTGATTTGAAAAAATATTTTTTTGTGGCTATTGAAAAAAGAAAAACTGTCAGACACAAAAACAGAATCACTCACTTTGCAGCATATCAAAATATCAAAACTGTAGGGAGATGAATGAAGAATGTTCATTTGTTGTTTCTGAAACTAAATCCAACTCTTTTTGGCATGTGAGCCCGGAAGTTGTGTAAGATGTGTTTTAGTGTAAACATGATCTTTCTGTCAAGGTTTGCCTTACAATTCACACTGAACAATCACAAAACTTATTCCTAAATGACTTTTCTAAAGAGTCAAGGTTGCTTTGTTCTTTAATTTTCTTTAGTCTTTCCACCCCCCCCCTTTTTATTTTTTGTACTGCCAGATAAGTGCTCTGGCAGCTGCATTCCTGGGGAACACTGACATCCAGTGGAGAGCTGGGGTCATCCCCAGAGCCCAGGCAATGGCCCCCAAGGCAGCAGCTCCCCCAGAACTCTCAGCAGCTGTAGGAGGTGCCTTGGAATACAAACCCTGAACCACAGACAGCAGCAGACTGAGCCACCTTCAGCTGCAACTGTTCTTTTGTGTCCCAAATTCTCACAAAGGTGATCACATTCCTGGCACTGCTAGTTCCAGTGGTTTACACATAAAGCTGAAATGTGGGGTTTGGGGTAGATGTTTTGGAGTTTTTTTTCAGTTGAGGAAATGTTGAAAGAAAAACCGCTTTCATCCACTGACCAGCAACTCCACCATGCTTGGTTCTGTTTTTTCAGTGATACAGGATGACAAGTCCCATGTGTTTAAACAGCGCTGCATTTCAAATGATAGCGTATAGTCAACAGTTAACATTGTTTTTCTTTGGAGAAACAGAGTCTCTAGAAGGTCACTCTGGTGTTATCACCTGGAATAAAGGCATCTGATATCATTAGCCTGGTCCCAACATAGATGCATTTGCAAGTTTACACGACAAAAAGCCGACCAAATAAAAACATCAGACCAAACTTAGTCTGTGAAACAGGTCCACAAAACCTATATAAAAATGGAATTGTCTTCCTGTTGCTTTGCAACAGCACCATAGATCCAGTTATTAGCCTTCTCCTTTTGATACACTGCTGAGGAGCACGATAGGTACTGCTACAGCAGAGAACAAATTAAATTATGGTGCTGGCACCATTGCCTCCAAATCAGGGTAGATTCAAGTTTGAAAAAAGAACAGCTGCACTGCAAGCTACAACCAAGAATCCTGTTCCACAAGGAAATGGTTGATGTTTCTAAGCTAGTTTTCTTTCTGCACTGCATTCCAGCACAGAGCTTCAACACCTTGCATCCTACCACCCCAAAATGGGACATACTTACCCCATTATAAGTGCAAGGCTAACCACAAGCTTGAGCCGCGAGGGAGCTTGAGCCTGGGGCTCCCCTTTCCCCAGGAAATCCTTGCAGCTATTTTGGGTGAACAGCCCCATTTTGCTCCCTCCCTTGTTTCAGATCAAGACACTCTCAGACAGACCCATTGTCACAAAAGCTTTCTTTCATTCCATCAATATTTCCAAAGAAATCTTTTATGGGGAGTTCCCAACCAGCTCCAATTGACTGCATGTACATTCTGACCAAGAAACAAGCCACACTGTGCCCTGCTTCACAAGATGTAATTTTAAACCAACTCCAAAACTTGTTTTAAAAATCCTCCAGATTTACATGGCTAAAAATGAGATCAAGTTGTGTCACATGTTTCTTGGCTTGCTATGGTACAAATAGCAGTGCAGTAATATCCTCTGCAACCCACACTGAGAGAGCATATGCTCCTAATGGCATCCTTCAGTGCTTTCCTATCAAGAACAATACTTCAGGACAGCCTAACCACTATCACATTTTCTTCAGAAGGATTTGTGTGTGCACTTAAAAATAGCAGCAGGGAGTGGAGACACTTTAGAAGGATGTACCAAACCCATGTTAAACCCAGCCTCTGCTGAGCACTTTCCACAGCTGGGACCAGGGAACATGCCAACCAACCAACCACACAACCTTTGTCTTCCACAAGGAAGAGTCCCTGCTCCAAAGGTGAATAGGAGATGCCTGTTTACTCACAAAAATATGCCAATAAAATCATAAGTCTCTACCAAAACTGTTTTATCCTATTCTTCAGAGGAACACAAAGATTTTTTGTGCTGTGACATGTTTTTGTTCCTGTAGCAAGCCTGGCTATGTCTGTGTTATCAAGGCAGGAAGCCTCTTTACTGTCTGATTTTTGATACACAGGTTAAATAGTAAAAAATTACCTTTTTATTGAAAATCAGTTTCTTGGTGCATCCTTCCAAAGGAAATAATAGTAGATTGCTCTCATTTCTACAGCTAGCAAGCTATGTGGTTTCTTTTATGAGCTAAATGAAAGGAGCATACAAAATAATCATTATGGATTTGTATGAAATTACTGGGTATGGAATGCAGTAAATCCCCAAACAAGATTTAACTATAGCTTGTAAGATATAATCATCAGGTAAAACTGCAGACTCTCCTTTTGTAAGATGCAGCAGAAACCTAATATTTTATCGGAAACCTTGATTTATGCTTAATAGCTCTGCTACCTACTAAAAAAGATCTTGTATTAGCAAATGGGTACAGATCCAGTCCATTAGCTTAGGACAACTGAAAAACTCAAGGGTTTTGTGAACTAATGCAATAAAATATCATTAAATACTGTAGCATGACAAGACAGACAGAAGGTTTGAGTTGAAAGTCAGGAGAAGTGTTTGAAATGAAGTAAAATGTACAATAGATATGTTTAGGTACATCTGGCTTACATTTGCAGTAGGTCGTCAGAGGACCTTAGTGTCTGTGATGTAAATGAATAACAGAGCCCTCAACAATTTAACTGTCATCAGTATAAATGCTTTAACTGGCACAGTAAAGCAAAGCTCTGGGCCTCTTTCTAAATCTCCATAAGCTCCTGGTCTGAATTATAAACTGGGGCTGCATTACCTGAAGATGAAAGCAGCCAGGTCAATTCACTTAAAACCAGAGAATTACCGCTGCAAAGCTGTGATGAGCAGCTAAGGAGCATGTGTGTGTGTATGTGTGGTTGTGTTTTCAATGTACAGCTTCACAGAGACAAGAGGAACGTCTGACCGGGCAGTGATTCCAAATCCAGACCCAAAGGTTTGGTGAGAAGGGAGGTAGCCACTTGATTTTTCAACCACTTGAAGCTCCTAGACTGTAAGGCTAAAGATAAGCCACCAGATAATGGATCTCTACTAAGAAGAGGAAAACAACTGCAAGGAAAAAGAGTTGCTTCTGTATCAGCTGCTCCAAGCACAGTATTTGCAAACATTTCCCCATCAGGCAGCACCCTCCTGTCGAAGTCTGAGACACGAGCTCTGTCACTGACTTAAAGAGCTTTACTCAAATCCTCTCTCCCTTCTTAGGCACACTTCCTCCATCTTCTTTTGGCCTTTGGATCACCAGTTTTGGGAAGCAGGAATTCTCTCCCCACAGGCCATAGAACACATGACAACACCACCACAGACCCCACAATTTAACACAGCAGCCAGGTGTGACTCCCCTCCACCTCCCTCCCTTACCTCTGACACTCCTTTCAAAGCCACTGCTCCCACACAAATGTCAATATCAAACAGGGAGACAAAACTGAGGTTCCCAAAGCACACAAAACCCAAGCAGGCTTCACCTCCTTGAAATTTTGTGATTTAGATATACAGGCTAGTTCATTTGGGCAGGTGAAGGCAACTATACTTAGATGTGAAGGCAGACTGATCACATTTACTGTGATGTGGCCAAATTGTCACCAAGGATCAAGATGAAATTATTTCCCTCCCCTCCAACAAACAGAGAATGTTCACTTTTATTATAAATTCCAAACAAATTAATGGATTCCAACATTCATCATCAAATTTATATTTCCTCCTCCACAGAGTCCTACCCCTGTAAGTAATCCCTAAAATTCGTCATGAAGCTTTCAAAACAATTTATGCAAACAAACATCAAGCAGAGCTATTTGTATTGGCAGCACATTTCACTTAACAACCTACAACAAGGAACAGATGGTCTGAGCTCTGGAAACAGCTACAAAGAAAACAGTAGGAGCAAGTCCATCAGAAGCACTTTTTTCCCCCAATTTTGTGAAGATTATAGACTTGTTCTTGTTTATTTCTTTGATTAGGCTGTTATTTTATGTACTCATGAATCCTTCCCTTGCATTTCATGGAACAAATCCACCAGAAGCACATTCCCCAACTGTGTGTAGTTACAGAAGCACTGCTTTAAGAACTGAACTATCTATTCCTCACTGATCCGGGGCTCTCTAAAGTGGCAGGGAAGAAAGCAAAACAACATGCAGATGCTGTACAAGGGATTGACAAATTTAAGGAAAACCCTCTCCACAATTCATAGCTGGTCTCCAATATTAAAACAAAAAAAGCAGATGATTCACAAGTCACATCAATTACAGTGTTACTGCCAGTCTTGTATGCTAGGATGGTCTCCCTCTTTACCAAGAAGACCTTCATGAGTGCCAAGAGGCCAGCCTGGGCAGGGTGCTGGGGCAGGAGCAGAGAAGCAAGGATGAGTTATCCTGCAGCACAAGGAGGGGCTGCATGGCTGGAGAGAAGCTTTGTGTCTGCCCATGTCAGGATCAGAATGCTCCTCAGGAAACAAGAGGCCCACAGCTGCTTGGTACAAACAAACACCAGTAATAGTTACTCTGAAGTTAATCAGCCAGGAATAAAATGGAAATGAAGCAAAAATCTCTCCAAAGACATTCTTTAATGGAAATATGTTTTGCCTGTATCAACACAAGTTAGAAAAAATTCTTACAGGAAATAAATATAATACCCAATGATATCTATTAGAAAACAAAAACGTCTATCCCTGATCACAGCAATCATAATTTCCCATTACTACCACCATTATTAAAGTCACTGGCAGGTCTATCCATGCTTTCTTCACAAAGATTCATATGACTTCATCTGCAAATACTCTCACCCAGACCTGGATTTAATTTGAATAACATTAGGGACAGCCAACATGCTTGCATAGCTATCAGCCCACCAGCCAAAATACCCTCCTGGAGGTAAATTAGTACCCTAGGGCTACACAGGGATGAATATGGACCATGATGTTTAAAAGAAAAATAAACAAGGAATGAAGGACTTCTGACCAGAGACAATCATGACATCTTGAAGTAACAAAAAATCCTTCTGAAGGGCATTAACCAGGGTGGAGACAGAGGTCAGTATGGAAAGGTTTGGCTTTGAGAAGTGAAACCATGTTAAATTTCATTGGAGCAAAACCAAGGACAAAGCAGACCAAGCTGACAGCTTAATAGGACCTTTGAGCATGACAGTTCAACAAACTTTGTTCCACACAACGCTATAATTTCATGTTTCATACTCTTGTTAGTGAAGGAATTTCATAACAAGATGACTACAAAGCTGCTTTCCCTGGCCTCCTCGGCCATCTGTGATGGCCAATTCTTACATGCCAGACACATCTTCTGCTGGACCACTGCACAGGCAAGAAACTACAACACTCCTGAGGAACAAAACTAAAATCATCAGCACCACTTTCTTCCTTGTGTAGCATCACAGATCCAAGATGTTGGTTTTTTTTTTTGGAGGGGGAGTGAAATACAGCTTGCAAAGGCAAAGGCAAAAGCCCAGGCAGACAACACATATCCTTTCAGGGCAGCTTTTCCCATTACTCATCTGGCAGCAGGAACAGGAAAGCAAACTCAAGCAGATGATAAAGTTAAACTAACAGTGCTGCTGAGCAAAAGGTGTCAGGGAAAACAGCTGGAGAAGAGCTTTGCCATACAGACATTACTCCTAGGTTTTACTTGGTAAGAAAAAAGTAAAGAAAATGTACAAGCTGATTTTTCGGGACTTGAACTGTCTGACTGCAGTTTAAACCAATTTGAGAGTAGGTACAACTCTGAGTTCGCCATCTGACCCTGCAACATGATACCCAAACTGAGCAAACAGTTTGAAGTTCACTTCAGATTTCTTCATTTTGAGGATTACGATGAAGCATTTCCTGAGATGTCACGCTTTAAACAGCTAATGGCATGTGACAACCAAGTGCTTTTACCTTTTACATCTAAAGTTGCAAACACTTGGCCTCTCCCACAAGCAGGGAAATATGTAGCAGCCCTGAGAGCTGGAAATCTGGGGCCTCACCAGAGCCTCCTTTTACTTCAGCAGGCACTGGATGCAGCCAGGAGTTCTCACTGCAAGTGGAAAAATCTTCTTTACAAATGTGTCCCAGTGAGGGCCCACAAGAGCTGCAGTGGGACCATGGCACTGGAGAGGCAGAGACACAGCCCAGTCACACATTGACCTGGGCCACCCAGCCTCCCAAAACTGCTGCTTTCTGCCTTTGCCCACCTACCTTTTCCATAAGATGCACATGGAATGATACCAAAACACCCACCAAATACAAGACAAAGCAGAATTTCAGAGGCACAAGTGGAAGTAGCTCTGGTGACCTCCCCGAGGTGTGTCTTAAAGATTTTGAAGTTGATAAAATAAAATGGCACCATCAGGCAAAAAGCTCATTTCACCTGAGTCTCCCCAGCAGCTCCACACACTGGAGGTCAGAAGGGCCACTGTGTTTTATGGAGCACCAGCCTTTATGGATCAGAGGCCTTTCTAGGGAAGGCTGCAAGCTCTGGAAGCATTGAAAAGCATATGTATGCCCTATTTATACACAGAAAAATAAAAAACTTTATTGACAACCAGTGAAATTCTTGGTTTGGTTTAATCTCTATTTTCAGTTTGCAAACTTGCCTGTTTGTACTGACTTGTACTCTGAAGTCAGAAATATAATTTCTGAACGACTATAATCCCAAGAATCACAATTACTCCATCATACTAAGCAAGAGGCATCACAGCACACACAAAGCACCAGGACCCAGCTGCTGACTAACCCATGCCCTGACACGGCCTCTGGATTTTGCTGAGAATACCAGAGCCAAACTATTTTCAAGAGAAGTTTAAAAATTGGGATGCTTGCTATTAAGCCTCAAGTTTACTACTATTGCAGAAATGCTGCTTCAGCTGAATTTGGTGGAATTACAGGAGCTGATTAGGTTAACCACTGACTGTGTTTCCTGGAGGGCATCTGAGAACATGACCCAAATTATTTAATCTTGATCCAGATTTGAACCATTTATTTTTAAGCTCCACATATCTCCAAGAAACAAAAAAGGTAATACAAACTTCAGAGCAGCTTTTAAATTTGAGAGGTAGCAAGGCTCAGGCCTCAAACACAATTGCTCCCAGCCATGCAGGGCAGCGAGAAGCAAAGCCCTGCTGCTCCTGCTCCGAGTGGAAAACTCTGCCAGAGGAGGGGGTGCAGGGAGCAGGGGGGTCTGATGGCAGCTGGGCACAGCCTGGCTGTGCTGCAGAATGCTTTGGTGTCAGCCAAGCCCTGAGCTTCAGGAGCCAAGGGAAATGTCTGGCCAAAATAGAGAAGAAGGTGAAGGAGCTAAGGCAGACTTGAAAGGCTCTGTAGGTGTATGAACCCACAACCTGGCTCCTTTGTGCCTAGAAGAGGGACAAGACTGAGGGCCCCTGCCCTGTCCCATATTGTTTGTATCTAGTAAAATATAAAAATTGACTCTCCACATTCAACCATAAGCTCCAGCCTGGCCCCAAGACATTTCCCAATAAAAGCATCATTAAAAGAACTGCAATTACTTTGGTTTGGGATGTTATTTGTCAGGCTGAAGGCAGCCAGCCACACTGCGTCAATAATAATGAACTTATTAGCCTAAAGAGGACAAAATATTGATCAACTTGCTACTCACACCTTGCAACAGCTTGCTCAGTAAGAGTATTGGATGAAAGTACTTGAACCTTTGCACAAAGGGATTTTTAAACAGCACAGGAAGTGTGCAAGAGTTTTCCTAAACTTCACAATGCAGCAACATGCAAAACCATGTGCTGCATCTCCTCAGGCATGCAGCGAGACAGCAGAAGCTGTAAAGCTCTGCTAGCAGACACCTCACACACCTCATCACCCAGGGGGGATCATTAATTAATTAATTAATAATTAATTAATCTTTATAAAGTCAGGCCAAACAGCCATGTACCTTAGCTGTAACCACAGGGATGCAGTCACAGAGGTTTCAGACTTTTCTCAACTTCTCAACATTGTGCCATACACCTTAAACACTGAATTGCTTAATTTATCTCAGGACTCAGTTCAGCCTCAGAGAGTTTAGCCCATATATTTTATTACCAACAGCACACAAGAGAACCCCAGTTAAAGTGTAACAGTGGGGACAGCACTGCAGGAAAAGGCGGAATGGGATCCCCAGCAAGCTTTGGACACCTCTTCTCCTCCCAGACACAGACACAGGGGTAGCATTTCCACCCCCCTGTGAGGTCAGTGGGCAGCAGAGGGCTCACCTGGGCAGCATGTCCCATCCCAGCTTCCCCTTCCTGACAGGATGCCCAGGTATCCCAAAACTGAGAAGCTGTGCCTAGCCCCCCTCTGCTCCTGTGCCATTACACTCTGCTTTTAATTATACCCAGGCAACACAGCATAAATCCTGAATACACTGAACCTATTTCAGTAAGGGACAGTAATTTTCAGTCTTCCCTCCACAGCCTCCAACCTCAGCTGGCAATTCTGAGAGAGCCATGTCCTGGTGAAGCAGCCAAGCCCTCTCCCATACACTCCTGACCTACAGATATACTTAATATGTTAATTTTTGTTTTGCTTTCAGAACAAAACCTGCCTTTTAAATAAAATTTTAACAGATTCTAAACCAGAAACACTGCACTCCCCTGAGGCATTGAAAAATGCAAACTGAAGACTTCCCATGTGTCGGGGTTATTACTTATTTCCTTCTAAAAACAGAAGAAGTGTTGCAACAGTTGTAATGCTCCAGCTCACTAGGCCAAGAAGATGTTTTCTTTCTGCACACTCATTAACCATAGTGTGGGACTCAATAACTGTTCTAATTTCCTACCTTAAATGTTTTTCTTCCCCCCAGTTTTCATTTTATGCTTCACATTTACACAGGACTACACTCCACCACTTACCTTGAGAGTCTAGTTGCTGTCAAACACAATAAAATGAAAGGAAAGTGTCTGGAATCACAGAAGCTTTAGTGTTGAAATTTTTAATTTAATTTCTAGAAATGAATTTAAGCACTCAAAGCTTTCTTTGTCAGCCACAGATGAGAAATTGATAGGCTTTGAAGGCAAGCAGATGTTTTTTTAGTCGAATCTCTCGAGTAAATATTTATGTTAGATAATAACAGATGTTATTTCACACCACAAATTAAATATCAGCCAGTTATTAAATCTGGTGCAATGCCATGAAACTCCTGGGCACAGTTGCCCACAGTAGGTGCACTGTAATGAGGCTGAGCTGCAGGATGGTTCCCAGCTCCAAACCCAGAGAACTTCAGTCAAGCTGCTGCCACGGCCTCGAGGGTCCTTGGCTGAGCCCAGCTCAAAGATTTGCTCTGTGGCACAAGGAGGAATTACCTAACCACGCCACATTGCTGCTGCTTTTGCAAAATGCTCTTGCCTTTAGGGCCAAAACTCTGTTTAGTGTTTGCAAGGACACAGAGCCTGTGAAAGAGAGGAGAGAGCCCAGCAGGGGAAGGGGAAGGGGAAGGGACAGGACCCTCCAGCTCCCCCAGCTCACACGCACTGCATTTTGTGTGGCCCTCTGTGGGTGAGCACACTGGGCTCTGATCTTTGAAGCCTTAAAGGTGCAAAAGGCATTGAATTTAATTCCTAAGAACATACCAACAATTACACACAGCTGAGGCACAAACAGAGACAGACCCTGCATTGTGCAGAACCACCCTGAAGCCAGCCTGGACCAGCAGGGCAAACACAGCAGCAAAGGCTCCCAGAGCAAACACTCATCTCTGAGGGGCTCCAGCACAGGTGATGCCCCCAGGGCAGCCCCAGGGCAGAGCCAGGCAGGCT
>VRYO01001153.1:3252597-3331917 GCA_009812075.1 Sialia sialis | reverse complement strand
TGCAGCTCCTCTGCAGCTTCTGTGCAGCTCAGGCACAGCACAGCTCCACCAGCACACAGCACCCTGCAGGAGGTGACAGGACAGGAGCAGATGTCAATGCTGCCTTTTTTTTCCTCTAACTACCTTACTTGGCTAATTGCACAATCACAAGAAGGCTTCAAAGCATGCCAAAGAGTGGGATAATGACACTTCATGGGTGAAAAAGCCTTTCATTTCTCTTTTTCCTCTAATAACCACTGATGACAAACCATTATCTTGCCATCTTGCCCTGCCTTGTTGTGTCTTAATGCATGTATTTAACAAGATTACTTAAGAGTGTAGCACAAGGGATGCCTAATAAGGCAAGAATATTAATTTTGAAAGTCCCACTTTATCTCTTATTACTGGAATGTTTTTGTCTGCTGCCTTGGCAGAGCGGGAGGGCTGTAAACCAGCAGGGCTGGGCAATGGGATTTCTTGACTCCACTCAGGGCTGTTCACTGCATGCAATTACAATAATCAGTTTATGCCGTGGATAAGGCACTCATAAGTCATCCCAAAATGGCAGAAAGGAAAGGCAAAGTTTGGCTGCAAAAGCCAAAGCAGCACAGGGAAGGGATAAACATTCTTGGAAATCATTTGTGCCCATAGCACAATGCAAATACCCAGGCTGATGAATGGAACTGGGGCACATTTCCTAACTGGTGCAGTGATACCCAGGTGGCAGCAAGCCTGGAGACACAGAAGCTGACAGCAATCACCCAGCACACAGCAACTCTTTGGCCCAAGTTTGTAGTTGCCCATGAACAATCCCACTAAACTTATTTCAAATACAACTTAATAAGAGAGAATTTCTATCTCCATCTGTCCTGTTCAAACTGGAGGCTGAGCAGCAGCCTTGCTGCAGCTCCTGCTGGAAAGCATCATGAAACTCCACAGAAACATTGCAGTGTACAGTCAATCAGAAAAGTTATTTAAGCAAGAAATGCTGACAATCCCCTCTCACTCCTCAAGTGCCATCAAGTTGGGAGAATTTTACAGCAAGATGATGCAATTTCAAAAGCACATTAGATCACAGGTTGCCATGGTGCAAAATAAGGCACATTCATACTATTGGAAGACCATCATAATATTTTCCTCTGTTCATCAGGATAATAAAACAGAGTAAAGCTGCTCAAACACAAAATTAAGCCAGAATTTTAGCAAAAAAAAGGATAGGAATAGTGTTGCATCTCGCTATCTACCAATGAAGAACACAAGCATATATTTTCAAAAGAAAGACACATCCATAGTATGCTAAATACAATAAGTATTAATTAAATCATTAATAACAATCAAAATCTAATTTCTTTCTGTCACTTTCTGATATCTTAACTAAAGGCATATTTGCAATACTATTATAACGAGTTACAGTTCAAGCAATAGAGCTGCTTGCAATAATTCAGAAACATGTACACTTTCATATGAATATATCATGCCTAACTAATGAGATTGCTCATTTCATAACTTCAGTTCCATTTTTATTATTTCATAAAACTGGAAGTCCTTATCCATTTTATGAAAAACACCTTTGTGAAATTCATTAAATAAGCATAAAAAATTCATTAAACAAGTGAATTGCATTCATGGCTGCTTTGATGCAAATGCCCTTTAAGCAATGTAAAACTCCATATTGATTTAACCTTTCATGTTCTGATATTTCCATGTGGAGATATATATATATAAATATATATATATATATAAATCTTTATTCAAGGAATGAAATTAAGTGCTGATCCCTTGATCTCCAGCCAGGGTGAGGTAGATTGGTCAATTTGAATAGTCATTGCTGATCAGCAAACAGCTGAGTTTGTATTAAAACCTAGCACTAGTATTTCTGTATGTCTTTGCTGGCAAATAAATACACATATAATATATTGGGCCAAATCAATACGATGCCTGAAATTTCCTCTGCAGCAGAAAGTCAACCCAATATTGGCTGGGTCCTGTGGGACTAGTTATAACAAGCTGATGCTGGTGAGGCAAAAGGTGGATGAGCTGAGTCCCTGTGAGCTGCTCGTTCTCACTGAAAGCTGCTGCGGACAGCGCAGCCAACAAGCCTGGACCCAACTGGGGAGATACTGCATGGGGGAGCCACCAAACTGAGGGAGCAGCTCTGCTTTCTTGGGGGTCACTCTGTGTCCCTTCAGTGGTTTCTACAGTCACTCATCTCAACTTTAAACTCCACTAAAACCACAATCTTTTCCCAGTACCTAAGGCAGTGTGAAGAGTGAAAGAAATCACTGATCCCTTACCCAAGAGCCATTCTCTTCTTAGTGTTTCCAATGCAATAGATACAGAGAGGAAAACAGGAGAAAGAAGCGCCTGCACCAAATACATCTGCTGCTGAAGATATGCACCTGATTAGACTCAGAATTCTCATGGAATAATGCACTTTTACTCCTCCAGTCATCCAAAATCTCCTGATGATGAGCAGTAGTCATTTCCTCTTACACTTATGGTAGTGTAACTGCAGCAACCTATGAGCCATCCAGTGCATTCCAAAATAACCACCCAGAGCTGAGGTTCATGCTGGATCTGACATCTCACCCCACCACAAACCCATTCTGGCAAGAACAGGCTGGAGGGCACCATGCACACCTGGCCCCCAGGTTTCAGCAGTCCCAGAGGGCACTGACTGCAGCAGGATTCCAAAATCCCTCCCCACAGAGCCAGGTGAGGTGTGCCAGTGAGAGATGAGCAGGGACACTCACTGCTGGGCTGTTCCTTTCTGCTGTGCTTCATATCCACGAGTTTCAATGAAGAGAATTTGATCAAACAGTGCTTGCATGCAGGGGAGGGCACCATACCACCCTCCCAGCTTCCCAAGGTCCACATTTCAGTGATGCCACTCCTGAATCACCTTCTACAGCCCTTCCATGCCTCATTTTCTTCCCCTCCTCTCCTGCACACCTCCTTTTCCCTCAGCTCATTTTTCTCCAGCAACCTGAGCCAGAAACAACCCCTATTTCCATTTCTAACCATTTAGATTATAAACAATATTTTTTACACACCAAAACAGGTCTTTAATTCTCATATTTCCCTCCAAAGTACACCCAGACATCCTTATTCTCAGTAAGCTGAGCCAAACAAAACAAATCAAGTCTCTAGGCCAAGCTTTCCAGGAGTTAAAAATAAGCCCCAGAGTATTAAAAGAAACTCCAAAAAGAACAAAAAAATCAGAAAACATTTTTAAAGTATCATCATTTTTAAAACTCCCCAATTCTTAGCCAATGTCCCAGAAGCTGCTCTTTCAAGAAGACAAAAAAAAAAAGTTTTGACTTTTTTCCCCAAAGAAAAAAGAAATCACATTGAAAATTAGCTTTGTATTAAAGGAGTTTCAGCCTTAAATCACAGAATTGCATAAGCCAGCACAGCATAAAGCTCCTTCCACTTCTATCATCACAACAGTGAACAAAAAAGAGAGATGAAAACATCCTCACTTCCCACTTTTGTACTTTCCAACCCTCTGACACTCACTGCTCCTCAGCTGGCTTCCTCTGCCCCAAAGGGCATCTGCCACTGAACAAGCCCAAAATAGAATCTGAAGCCATTTAACTCAATCATTATTGGGTTTTAGTTCAGACCTCCCTTGACACCATTGGCCAACAATAAGGCCTCCAGGTACCCTGCAGATTTTTAAGCATCAACAAAACTTACAAGGGCACATTTCCACCTGCAGCAAGATTTAAAATTGGCTTTGTTATAATTAAAAGAGAAAAAAAAAGGGAGGATAAAAACCTTGGGAGCTTTTATCACAATTACTAATTTAACAGACAAACTATATTTTATTCATAATTCCAATAGTAAATTTGCCTTCCGTACACACTGCTGCTGATGCCTAAAATAAGATGTGCAAGAAGAGAATCTTGTGCCTAAGGCTTTTTTTAGGCTAATACACAACAACTCCAGCAAGAGCTCCTCAGCAGAGCCCCACTATGCAAGGGCTGCCCCTTGCCTCTCTGGCTCAGAAAAGGAGCTCAGCATTTCTGCACAAACTCACACAAGTGTCAGTCCTGCAGGTTTAGAAACTGGATTTTAATTGAAGAAAATGATTGGTCTGACAGCACCATGACTTCTAAAATTTGACTGCCTGCATGCTATTGGAAATAGAGGTATAGACTACAGAGAGCCTATAGCACAAACTCAATCATCTGGAGCAAGATTAATTGGCAGGGATATAAAGTTACTTCTGTATATTTTGGGAAAAACTATTATCATTAAATTTTTCAGGTGAAGGAGCAGATCTGAAGTGCCTCGAGGTCAGTGTGACCATTCCAGCTGAAAGTGTGCCCAGGAGCTTCAAGACCTCTGACTTGTGCAATCACTGAAATATCACACCTTGGTCAAACAGATGTTGCCAGAGATGCCAGCAATAACCAACCCTCCCTGCTCACACACACAACTGCAACCCAAGTGCACAGTCCCAGCTCAGCTGTCCTTCCTGAAGTTATTGCAGCTGCAAACAACCAGGGTGCTGTTAATCTGCAAAGGGCTTTCTGCAGCCTTTCCCTTGCATTTAAATGTTTCACTTGAGGAAAAAAAAAATGTTTGTTTTAGCTAGGCTAACTAATCAGTGATGTGTTTGGCTGGAAACCTGTTATGTTTTGCTACTTTATCATGTTGCTATTTCCATGTTCAAAAGCTAGTTAAATTATTTACGCTACACTTCATATATTGTGTACAACACTTGTCTTGACACGAATGGAGCAACTGCAAAGCCAGTTTCCTTGAGCCAGTGCTCCAGAATAAGAGTGCTGTGCTTTGCAGGGAATGACCCATTCAGAGCCCCAACTCTCATCCTTCCTCCCTACCCCAACAAAAGAACATTTAAAAAAAATAACCAAACAAAAAATCCCCAACAAGAGCCACATAGGCATGAATTGGCTTCAAAGTCTCAAACAGCAGTGTTAATTTAATTCTGGAGAATATTATAAAACATGGAGTATAAAAGGAATAAGCTGAGCATTAGCTCAGTGTAAGAGCCTGCCTACATCTAAAATTCACTGTGAATGATAAATTGCTTTCAGCCAATAACACCAAACATTATCTTAAAATGTATATTATAGAACATGTACTTCAAGAGACTCTGTGAATATTTTATTATATCATCCCAATCATTTAGACTGTGTGATATACATCTCATTGTAGTTGCACTCCCTTTTAAGGTACAGTTTGATTTCCTCCCTGTCTTTTCATTTATTTAAATCACAACTGAGTCGAATTACCATTCCTTTGCTCATCAGCAACCAAATTGGGCAGAGTCAAAAAACCTTGAAAACTTGGGAAGTACTTCTGTGAAAACACAAACCTCCTCAGGTATCTCAGAAGCCTGAAATCACGCTCTAGTGACCAAGGGAGCACACTCTCCCTCAGCCCTACTGAGGTATCACCCAGCAGCAGCATTTAAGGAAAACACAATTTTTTATAATATGAGTGCTGTAGAAGGAAGGGATTCCTACAGCTCTGCTGCTGCAAAATTCACACCTATTTTTTTGACATCCACTATGGACACTGGCACAGAGTAAGACATTTCTGATGCTTTCAACCTGGCATGGATCTTCAGAGGTACCTCACCCCACCACATTCCAGCTGGCTCTGGATTCTCCACTAAAGCAAGGGCTGCACAGAGTGACACGGGCAAGGAACACCCAGGGAACTCCAAGCAGAGCCAGTGGTGACTTCCTGGGATGCCAGCAGAAAATCCCATGGTGCTGTACAGACCCACTGCAACAAAGCTTGTGCCTAAGGAGCTCACAGCTCCATTCCCTTCTCTGTATTTTGGTACATGGAAAACAATAACTTGTACATAAAGCAGAACAGTGCTCACAGGATGGGGAAGGAGATTACAAATGAAGTCTTCTGGTATAATATTACCACAGATTCCATATTGATCAGCAAGCCTACAAGCTGCTAAGTGCCTTACTGTATATTATTATTAAAATTCAGTTAAGAGGCATTTTACTGAATCGGGTCAGGGCTGAGTGATCCCCCCAGTTCAAGCCTTGATACTGCACAGGTCTTGTGAATTGAGTCATAGATATCATGAAACATTACAAGTCAAATCAATATTTTATAGCCTTTTCGCAGACCATGAGCCTGAAACTCTATCAGCATGGTGTTCTGAACAGAAGGATTTGCAGGAGCTAAAATAATTTACACTAATAAGGCAGTGACCCATGCAATCCTTAATGATCATTTAGCTTTGGAAATACATCTAACCACTATTGAGCTGCTTGGGAGTTGTGGGGTTTTCAGCAGAAAACTTCTAAATCAGATTAAAGACATAAGCAGTAACCCAACCACAAGGCTCAGTTTTGTTTCATGTAAATTCATTCCTATTATATAAACTGCTAAATTAAGAAATGAGGTATTTAAAACAAAGAGGTTAAAACACAGCCACAGAGACACAAACAAACATCATAGAAATCCTTAATTCCATTTCTTGCCTTGTTTGCTTATTGAAGTGCCATATGTTTCTGCAAGTGCTATGAAAATATCATAAGATCATAATTATATGGTTCGTTGAATTATAGAGTAAAGAAGCCACTTATTTACATTTAAATATGAACAGTAGTAATTGAAATGTCACATGCTTCTCTGTTCTTGACTCCAGAAAAATATTTATCTACCAACAGCTTGATGTGCTTTCAACAATGGCCTGGATTCATGTAAGGGATTGTTACTCACAACACTCTCTGCTTTCATTTATTTCTCCCTTATGATGTACAAACTCCAGTGGGGGCTCCTGAGGTCCATAGGCACTGACGCAGCCATGAAGACACTGTGATGTAAACAGGTACTAAGGATGGTTACTAAGCTGGTGTCCAATAATTCTTTGACCTGTCAATATGTGAATCCCTGCAATAGCTTTAGGAATTCAATTTTAAATTGACCTCATTGAGCTGATGCAAAAAAACAACTGCAGATGTATTAAAACTGATCAGCTCTTGTTAAAGCCCAATAGTGAGTACAGCCAAGTCAAGCTGATGCACACACAGGGAGGGTTATAAGATTAAAATCAAAATTGCAGTACTTGAACTCAGTGAGGGCAGCCCTGGACACATTCTACAGTGCCAAACTCACCTATGAGACCTACAGCTTGACCCTTCTAGCAACACTACCAAGTGTCACAGAAATAGGTTCAATTCTTCTAAGCAAGCTGAAAAGAAGAGCAAAGGCCCAAACCAGAGAAAAGTAATTCACTATGAGGAGCACATCACTCCAACCCACACAGCAGAGAGCAGGGCAGGCAGAAGCCAACACCAAGTATTTTTATTTTTGTTGCATAGCAATAATTCTCATCATGCAAGGACTGAAGTTTGAGTCGTTCTCTTGCTGCTCTTTCTCCAAGAGGGCTCTTTCACTGCACTGCCTGAGAAGCCCGGAGTTAATGGTAAAGCTTTCCATTAACAGAAGCAGTTTTAGGCTAATGCTAAACCAGTGAATCCAAGTCACCTGCTCTGGTCCCCTCTACCTGTCTCAAAACACTCTTTGTTTTCCAGCTTAATAATTAAATGTACCAACATGTTTCTTAAAAACTGAAAACAAACTAGGCTGACTGGAGTTCAGTGAGGGCAGGTAACATTTGCAGGGAAATGCTCAGGACATGAGATCTGGGGCAGTCACAACTTGGATCAAAGACTGACAGATCTCTTCAGCATCATCAAAAACCAGCAGAGCTCCAGCACCACTGCTGGGGCTCCAGGAACACTGGGCATCAGTGACCCAGTCTGGCTTATGAAGGATACTGGGTTTAAGTTTTCTGTACTTCCTTGATGGCAAAGATGTGCCAGATGTCTCTCACTGTTACCCCTCACTCTCTAAGCTCCAATAAAACAGCTGCACTTCATCACTTCGCCACACCAAGTAGGCTCAATGCATAAATATGGGGCAAATTAATGGCAAAAAGGAATCCAAGTGCAGACTACACTGATGCTGTCTTTAAAAAAAAAACCCAATAAAATCCTTGGGCAGAGCAAGAATATTCTTCCTGCACCAGTTTGAACTATTCCCTGTGGAGCTCACTCACAATGTCTACAAACACAGGTTTTTACTAGCTTTGAACACTGCTTCTACACATGTATTTATTAATACTAGAGACTGATTGTGTACAGTCTATGTGTGGCATTTAGCTATTCATAAAGGAATTCATCTGACACTAAACCTAACATTATTCATATTGTTCTCTTTCTATTATTTTTTTTCAAAGGTTTAGCTTCGCTTGCTACTATCCAGGGCTTATTTGGCACACACGACCAAATCAAAGGAACAGAGTTGACAAAAGGCAGCCACTGCAGCCATGGTGCTAGGCAGCCCCAAATGGAACCTGGGAGAGCAGCACACACAACCCTGCACAGCAGGCCAGAGAGGTGGGGTGATGGGATGAGGCTTGTCCCGCTGTGCCCACAGCTGCAGTGCCTCCCCAGGCTCTTTGCAGAGCCCTCTGCAGCCCTGCCTGCTCCATCCCTGCCCAGCACAGCACAGCACACAAGCTAGGCAAAGCCATTCCCACAGCCAAAGCCCAGAACAGGCTGCCACCAGCAGAAGGAGGATGGATAAATATTTAGGCTAAACAGAAAAGTACAGGTAAAACAACCCATGGGGCAACATTTTTACTGACTGATAAAAGACACAGAAAGCAATGAGGACAAGCAAGACAGTCAAGGACTGCAAAAGGCAAGCACTGCTGACTGCCCACTGCACATTTGCTCAGGCTTTTGCTAGCTCTGCATAATCAAAGAGGCACTGAGAGCTGATGCATGAGGAACAAACCAAGCAGAGGAACAAATCTTTGTCCATCTTTTAGGGTTCAGCCTTTGGGAGCCTGTGCTGTGACATGCAAGTGAAATTTTGGAGAAGCAGCACCTCCCAGAGTCATCTCAGTGCCCCCAGGCAGAGCCACCACTCACTGCACCAGTGTTTGGTACAACTAATTCATCTTTCCTTTCCAACAGCATAAATGTCTCCTCCACCACTACCACCAGTGCAGATCTCTGGTGCTAAACCCAGCCACTCAAAGACCAGCACAAATTTTGCATAGATGAGAACACATAACAAAATATAAAACAGCCATGGGAGCTGTAGCACAGCCTGGGTAGACATTCAAACATCACACAACATCATCATAAACTCTTCCTTGAAAATAATAAACACTGCAGATCCCTGTTCCATCTTTGTTACATTTTAGTATTCTTTGCTTCATTGCCCATTTACAAATCATGAAGAATTCATAGATGAATAATGGACTGAGAATAATATCCGTGTATGTATATATATAAAAACATAAAACCCAGCACAAGCCAAGAAGAGGATAAGCTCTTCCCAGGCACAGTAAATTAAAGACTAAAGCAATAAAATTAAAATTAAAAAATCAAACCAATGTTGCTAAGTGTCTAAAATCCTTTCCAGTAGCTCTGATGAGCAGTCATTATTCTGTTCCACAATAAAGCATGTCACTTCATTGTCCATAGAGCCTCTCCACAATATATAAATGAATTATTTCCTGGAGGTTTCCCCATTGTCTCTAGAGAATTTACAACACATTAAATTTAGCTCCTGTGTCTCCTTCAGGATGATATGCTACTCCAGCTCCAGGCTGCTGTGTGCCTGGACCAAGGACAGTGGTACCTTCAACCCCAGGAATCCCCCTCCCCTCTTTGCAGCCCCTTTGCCCACCCCTCTCTCCCCTTGTGCAGAAAAGCCCTTGGGAAGTGCTGCCTGTCCCAGGGCTCTCCCCAGAGCCAGCACCTCCAGTCCTTCTCTTCTCTTCCCTTTACAGGACATTTGAAGTGACAATCTCTACCTGAAAGTTGGAACCCAAATTCCATTTCCAAAAGTAAATAGGCCTCTGGCATATAAGCTGAATGGATTTCCAGCAAAACTCATGCCCTTAAATCACTCATGGAATGAAGTAATTCCCACAGCTGGATTCCTGAAATATGTTATCCACAGTTTGGTTTCAACTTTCTTAAAAAAAAAAAAAAAAAAAGTCTATTTTTAAAATTTCATTGCTGATTATTACTCTCTAATAGAAATAATGGTGCCTTCTCATTGTGGAAGTCTATTAGTGAAAACATATACCCTTTTGTGAGTTAAACTGTTTGGAATAACTTTTAAACAAGTACTCAACTGCTCTGAAATTTCTTTCAAGGGATTGAAGGTTTTTCCTGTATCAAATTATCTGGATTTCTCATGGATTATGCATTTTTCAAAAACTCAGTCATTACAGATTAAAGAGAGAAAGGGAAGTTAGAAAGGACACAATAGAAAAAAAAAAGATCAGTAAAGAAAAATATTTTAAATATTAATGACCAAGGGGGAAATGGAAACACATTAAAGGCAAATGTGAGAGCTTTTAAATATGTTATTAAAATTGATTTATAAATGAGATTCTTCTTTAACCACGTGCTTTAGCCTTCACTACTTATTTCCTTCTGCTATCTCTCCAAGCATTGGTGGCACCACTCAAACTTATGGCATTAAGGAAAGATATCCAGAAAATAGTTAGCTGGCAACAACTGTGGGCTGCTCAAACTGGAAGACATCATTCTATTAAGAATGTCAGAATGAGATGAGAAACTGGGAACTTGCAGAACATCTGCTCCAGGTGAGCCTGGGATGCAGCAGGGCCACCCCACGGGCAGTGATGGGCAGGCAGGGCAAGGAGACTGGGCAGTGCACAAATACACACACTAATTATTCACAAAGACAGAAAAAGACGTTTGCAGTGTCTGATCCCCTTCTCCCTCTCCATCCCTGGAGTCTGTGCACCAGCCCTGGCTCCAAGGGCTGATCCACACAGGACAAACCAGAGCAGCATTTCCAAGGAAAGCTCAGCAGTGGATGCTGAAGGATTGGAGAAGCCTGTGCCGAGCAGCCTGGCTGTGAACCCACACACAGCACCCAGCAAGCTGCAAGCCCTTCCTTCCTCATGCACCAGATCCCAAGCTGACACAAGTTACCCCAGGAGCCTGCACTTTTGGGATGCATCTTCTGGAGTTTTTCAGCTTTGAAATCAGTTCCAGTAATTCCCCACAGGGCCAGGACAGCTGACTGCAGATCTCTGCTGCTGGCAGGTCAGAGCCAAGCCATGCAGATTTCAGAGGTGCACAGGGTGCAGCACCACCAGCAAGGAGCAGCATCTGAGGCCATGTGACTCCTGGGTCACATTTTTATTAAAGGACAAAGCAGCAGAATGTGTATTGCCAAAACAGCCCAATTAATATAACCAAAATTGTGAAAATTATCCTTGAATAGAACAAATTTTGTGCAATAATTTGTGTAAATAGACAGCATAAAGGTGCATATAACAGTATATATATACTTAACTAATTTGGTATTATTTATGTATCAAAAATGAAATTTTTTTAATCTTAAAGCTGCTATCTATCATAAACCACCATAACATTGTAGGTGAAGACTCCAAACAGAAATATAAAACATCATGAGAACTACAGATCTTGTAAGTTGGATTTTGTGGTGAGAATGGTCCACAAAACTCATTCTGCATGTCCTCATAAGATCCTTTTTATAGCAGGTTATGAATCATCACATGATATCTCTAAATGGATGATCAATACTATATTTTCCCATAAAACGTTTGGTTTGAAATCCGATTTTAAGTGCATTAGAGTTTTTGTGCACTGAATGAGTGAGAGTCATAATAAATTGTCATCAAATATGAAAGAAATATAGCTTAGATTAATTGCCATATTTATTTATGAGTCTATAAAATACATTGTGAAAGTCCTGGCACATTTTTGGGATACCAGTTTGAACTTTCAAGCAAGTTAAAAGCATTAAACGAGACTGGAAGTAGATTTATTATTGGAATGTTTTTAATTGCAGTTTCAACCAGACACAGGTATTAGAATGGCTGTGCCCTTAATGGCCATCTCATGTGTTTTTTCCTTTAAAATGATATACTTTCCATATTTTTATTGATTTCATAAGATTTATTGTAGATTAGCGCTGCTTGTGTGTGAAATTGCAAGTGGTCCCAGCTTCCCCAGAGTAGAGGGCTGCAGATGGGCCACTCCTGGAGCCACTGCTCCCCTGTGCCCACAGCCCAGCACAGCCTGAAATACTGCTGCCAGACCTGAGAAAAACCTGCATCACCTGAAGGAGACTGGCACAAGAGTCCTCAGTGAACTACCCAGAGGCTCCTGTTCTGCTCTCATTTCTACAAATGCAAAATGGAGTTAATTCATTTGGAGGATTTGGAGGGGGAGCCCAGCTGAGCCCTTTCTTTACTCAGATGGTAACTAATGAAAAGGCTCAAGGCCAACAGATTTGATGGGTGGGACTGTCTTGGGTAAAGTATTTTCTGGGTTTGGAACAAATTATAATATCTCTATGTTTCTAATGGATAACAAACACAACTGAGGTTTTGTAAATTACAAATAAAAGTAAATAAGGAAGCAGTTCTGATATTCACATTTAATATCGCACAGAAGTTGGTGAAGAACACCAACTCCTGAGAAGGCAAAGTTTTATGATTTTAAAATAAACCCTGGAAATTATAGCAAGGCAGAGAAGGTAATGGAATAAAACTGCTATTCACTGCCACAGAACAAAAATGACAAACTATATCTAAGGTGATATTAAATTAAAACCCTTCAGTTTATCAGCCATATGACTCCTTCACACCAACTGCAGAGGAGCTGATGCAAAGTCCATGAAAGCACAGACACAGCTGGGTGGTTAATGGTGAACCCTGCTCATGATATGTCAGACCAGCAGTGGCTTTGTCACAAAAAAAAAGGAAAAAAAAAATTTTTATTGATTTTACTGCAAACCAAACCCATAGAGAGGTCAGACTGAATGAGAGCTGCCTAAGTCTCCTGGCATAAATTAACCCACATCTCAGCAAAGCACAAACAGGTTCTCAAAGGTAAAGTTCTCACAGGTCTTGTGCAGATGTATCTTCACCAGATGAATCCATACTTTATAGAATAATCCATAGATAACCCAAAGAAAGCCAGTACAGAAGTGCTCAACTATCCTGATGGAGTGCACTCTTACAAAGAAGTGATTTCTCATCAGCAATTTTACAGCCATATCCCAAAACTTAATTCCCGCAAACACGGTGATGATCTGAGATTCAGCAAACCATGGATCATTATCTAAGTGATGCTGGGAGCCAAGAGCAGCTGCCAGTCCTTGGAGAAGAGGCAGGAGGGCGAGGTGGCAGGAAGGCCACTGCAGAGGGCTCTTAGGAAGAAGCAGCTCACTGTCACACAAAGGAGCCCATGCAGAAGTGGTGCTTAGGGATCCCTGTGAATGTTATTACTTTTGTCTGTCTCTTAATTTCCAAATGATATCTTCAATTGCTCTCATTTAACCATCCATCTCAATGTGAAGGTTTGGAGAAGCAAAGCAAAGGCCCAGCCATGTATTTCTTTCACTTTGCATGTACCAAAACCAGAGCAAAGAGTGTAGCTTCTTAGATTAATGAGCCTACATACATAACTCCAGAAATTTACTGACAACTTTTTGGATGTCCCCTTTCAGAAGACAAGTATCCAAAGGCAAATTTATTCCCAATGTATTTCAAATGTGACAAAACCAAAATGCTACTTTTGGGTTTAGCCTTCAGCTGACAAGGTACCATCCATTCATTACCTCAGCAATACCTCACCCCCTAAATCAGCTCTTGTCCCACACCTCACTGTGCCAGTTCTCCCCTCCCTCCTGACAGTCCTTTCCATTTTCTGCCTGTATGTTAAGCAACTAAAATGTTTTACCTTCAACAAGATATTAATCTTTATATTGTCCTAATATGTTTCTGCCTCTCATGTAGAAATCAGTCTTGAAAATAGCCACTGAGATAAGGACAGTACCAGCAAGCTTCACAGCAAACCATCATATACTCTATTTTAGTTTGTCAAAACAATTAGTGTTCATTTTGGCTTTATTCAGTTAAATCTGCAGTGACTGATCAGTATAAATTATGTATTAGGCTGCCCAGCTGTACTTGTTTATTCATGCATGGACTTGAAGAATTTTCATTTTCTCAGTACAAAAAAGCAACAGCCAAAAAATCCCCCTGTATTCTAAAATATAAAGACACTTTCTTCTCAGCCACATTTCTGCTACATGTTTTTGAAGCTGCTTTCTTCTTTCCCTGCTTATTTCAATTAACCTATTATTTCATTTGCAGTTATCTGCAGCTGCATTTGCATTGGTAGGAAGCACATACTGTTACTTTCACCCCTTGCAATTACCGCCTGAGCAAAGCAATATCAGAGCTAAACCAAATGATGTTGATTTTAGAAGCATCGAAAATCGCATTGTTGGCTGTATTTGAACTCCTGCCTCGCTTCAAGAAGAACTCTTTGCAGAAATGTTTACAGTTAAGCCTCACAATCCTCTCTTTCAAGAAGAAAAGTTTGCGAATCAAGAGAGATCGTTTTCTGGTTTTGCTCGTGTTTGTAGTCACACACTCCTCGCTAGGACGACTGGGTGAAGGGAATGCACGTTGTCGGGGGTGGGTGGGATGATATGCTTGTATGCAGGGAGAGAGATGACACAGATTTACAGAAAGAAAGATCTGCAGTGACCACGTACAGCATCAGTTGTGCTTCTCTGAGTCGTGGTGTGTGTGCAGAATGGGAATCGGGCTGTTGAAGCTGATTTCCTGCCATGAGAAAAACGGCAGATTGCACACTCCAACCCAAAGCTACCCTCCACCAAGCCGGGTTCAAGAACCTGTTAACAGAAGGTTTATGTGAATATTTACAAATCACAGAAAGCTGTTTTGGCAGATTGTACATGCAGAGTACAGTTGCTCAGTGATGGACAGCAGAGTGAATGGTGGCAGCGCTCAGAACACAGAGACAGAGTTTGTGTCCTCCTAAAGAGCTGGGAAGCACAACACAACTTGTATTTGTTAAGAGGAATGCCATTCACTCTCCCAGGTTGTAAGGGCAATTAAAGGGGTCATCTGGATGGCTCTTGGGCATGTCTAGAAAAAAGTATGCTGCTGAAACCTCTCCGGGCACAGTGCTCTAAGTGGAGAGAGCTGGGTTGGGAAAGGCGAGCTCCCACAGCTTAGCTCAGCTACAACGTACCTGACAGGTAACAGAATTGCTTTCACGTCGATTGTGCATGATAGAGATTGGGAAACACAATGTTTGCGTTGATCTGCATGATGCCTGTTATAAAAATGTTGTTTTGCACAGTGCATTCTGCCCCAGTTTTGGTGGCCGCCGTGCTCGTCTCTTTGGCAAGCAGGACAAGAGCCCTGCATGCAACCTGCCAGCACAAACACAGCTCTGAGCCGCGGGCAGGATGAGCACACAGCTACTCTTGTTGTTTCTTCCATCAAATAACATACGAAGTGTTCTGGTGAAAAGACTAAATTTTGCTGAATTAAGTGCTTTAGAACAAGCGGTTTTATTACTTTATAATTAGCATAATTTTCCCCATAGGGATTCCTGCAATTAAATAATTAGCAGTAATGTTACCCAAAGGTGTTCTTTAATGAATTTTAAGTTATTGCCCCTGTTAACGACAATTGATACGGCTCAGGTTTACAGCGCTCCGTCTCGCCAGGCTGCGGGCGACACAGAAGGCTGTGACAACCGGCCCTGAGCTGCGGGCTCCTCCGCTCACCCCGGCGGGGCGGACGCGGTTTGGGCTCTCCGCTCTCCTCGCGTGGCTCCGGTCCCGCGGGCAGCGGCGCCGACGGCGCGGGCAGCCCGCTCCGTGCCGGTGCTGGCCGCGGAGCCGCCCCGCAAGCCGTGCCCGCAGCTCCGGCACGGGCTGTGCCCGCTGTGCTGCCGGCAGGGCCGGGCCGGGCAGGGCAGGGCAGGGCAGGGGCCGCCCGGCTTGGGCTGCGCAGGGGAGCGGCCCCCGGGCCGGGCCGGGCCGGGCCGGCGCGCATCTCTCGCGGATCGGCAGCGCCACCCGTCGGGGAGCGCAGCGGCAGCGGAGCGGAGCGGAGCGGCTCCGGCGGGGCGGGCACGGACACAGGCACGGCTGCCGGGGCTGCCCGGCGCCTCCGCGGGACACGGCCCCGCTGTGCTCGGGACAAGTGCCGCCGGGCCGCCCCCGGCCGCCTTTTTACTTGGTTTTGTTTTTCTTTGTGAATTGGCACTGGTAGGACATCGTACCCTGTCCGGCCCGGGAGCGCCGCGGCAGCTCCAGGCTCGGGGGATGGGAAACCCCGGTTTGCCTCCCGGTGATCTCGCCTCAAAGGCAAATTCGCAATATGTAAGTCGCTGGTTAAACAAGGACATTTCCATTTGTTAATTGAGGCAATTAACGCCGCGGCGGTAGCGGGCCGGCCGGGCTGCAGGCAGCTATCCATACATCACGCCCCGGTGACCTGCCACCGCTCCCGGAGGGACATCACGGGGCTAAGGGGGAGCAAGCACTCCTTAGAGAATGGGCTTAGGGCTGCTGTCCCGGCCCCAGCCCCGGCCCTGGCCAGGCAGGCAGCGCACGCCGTGCGGGGAGAGGTCTGACCCCGCACCCGCGGCTCCGGGCCGCCGCGACGGGCAGCGACACCGAGGCGGGGAGCACGGCCCAGCGGCTCCGGTGCACAGCCGGGGCCGAGCTGTACAGCAGAGCCCGGCCCTGGGGATGGAGGTCAGTGAGAAGGGCCGGAGAGCCGCGTCCGCCGGGCCCACCTCAGAGCCGCATCCCCGGTGCGCCGGCACCGCCGCTCCCGGCCGGCGCTCGTCCTCCCGCGGCGGGCCCGTGGCAGGGGGCACGCCGGGGCTGGCGGGTGCCGCCATGTCCCCGCTTGATTTATTCCCCTAGGACAAATTTTGATCGTGTTTAAAAAGAAAGGGAAAAGAGACCAAGCGCAAGGCACCCCCAGTCCCGCCTTTGACGTGCATCACAGCACAATATGAAAGCAACATGAAACAAGTGCTGGGAGCGGGCGCGGGGCGCTGCCTGCTCCTGCCCGCCGCTGCCTGCTGCTGCCGGCAGGGCCGTGACGTCACCCCGCTCCTCGCCCACCGAGGAACGCTAAAGACCTATAGAGCAGAAAATAATACAAGCAAGCTCCGTATCTTGCAAGCCCTACATGACTTTGCCCCCCTCTTTGAAAAAGCCCCTTTGCACTTAAACTCTCTATACATGTGGGGTGGCTTTTTAAACTCCCTCTATACAAACATATTTATTAAGGGCGATGGGAAGTGGGGGGTAGCCTATTTTTTAATCCAGGCACCAACCTTCCCCCCCCCCCCCGCCCCGCGTCAGATGTCTGGCTGCTTTTCTTAAGTGCAATCATCTATAATTGAGAAAAAAAAAAAAAAAAAAAAACCATACGTGGAAATGTGTGTGTGAGAAGGTGCATCTTGAAGCAGGGTTTAGTTACAATCGATCTTGGGGGGAAAATATTGCCTATGGTCCAAAAATAAGGAGCAACTATGTCCTTCTCTCAGTTCGGATACCCCTACAGCACCACTTCACAGGTAAGGCGAGTGAGCAGCACTCACTTTTGTTTAGATTCTGCTGCTGCTGTCCAGATGTCTTGTCCCCCCTCCTTTTTTTTCTTCCCTTCCCCTTACTTAGAATATTTTTTTAAAAGGGCACATCTGGAGCCTTTTTTTAAAAAATGTGCGTGTGTGTTTATGTCTCGTTTGTGTTGTGTTAGGCTTAAACAAATAACTCGCAGTGTGCACAGCAAAGGCGTTTAGGAAACCGGTAATTCCCCCTCCTCCCCACCCTTCACCGTTCAGTTTTAAGTGCAACAAACAAATAAAAACATAAATCCCAGCTAGGACCGCTTTCCGAGCCCGCGGAGCGGCCGCACCGAGCACCGCGGAGGGTGTGCGGGCAGCGGGAACGGGCGCTCGGCGGGCTCGGGCTTTCACTCGCGTTTCTGCGGAACCGGGCTGTGCCGCTTGCTCCCTCCTTCCTCCACGGGTCGTTCCTTTGCCTGTGTTTTATTAGGATCTGTCGAGAGTTTTTTTTTTTTTTTCCCCATGCGATTTCTGAAGGACATCCGCCACTCACACCAAGATACTCTGTATTAACTAAGTCGTAGCTATATCGTACTTCGAGTCACGATTTATTTGGGTAGAATTATTTATACACGGTAATCACTGCAAGATGTGCCTCCCTCGCTTGGGAAGTTAGCTGTCCCCTTGAAGTTATTGAAATCAAATGCCTTCGATTGCGTTGGCTGACATATTTACTGCTGTGTCTATTGTCAAATTAACTGTAATCGCAACTTTTTCCCTTTAAATCAATGCAGATGGACCGAGCGGGGGCGGGAAGGATGGAGCCTTACGGATCTTATACCTTTCTCGAGAGCAATTATTTCCTTAAAGTTTTGCCTGCTTGATTAATCGTGCCCCCTTCCCAAGAGCTCCTGCTTCCCATCTGGTTTATTTCCCGGTTTCTATAATTAGTTGCTTCAGCCCGCGTTTCCTATCCCCCTCCTCACCGCCGCCCCCCCCCTCCGCACACACACAGGCGCGCACACGCTCCTAAATTCCCCCCGATGGGGCTGCCTCGACAGTCACACGGCGCCGTCCCGCTCTCTCCTCTCCGCAGTTCTTCGTGCCCGCCAGCCCCAGCACGACCTGCTGCGAGGCCGCCCCCCGCTCCGGGCCGGATGCGTCGTCGGCGCCGGCCGCCGCCTCCCTGTGCTGCGCCCCGTACGAGAGCCGGCTGCTGGCGCCCGGCCGCGTCGAGCTCAATGCCGCGCTGGGCATGTACAGCGCCCCGTACGCCGCCGGCCAGGGCTACGGCAACTACCTGCCCTACGGCGCCGAGCCCGCCGCGCTCTACACCGCGCTGGTGAGTGCCCGCCCGCCCGGCAGCGCTCCGGAGGGCAGGGGGTGCGACAGGCGGGACAAACTTGGTGTTCGGCACTCGGGGTCGGGGCGCGGGACCGCCGAGGGACGTGGGAGCGGCGCCGGCCCGTCGGGGGTGGGAAGGGACCGGGCTGCGGCGGGGAGCTGGGGCGCGGTGGCGCTCCCGTCCGCCTCGACGCCAAACGCTTGCCGCTTCCCTTGCAGAACCCCCAGTATGAAATCAAAGACGGCGCCGGCACGTTGCACTCGGGGATCGCGCAGCCCGCTACCTACTACTCGTACGATCATTCCTTGGGGCAGTACCAGTACGACAGGTAAAAGCCCTTTGATCAGCGCCCGGCAGCATTAGCATCCCCCTGCGAGGCGGCGGCCGACATCAAACGAGGGGGACGGGGGGGCTCCGACCTGACAAAGGTTGTACAAAAGAAACGAGGCGCCCGGGAGCAGCAGACAGCGGAAACCAAAGTTGGGCGGCGATGTCAGGAGGGCAGGGGCAGAAAAGCAGATGGGGAGGGACCACACCGGCCTGCGGAGCGGCTGGGCCGGGCCGCGCCCGACCGGGCCGGGCCGCGGGGTTCTTGCCGGAGTCCCGCCGGCCCCCCCCTCCCTAATCGTCTCCCAGCAGGTACGGGACGGTGGATTTTGGTGGTTCGGCCAGACGCAAAAATGCAACGCGAGAGACGACGAGTACCCTCAAGACCTGGCTGTACGAGCACCGCAAAAACCCCTACCCCACTAAAGGAGAGAAAATCATGCTGGCTATCATCACTAAAATGACCCTGACGCAAGTGTCCACTTGGTTTGCTAACGCCAGACGGAGGCTCAAGAAAGAAAACAAAATGACCTGGTCTCCCAAGAACAAAGCGGGGGAAGAGAGGAAAGAAGCCCCGAGGGAAGAGGATGAATACAGTGCGGAGGGTGAAGGCAGAGGTAGGCGGGAGAGGCAGACGGGTGCCTCCAGATAGGCTGGAACTGACGGCCGATTTCGAGACCCCCAACTTCCCCGCACCCGCACTAACGCCCTGCCGCCCCTTTCTTCCCCGTGTGTGTCCAAGCAGAGCCGAAGAGCTACAAGGAGGACAAGGACCTGCGGTTCAGCGACCTGGAGGAGGAGGAAGAGGAGGAAGAGGAGGAGGAGGAGGAGGCGGGGAAGCCGGAGAAGGGCCGGACCAGCTCCCTGCAGGAAGCCCCCAGCCTGGGCGCGGCGCTGCCCGAGGCTCCGCGGAGCGACTGCAGCCTGCCCGGCCCCTTCCACGCCTTTCCTTGTGCCAAGGCCCCCGCCGCGGACTTCGCCCCCGCCTCCTCGGCCGGCCCGCCGCCGCCCTACGCGCCCGCGGAGAAGCCGCGCATCTGGTCGCTGGCGCGCACCGCCGGGGCCAGCGCGGCGCGCAGGGGCAGCCCCGAGGGCCGCGGCGCGGAGGGAGGCGGCGGCACGGCGGGGGAGCAGCCCCTGCCCGCCAAGGCCTTCCGGAGCTCCGCGTTCAACCTGCAGCCGCTCCCGCGAAGCTGCGCGTCCCACCGCGGCCTGGGGGAGCCGTGCCAGTTCGCGGCGGCGGGCGAAGGTACCCGCGGCGGCGGGGCCGCGGGGACGGGCGGGACCGCGGGCCGGGCCGGGACACAGGGCGCGGCGTGAGCCCGCCCGCGCAGCGACTCCCGCGCCCTTCGGCCGTGCCCAGGTGTCAGGTGCAGACGCCGAGGCTTCCCCGCTCGAGGCGAGCGGGCAGGGGAGGGCGGCGGGACCGGGCCGTGCCCACCGCGAGCCGCTTGTGTCTGTGCAGGCTTCGGGCGGGACGCCAAGGGCGGCCCGGGAGGCACCGAGCTGGGTGGGACCTGCCTGGACAGGCTGCGGACGGCGTTCCGGCCCGTGCTGCGGAGGTGAGGTAGGTGACGGGCCGGCCTCCGGGGCCCCACCTCGCACGAAGCACAGCTCGTCCGGCCCTGGGACACCGGAGCGGCCCCGGCCTGACAGAGCTGCGCCACGGCCGCCGCTTGGCCCCGCTCCCGGAGCTCCCGTCCGGGCGGGGCAGCGACCCGCGGCCACTCTGCACCGGCTCATCGCCGCTTCTCCGTCCCGCAGGGCCGCCCGCCCCATCCTGGGCGGCGACGGGGCTCGGACTGTATGGAAGCACTCGGCTTGGCGCAGGGAAAGCAAGCTCTGCCCGGGCCGGCGATGGCCTCGGGCTCCGCCCGCCCTGCCTCGCGGGAAGGGCCGCGGCACAGCGTGCTGCGCACATGGGGCCGAGCGGCACGGCGGGCGGAGCGGCCGCAGGACCGGCGCCTCCCCGCCGCTCGCCTGCCATGTGTTCAAATCGCCCATTGACGTCTTTGCAAAAAGGAAGAAAACCCCCCACCTAATCTTTCCTCTTTTCCCCCCACATCGTGGTTTGTTTCTCCTTTTCCTCCCAAAGCCGCGCTCTGTGCTCAGCGCCCCGCTCTGCCGAGGGGCACCAGTTCGCTGCTGCTCCGCGCCGTCCCGGGGAGGAGAAGGAGGAGAAGCGGCGCAGGTTACGCCGGACTGTTTCTTTCCCGTCCCTGTATATAGAAACCGCTGAAAGTATTTTTCAGAGTCTCTAATTAACACGGATGAGCTGAACGCCACGAAGCCGTCAGTGAGCTCGGAGCTCTCCAGCCAGGAGCCGGCGCAGCCCGGGAGGAGCGGCCCCGGGCACCCGCCACCCGGCCTGGGGCACGGCCGGGGCACCCCCGGGCAGCGGGTGGCGACCGGGCGGCGAAGTAGGACGTTGTTAGTGGGTCACCGCCGTCAGTCAGTCAAAAGAGCAGTGCTGCACTTTACAGGACAGACGAGAAAGGGAAACCGTATCTCTGCATTATTTCTGTTTAATTAAAAGTGTCATCAAACACTTTGTGTTCAGACTAATAAACCAAGCAGGGATGAAGAAAGAATGTTTCTTTGTTCCTGTCTCTAGAAGCAGTGGCAATAATTTAAATTAATAACTGTGGTAATTAAGAGGTCATCTATAGATCAACCCGATACCTGCTATTTCCAAGTTCACCGAGGTCAGCATTTACATTAAGTCATTTGTGGTCAATAGAGTCCAATGAATTCTGCCTTAATAAATCAGGGAAATCAATCTTGAATATCGAGTAGGCTTCTATATGTTTACTAAAGGCTACTCAAGACGAGTGGGGCTGCATAACCGGGAGCCCTCTGGGTTTGCGACCGGAGAAGAATTCGTAGGGGAAAGGGGGAGCTGCAGGTCAACGCAGGGAGATGTGTGGGGGCTGCCCCCGGTGACAGCCGCGGCCCTTCCCGCGAGCAGAGCGATCCCGGCTGCGGGGGCACTGTGAAAGAAAGCAAACTCTGGAGGATGGGAGGGGAGGTCAGTGCACACGAGGGCAGCAGGTGACGGCGGGGCTGGGCCCGTCGGGAGCCACGCCGCAGATGCTCGGCCACGGGGCTGTCCCGCACTCCGGAGCAGCCCTGGACAAGAGGCGGCGCAGCAGCAGCAGCCTGTTTCAGTGACCCGGAGCTTAGAGAAGGGGAAATTAAGCTGCGAAAAGATAAACATTATTTCAAGTCGGATTTGAAGGATTAGGGCTTGTAATAAAGAGTATTAGGCCCTTTCGAAGAGTTCTTGCAAGGCGACTTTTCCGCCCCTCCTTTCCCACCGGAGAGGACAGGTATTATCTCCTTGGGAACACATGTCCAGGTCTCCCACGCGTGTCCGCACGGCAGAGCCAGGCCGGGCCTCCCTCCCGGCTGTGTCCCGGCCGCCTTCCCCCATCCTGCAGGGAGCGACCCGGCTTCCTCCGGTCCCATTTCCCGGCAGATCTGGAAGAGGCTCCCCAGGGAGGCAGCTCTGCATCGCCCTTGTGAGCTGCTCACGGGAGACGAAACCTGCGCGGCCCCCCAGCCTGGGAATGGCCAGGGGCTCCCCTGGGCTGCCGGCTCTGCCCCCAGCCCTGGACTCCCTCGGCCGCCACAGAGCCGGGGATGTTCTTTAGGGGGGTGCAGACCTCGGGCTCTCCTTAAGGTAGGCAGGAGTATTAAGACTTTTATTTTTTATTTTTTACTTTTACTCCCCTTTTGTTAAAGGTCAAGTGAGCGAGATGCAGATTATCCCGTCCGCCCAGGACTCCCCTGCAATCTGTCGCTCAAGATATGTATCGCAAATCTCTCAAAATATAATCTCCGGGAATCATATTCCGAATACTGTTTTGATTAAAAACCAGAGAGGGGATTGATGGAGAACTAATACCGGGAGCGGAGACTGCGTGCGCCCAGGCACAAAACTAAAATAACGGGCTCGCACGAACAGATTCAGCGCCTCCAATGCCATAATAAACGTATTTAAACCGTCTTTGTCTGAGCTTTGCTACGAGATGGGCTTTTTAATGCCACTTCTCTGGGCAGTGAACTGGGGTTGTCCGGCGGAGCGGGGGCAGTCGGGCTCAGCCAGGCGGGCACTCGGAGCCCGCAGCTCGGGGACACGGGGCCGGTGCGGGTGCCCGGGCAAGGTGAGACCCCGCGGAGCCGTAGCGCAGAGCTAACACACCCCCCCCAGCCCTGCCCGCACCCCACCTGGCTCTGCAGGGCCCGTGTCCCCCTTTCCGCACCCGCGGGGACGCGCTGGCAGCCCCGCATCGCCCCCCAATTAGCGGGGGCTCGTTGACGCGTCCCCCGCTGGGGTGGGAAGTTTCTAAAACAAAGTCGCCGGGCTAATGGCCCCGGGCGGGAGCGGCGGGGCCCGCACACTCCACTGCGCCCGCTCAAAGCCAGCGCGACCGCGGGGCCGCCGCCGCCTCCGCCGCGCTCGCTAATGAAGTTTTGTCAAAGACAATTACGGGCCCGGCGGGGGCAGGAGGCCGCGATGAAAAGGCGGCTTTGTGCGGCCGAGACGGCGCGGCTCCCCGGCCACCCCCGGCCCTTCCTGCGCCCCCGCGGTGACCCCCGCGCCCGGCCCCGCTCCCCGCGGGGCAGCGGCCCCGCTGCCCGCCCCAGGTGAGCGCACAGACGGCTCGGTGCCGGCGCTGCGGCTCCCAGAGATGCAGTTTCGCAGCCCGATCCGCGAAGCGAGCCCTAAAAAGTGCGGGCTGAGGCAGCGGGCAGCCCGTGTTTCCTCCGCACACCCCTGGCTGAGCGGTTCTGTCCCCTCTGCCCCCACACAGCGGATTCCTGCTTCAGCAATTGGGAGAATTCGTCCAAAAACTACCAAACGAGCTGGCTAACTCTGTTTAAATATACACTGGAGAGATGTGAAATTGGGGTCTGGGACTGCAGCTTCCTTCAGCTGTATGTGAGCCAGAGGAGGTGTGGAGGAGCGGGACAATAACCATCTTTCACCACCTTCCCCAAACTCCCAGCACTGGCTGCTGACCTCCTGCTCAGGTCCTTGGTCCCCTCCCTGCCATCCCCAGCCAACATGGGCAGCACAACACACACTGGCACTCTCCTAGAGAGGACAGGGAACCATTTCTGAGTCGTGAGAAAGTCTGGACAATACAATTAACCAGCCAGATTATGGTTTCCCAACCTTCGAAGCACAGTCCTTTTAGGAGCGTAAGAGAATAAACATTTCTTTACTGCTGCACAGGCACATGAGGAGAATGGCCCTGGCACTGAAAAGGTCTGGACCGCTCATCCCCAGCTGGCTGGTATTTGCTTGTTGTCCTGTTCCCCTACAGGTTTCCCATCCCACAATAAAGGGACGAATTCTACTGCCTTTGCAGCAACAAATCCCTTGAAGATCCCTTTTCAAAGGTGGCTACCACAGAAATTTTAGCTTGATGTGGCTATTGAGGTTATGGAGCAGTGGGCTGGAGCAATTAGTTTGAAACGATCTAAAAAACTGCACGAGCAGCTCCCCAGGCCAGGTGTCATTTCAGGATCAAAGCATCTGCTAGAGGAAAATTATTTTTGCCATTGTTTTGTTTTGTGTTTTTCTGGTTTGTTTTTTGTTGTTGTTGTTTGTTTTTGTTTTTTTTTACCTAGTGTTCATCTGAAAATAAATTACAGGCCAGAACAGGTGGATAACATTCTGGAATGATTTAATGATTTATTTAATCTGGATTCTCTTTCAATCTACTTAGCAGGATGAATACTTTTTTTTAGCCTGAATCCAAAAGCCTGTCTTTTCATCTAAAGAAGAGAAAATACCCTAAAACACTGCTCTGCTGCTGTCAAGGTGTACTCCCCACCACTGTTACTAAACCAGTGGTGATGTCTGCTGTGCGCTAAAGGGCTGAAGGAAAACCTCAAGAAAACCAAGCAGATTTAAATAGTTTTTTGCTCCTTGCCATCTTCCTAGTGCTTTAGATATTGTTTCCCTTCATGGGCAGAGTTTGGGCAAGAACCTGATTATACTGTTCAGTCACTACCCCTTAAATCTTAAAATGAGTGGGTTTAAGCACTAAGATGACATCTCTCTGACTTTCCCCTTTTGTTAAGAGAGCTTTGTGCAGCACTGACTGGGAGTGGAGCTGGAATGGACACACGGGAATCTTCTGCTGCAAACACCTATGGATCACTGATACCAAACGAGGCCGGGAACAATTGCTTCAAGCATTCACACAAGGCTTGTATCCTGTGAGCAGATCCCAGGTGAAACCTTCCTTCTTGAGAAGCCACGATTTTGCTAAGAAGGGATTAGCCAAACCATTGCCCACTTACTCAGATGTGAATTTCTGATGTTTGATTTGAGCTGGAAGAAGATGTTTTACGGGGCAGATACTCTCAGGACCTACAAAATGCTGAAATTCATGGATTAACTCCCTGGATGGCTCAGTTTGGTACTCTAGTCCCACTGGATAGTAATGCAGATGTGTAGAGTGGGGCAGGAGCTGGCAAAATGCTTTTTAGATATGGGGAAGGTTACAGGATATTGAAGGGGTTGTAGGTACAATTTCCAGGATATTTCCACCTCATGTGCCTGTCCTCTTTAGTTTAATGGATTACATTAAGGTCTTAAACTTGCTTTAGCCCATCAGACTCAGTATGTGCACCAGTAAAACCATTCATTTTTTGTTGTTTTGTTCCAGATTTTTTTTCTTTTTTCTCTTTTTTTTTTAAATTTTTTTATTTTTTAAATTCAGCACAGCTCAAAGTCTGAGTTTGCTACTAGTCAAGTCCTGAGTTTGTGCTATGGCACCAGCTCGCTCATGGTGAGGTATGTTTGGAAGAATTTCTGTTACCACACAAGACAGCCAGGTTGGTGAACCTGCCAGCCCAGCCCCAGACTGCCTGGGGTGGAAGAGAAGGGACTTGGAAGGATTACCTGCCAGCCCTCCCAGTGAGGGTACTCTGAGCCACACAGACCCTCCAGAAACCTGGCCCACATGAACTGTCCTCCAGGGTAAACACACAAAAGCTAACTTGACTAGAATGATTAATTCAAGTGGATTCACTTCTTAATTTCAAATACACAATATCATCAATGTTCAGCATCTAAAAGATGGCCTCCACAGCCATCTGCTTAGTGGAACATCTTTACTGAATAGTTAAGAAACAAACAGTGATGGTAGTTCCTAAACAATCCCACTGTTGGTCACAAACAGAAGTACCAGCATCCATATTGCCATGTCCAGGTTTTCTCTACACAAACCACATGAGGCACAGGGAAAGTAAATGGATTAGATGCACAAGGAAATGAGCAACAAGAAGCTCTGAGTCAGCAGCCTGCCAAGGATTCATGCTACACAGTTAAATCTTGTTTATCTGAGCATGTGCTTCACAGCTCCGCTGCCACCATCTGCAATTTCCTCTGGGGAGCTCTGACAGCCTGGTCAGCAGGCCCAGCTGGTGAAGAACAAGTGCTGCACGTACTGCAGGTGGGTAAGTCAGTGCTGGCAGCACTCTGACTGCCTGCCAATGCTCTCTGCAGTGCTCAGAGTACCCAGCCTTTCCTGGAGCCCAGTCCTGCACTGGAGCACGAGTGTCCCTGACAGAGCAGCTGCAGAGCAGCTCCCCAGAGTGACAAGTGGGTCATTTATTAGACCCACAGGACCACAGGAAAAACAAAGCTTTTCTCAGAAGTTACTGGCCTGAAAGCTGAGATCATGTTAAGAGAGGATCATTTGCTGCACCATTTTACCAGCAACAAACCAGTTTCTAGCCCACAATTCAAACCCAGCAGTGATAAGGCAGGACAGCTGATTTTGCTTTGAATAACAAGTAACCAAGAGGAACAGAAGCAGAAAAGGCTCCTGTGAGACATGTGGTACCAGTCCTGGCTGGGTACCAAGCCTGAGCATGACCTAACCAGCACTGGAGGCACCACTGTTCCAGGCCACTGTTTTGTGTTTACGAGGTCTTTCCTTTGCATGTACAGAGAGCTAACTCTAAAATGGCTCGCAGCCATCTGGGGAGTGAGGAGAGGAACCAAGGAGGCTCTGTGTAACCCCAAAACCTGTGGGACTGTGGTAAAAAATGACGTGTCAGAACTCTCGTCAGGCAGCAGCAGTTCTGCTGTCAGGCATCCTCTGGGCATTTATTTGCCTGTCCCCTCACAAAGAAGGCCAGAACCACTGTACAGCCTTGCTGTCAGAGGGGAAGGTGTCCACCAACTCCTAAATTCTTAGCTCCCTTGCCCTGCCGTTACTAGTTTGACTTCAGGAACCTCAGTGTAAGCAAGTGTTTCTGTGATGCTACCATGAAGGAGCAGAAAAGGGATGCATGACCAGGTTGTGTCAGGCACACCAGCAGGTTCCTGTTAAACAGGGTTTTTTTACCCAACCCCAATACACCATAACCTCCATGGGCACTCGTGCAGGGGCACCCTGCAGCACACACATCCTCAGCAGCATGTCAAACTATGTTTCACATCAAATTACTGACTTCTTGAACAGGTAAATGTATGCTAAATACTTCTGTGAACCTTCAACGTTCAGAGAAATCTAGGTAATGGAGATAATGCAACAATAGCTGCTTTAGCTGAGGGGAAGGGAGCTTCTACAGGCAAGAACTCTGATTTCTAACTTCTCACCGTCTGTCAGAGCAGAGCTGATACACCTTCTGCTTCTATTTCATCATACCCTTAGTGAGTGCATCTCACTATATTCAGGGGCACATCTGCCTTTCAGGAATTACAATTTCCCTGTAGAAAAATCAATTACCAGTAAAACTCTTCAAGTACCATCCCGAATTCAGAAATGTAACACATATTACTCTTCTTCCTGAACTTTCCCATAAAATATCAGCTTACTCAGTATTCTGTGGCAGGAAATTAATAAAACTTGTCCTCGTTGCTCTCAATTACAGCAATAATATAACCTCATTTGCTCTTCATAGACATTTAAAAATCAGGCTACAAATACAATTCAAGGTATTTCGTAAATGGAGCAGATGTAATTACAGTGTGGGAGTGTAGTCTCAGGGACAATTGTACTTCCACAATTCCAAAAGTTAATAAAAAAGATGTTCTCTAAATCACTTTTCACCCCAAATCCTAAGGCTCATTGTGGTGTGCACCACCTCTAGCTCCACTCAGCATGGCACTGAGATCAATTTAACTTGCAAAGGCTCAAAAATGGCATTTTAAGGGCTGAGGAGAACCAGGAGGCATCGGTGACCTAGTGATCCCCACTTCTCTGCAGAACTGCATGCTGTCTTTGCACAAAGATGCCCAAATCTGAATCCAAGGGCTCTCAGGAACATGATGCAGTGCTTGCCTCTCACTGCCCCCTTCACTACTGACCCTCAGGTCAGACCTCTTACCTCCTGTAGGAGTGAGTACAAATTAGCACCCCCTAATTATGAGTTAGGAAATTCAATGCACTCTGATGTTTCACACACTACAGTTTTCTGAGCTTCATGGTGCTGTGCTTTTCCCTGCTGAGGGAACCCTGATGATGTCTGGTGGGCTTTTCCTTGAGTGCTGTAGGGATGTAACCGCAGTTACACTGCACAGACCTGAATTTCAGGTCAGGTTTTTTTCCTTGTGGCAGCCCAAACAGCCTGGTCACGAGTGCAGCAGTCTGTGAAGGGATCTTGAACATCATCTGTCGCATGGTTAGTTCCCTCAGCCTCTCCCCAGAGAAAGCTCTGTGCACGCTATTTGTTTTCAGAACGCACTGGGTTTTGTTCAGAATAAAACTTTTGGCCTGATTTCTTATGGAAACAAAACTCCTGTAATCACTGTGGGAGAGCACAAACATCTGCCTGCCATTGCATAATTTCTTAAATTAACCAGCATATCCCAGCAATCTTTGGCATGAGGATGTGTGCACTCTGGCCTCCATCTCAAATAAATGGAGAAAAAATTTCTCCTATCAAGAACCAGAACAGTTTCAGAGCTGCCTTCCTCTCTAGAGAAACCCAGAGCACCTGTGCTGTCAAGTCAGGCTCAAGTGTCTGAGGCCCAGAGGGATTAATTCCAGCCTTGAGGTTGTACTTGTCCTCTGTGGTCACCCAAGCTGGTTAGAAATAAATGTTTGTTTCTTTTCCCCACTAGAAACAATTGCTGTGAGTGATCACACAAACTAGCAGTGATGTGCACAATTGAAAACACAACCCAAAAGACATTTTTATACAAACTTGTGGTGGGTTAATACCAGGATAAAAGTATATTTCAAAGGACTAAAATGATTTTTCAACAAGAATTATTTGAGATAGAAAATAGGAGAAAGACAGAGGAGAGCAAGAAACGGAGTCCCCCAAAACCAGAAGGTACAATGAAATCTCTGCTAGAACTCACTTGTGTTCTTTCAGCCTTCCAGCCAGGTATGCCAACACGTCCATAAAGCTCTGCTAGTGATGGCAATTAGTCCAAAGCCTGGGTCACAATTTCACCCATATAAAGCTGAGAGAAAACCAAGATATTTTCCTCCCTAAGGTGTCAAGAGAAGTTAGGCCAACCTGCCAGCTCCCACAGCAGGTTAATTGCACGCTGGCAGCTAAAGAAAGAAGCACTACAGAGAGGTCCTGCTCAGGGCATTGCAAGCAATACGGGTTGTTTGCTCTGAGGTATGGTTTCAAGAGAGCTGCTTGGGTTTAGGAGTGTTATACCTGTTTATTATATTGATGAATGACACATTTTTCCTACTTGATTTGTTGGGGACTGAGTGGCCTGGCAGTAAAACTGACTTGATATTGCCACTTAACTCTTATTGATGTCTTTTCTGGTTCGCCTTTTATTTGCATAAATGAGAACCAGAAAGGGGCCGTTTTTCTGTAACAGAATCACACGGGAGTCCCTGAGGAAGGCTGATGGATGTTGCAGACACACATCTCCCCAGGTATCAAACCAGCAACAACTTTTGTCCTCGCACTCCCACAGCCCCCTCTCAGTGACCCCTCGCCCTGTGCTCAGCCAAGGCAGAGCTGACAGGCCAGCAGTGTTTGCTCAGCCACAGGTTTGACACTTTAACACGTGAAGTGTGTGGGCAGGAGCAAGTGAGAGAACATTAAATTATAATTTTTGTAATTAACTGTTTAAAAATGTGTGGGATCTATAAATATATAACAGCAAACCTAAATATATATACTATTTATCTATCTATCTATCTGTGCTTATAAATGGGCATTTTTGTAAATTAAAATGTGATGCTTTCTTATGATAGAAGAGGAAAGAAATGTTTTTCTGAAAGAAAAAACAGAAAGACTGCAAGCACTCAAATATCACATGATTGCAGCCTTGGGGGTTTCTTTCTTGCAAAGATTGAAACAATATTCTACTGCTGCTTTTCACTTTACCATATCCTAAAATAAAAAAAAATAGTTAAAACCAAACCAAAACTAAGGACCCATTTTTGTTGCTTAATTCCACAAGGAAAAAATACTAGTGAATATATTAACATCACCTTCGTGTAAGTGAGACTTACACCAGGAGGGACTTTTGACAGGGTCAAAGCAAAAACTTCAGTCTGTCTCAGAAACCCAGTCACCACCATAAAATTCTGGTAAATGACCCTTAATACTCCAGAATTTAAACCAGTTCAGATTCAGATCCCTAGTACTCACGTATCTGCAAAAAGTCTTATGGAATTAAATGGAGGATGAAGATAACAAATTAATTTTCTTAATGATTGAGATCAATATTTTCCTATTCTTTGCACTGCACAGTAGTGTTAAATATATACACTTCGGTTTAATTTTACCAGACAGCTCTAAAGTCTTAAAAGAAATTACAAGTGTCTTTATAATTCATAAGATTTTTTTCCCATAAGGCATTTCTTTTCCTTCTGTTTATGTTTTGGAAGGAAACATCAGTAGTACAAAGAAATGGTGCTGCACAGAAAAACCTACCCCAAAAGAGATCCTGCAGAACAACAAAAGAAATAAACACAACCAGGAGGAGAAAATTCTGCAAGGGGGTCCCTGGTGGAAAGAAGTAAATGGGGTTTTACATAGAAAAACTCTTATATTTTTTAATAACCAGAAATCCTCTCTTTTACTGTTTCTTTCAATTTGAGTCCTCTCACCTAGGAATCCTCTTTTTGTTTTATGCCAGCATTTGAAGCAAGCTTGTTGTTTCTCCTTGCCAGCTGCTGGAGTAGGATTCAGGGACACAATACTGCACTGCTAGTCCTGTACTCTTTGTGTTCCAAAGGCCTCCTGGTTTCAAAATCAGACCAGGATCTGGAAAAAATGAAAAAACAAAACCAAAGAAAATAAACCCCAAAGTTTGTGCATGTCTTCCAAGGAAATTAACTTTTTCTGACCCATTTTTCTGTGTATGTGCGTCACGTACTTACGGAACAGATGAGTAATGAGCATTGTGACCTATAAAAATAGCAGAAGACAGGAAGAAAAAAACCCCTGAATTTACTTTCAGATCTATAAAATATGACTATTTATGGATAAAGCAGAATGGAAGGGACTGGGTCAATATGGAAGTTTTGGCTGTTTCTAACCCCATCTTTGAAAAGTTAGCAATGAATTTAAAAAGGTTTAGAAGACCTGAGCATCCTCCCCCAACCAGTTCACCGTACAAGCAGAAGCTGTTTCATGGCTGGTGACAGGATAGCAAGATGACCAGGTTATTTTAATATTCTCCACCAATTTGCTTGATCCGTTTTGGAGACACCAAACCCCATCAGACGTTGATTTACCAAGAAGACCAGAACCAGCAGACTCTTGCTCACCCCCATTTTTTTTTCTCCTTTTAAAAAGGGCCAAACCTCCATAAACAACTGGCTGACATGGAATATATTTCCCAGGCAGCTGACACACCTCACTAAGTGCATTTTCCTGGGGAGCAGAGCCCTCTGGGCTCAGAGGTATCTCAGAGCCTGCCAGTCAGCCAGTCTGTCCTCCACAGCAGATTGTCCGAGTGACTATGCTACAGGCAATCCATCAGCTCTCAGTCTCTCTGGCTTAAAATCCCTCCAAATCAACCATCATCTGAGAAAGAGCAGCCACCCAGCAGCAGAACACCATGACTAGGAAACCAGCAGAATCTCCAGCTCCTTTTTTGGAATAGATTTTTGAAAGATTAAAGAGCACCACCCTCTCCAAAGAACCTGAGCAAAGAGAAGCAGGAGGCTGTGGCTCACTTCAGTCTGCCCTGCAGCAGGGAGGCAGGATTTTGTCTACCTTGGCCTGGTAACACCAAGAGAGATGTCATAAGCCTGCCCACCACGTGCACAGCTGCATCCTGTAGCTGTCCTTTTGCTGTCTCCATTGCCTTTGTTGCTATGTGAGCTGGATTAAAGCCAGCACAGATGCACTCCACTCAGTGCCATGCTGACGGCTCCTTGAAGGGCTTGATCAGCTCAGCTAAACCCAAAGGAGTTAAGAGGCACAGTGCAGCCCGGCCAGATACCAGAGAAAATCTGGACACGCTGGAGGGCAGGAAAATAGTAATATAAGGACTAATAAAATTGGAACAGAAGAGTAATTAAGCACTAGATCAGATGACCAAGAGACAGTAAGTTGTCCATTTCTCAACAGCTTCAGAACAAAACTCTGTATCTTTCTAGAGGACATTTTCCAGCAGTTCCATCCAGCTATGAGAGCATCATCTAGCCCACAATGTGCTCAGGTAGGAGAAGCAGAGAATATGACTGTCCTTCCTTGCCTTGAAATGTCCATAAACCACACTCTAGGAAATCAACTTTCCTTCATTCCAGGGTGGAAGTTTTTTTAGACTTCTTTTTGTTTCTTTGGTTTTGGTGGAGTTTATGTCTCAGTCAGGGACCTGCATGTATATTATAAAAAGCAGCACCCCACACTCATTTGAGTTCAGTAAAGACTACTCTAGGGACAATTATTGCAGAGTATTTTCCACTGTAACCTGCGCATGCAGTTTGATGGATAGTTTTGCAAGTATTGTAGCACAAGCAACTAAATGGCAGAAATGTCTATAGAAAGTGTGGTGCTCAAGCACAAAATGAAAAACCTGAAGGGAAGCAAGTTCCAACTGTATAGTTTTGCCTGTTTGCCCTGGAATTATACTTAGCCATGCAGAGAAAAAAAAAAAAAAAAAGAGAGAGATCTAACCCAATTGTTTACTGCTCAGACGACAGCCTATTAAAATCGCCCTTGTTACTACAGCAGTAGTACATATTTACAGGGATTGTGGCTGATTTTGATCAGCCATACCAAGCCATGCTTCAACCCATTTCATACTGATTAGAGTCTGGTCATATTTTAAGTGTCTATGAAATTATGCAAATGGAATCTGTACCAGAAAATCAGATTGCCAGATAATTGACCATTAATCTTTGATAAAAGTTTAAAAAAATTAAAGCAATCAGAAATCAGCTTAGCGTACTGTCTCTTGGGCCTTATTTTGGTCTAGTAAGTCTGTACACTAAGCTGATTTCTGATTGCTTTAAGTTGTAAAAATTGCTTTTTAACCCATGGATATCAATGAGATTGCACCTGGTGTAAGTCGGGGCTGAATTTGATCCGCTGTGTGCCTTAATCACAGTATATTTTTGTTAAAACCCAGTATTTGTGTGGATCTGTAGATACTGATTTGTTCAAGCGCACGATAATCTCCCCCTAAGCCCGTCAGAATACAGCAGGTTAATAATGCTGTAAGTAGAATCCAATTTATTCATAAAACACCGGAACGCTTTAACCAAACTGTTCTTTTGTGGCGAGCCTGGCTCGGCAGACAAAGGCTCCTGGGAACAGGGCAGGACAACAATAGCACAGCGTCTGTCACAGCACTGTCTGTCTGTCTGTCTGTCCATCCACTATGTCCCTCTCCATCCTCTAGCCCAGGCAGAGGCACCTCCCTCCCAACGCCGCGGTCCCTGGTACCTGCTTTGGGAACAAACCATCGTTCCATATCCATAGCTGTTACTTTGATAAGTGCCCCGACATTTTTGGTGGCAGCAGGAGTGCCTAATCCTGTGACAACATTCCAGCCCATTAACATTATCTCTTAATTAGCATATATAGTGCTTGCTGGGTGTTTATCGGAATTCAATGAGCACACGCTGTAAAACTTCCTTTCCTCTGTGACCAACAAAGTAAATAAAAATCCCACTTGCTTCAGTAGAAAGTTAGATTTGCTTTGTACAGACTGGAGGAAAGCAAAGTATTTTCTATTTAAAGGCTCCCTGTGCAAACTGTTCCCACGAACTTTGGAAAACTCCACCTATTGGATCTTCTCTTTGCCAGCATTAGGAGCCCTTGCCAGGAATCACAGTCCTATCTCATTTTGTGTCACCTCAGCGCAGGGCAGAGATGATCCTACAGCCAAGGGCACTCCAGCCCAAGTATGAAAAAGCAAGAGAGTGACAGAGGGACAGACATCAGCCCTAATAAAGAAGGAATAAATCGATACTGGCCAAAATGACAGAACCTCCCAAACCACGACAAAGGGATTCAAGCAGAAGGGGACACCCAGGTTATCTCTGATTAAATCAGAATGAAGGTGGTTTATTATAGAACTTTGGTTTTTCATTAAGCTGGACTTTAGGATATTAACTAAATGTGCATGTGTAATTCTGTACTGCTCATCTGTATGCAGAGCCAGAGGGCTGTTCAGAAGCCAGAGGCACATCCCACCCTTCTCTCTTTTCCTACAAGGACTGGAGGCAGCTGGAAATAGCCACACAACAGGGGGATCACTGCTCACTTCTTCAGGACATTTACCAGGCCCCATGATAACTCTTCTTTCTAGAGCTCCCCTCTGCCCTCATAAACACAATTTGGAAGCTGGCAGGTTCCACAGCTGTCCGTGCCTCCATCCTCACGGGGCAGGTACCTGATCTGCATGTTACCCTTGCACAAACATGCAGACTGCTGTGGAGGGCCCTCCCATGGACCCTGGGGAGGGAAAACAGCCAACCTGAAACACAGGCTTCCGATTCATCCAAAATTAAATGTTTTTGATAAAATTACTGGTTAAGATAATTAATACAGTGAACAGATGACTGGGAAGGAGGTCCATCATTCAGTGTACTCTGGGATTCCTGGGAGATAAACCACACAGCATGCTTTAATTCAACTGAGAGCTTGTAGGTACCTCAGTGAAAACATAAACCCAAACTCTATGTCCTGCATTATACAGGCAGCTAATCTAGATGCTCATAACATTTTCCCCCAGGATAATAAAGTTTGCTGGTGGGATGAAATGTTTGTAAGAAACAGAAATCCTATGACCTTCAGCTCCCAGGGATGTTGCAGTAAAAAGATTGCAATAAGCTGATAGGGATTTGAATGTTATAGTGTTACAAATTTTATACTACTTCTAGAGCTGTGCCCAAGAACTCCGTCCCACCTAATCAGCACTGGTAAACTGCAGTGGTGCATCCATATCCCTCTCCCAGCCTCTTTTTAAAAGAATTGTACCACTACAGGCATTTCCTGGCAGCATTTTCTCATGTGCACAATGAAGACTATTAGGAAAACCTCTGTCAGATACTCCTGCAACCTCAACACCTTAGGGAGGCAACTAATTTCCAAGCACTTTCTCCATTCCCATCAATATGACACACATATCTCACTTCTGCTGGATTTCTCCTTTCATGGAACTGTCTGCTCAACTTCAGAGCACTTGGTCTCTGCAGATAATAGGAAGTGACTGTCTTGCCAATGATTTTCCAGTGCTTAGGTGACTAAAAGAGAACATAAACTAGTGTAAAATGAGATGTTCCAGTGAGAAAGAAGACAATTGAAAACTGAGGCTGCCTTCATCCCTTCGACCTCTGGCAAGCAGCAGTGATCTACTGGATAACTTCTGCTGACCACTTGAAAACTGAAGTTATGAGCATGCATGAGTGTCCACGCATAAAAATCTATCTCCAAATGTTCAGACATGGCAAAAATAACTTTCTAGATGTGGATGGAAATGCTACCACAGCCACAGAGTCAAGGCTGTTTCTCCTCAGGCATCTCTTGTCCCATTCCAGGGCTTAACACAGCAACTTGCACAAGCTGCCCTCTGTGATCAGCCATTGTCCTCCAAGTGCTTTAATTCATTACCCTGCTCTTCCAGGTATTTTATCAAGTAAAAAAACCCCTCATCTAAAACCACTCCCTACTGACAAAGGATCACTGAGGCGCAGATTAAGACATTACAAAATGTGCTTGAAACTTGTCAGGGAAGCATTCCTGGATTAGCAATGTGCTTTGATCTGAATGCTTCAAACTTTAAAAATTTTCATGAGACAGCTACTTCTCTCTTGGTTGTTTGTAGCAATGTTTGCTCATCCCTGACCTCTGCCAGTGACCCAGAAGTGCTCTGGCCTGGATTGTCCCCCCGCCTGCTACAGCAAGGCCATGGAAGTGGCAGAGCTGTTGGAAGAAAGCCTTGCTAGAAGAGGGGGAAGACACCAGACTATGAAGTAAAATTTGACAGTCATAGGAAAAGGTTCTCTGACTTAGATAAATCTTCTTGGCAGTGAATATGTTAACAGTTGACCATAACTGCTTGGAGAGAAACAAGCTGCTTGGATGCTGGCAGCAAAAATCCTGCTTTGTCCAATTCCTGCTGTGCCAAGCTCCTCCACCCTCTCTCAGAGCAGCACTTAGACAAATGCCAACATTTTAAAATTAAATGGCCCCATCATTATTAATTCATTTGGTATTCATTGTAATGACATTAATCACAGTAAACTGCAGCAGCTTTATTACACATGTAATGTGTACTTTCCTAGAATTTCCCTGTAAAATCTCTAGCATTGCTAACAATGTAAAGACAATGAGACATTACAACCAAGCAAAACAATAATAAACACACAACTCAATAAATCATTACTCTGCCCACAAGTATGTTAAAAAAATAAACTCATTTCAAAACTAGAGGAAAAAACAACATGCAATAAGTGACATCAGTGAGTTTGAGGCTTTTGGTTGCAACAAAGAAACAAAACAGCATGCTAATATGACATTTACAAATAATACCTAACCGCAGCCTAATTAACTTATTGTGTGCTTACTAAACTAGCATACATATTATATTAGAAGAAAAACACTTATTTGTTCTGTTGCTAAGAAACTTCAGACATTTGCATATTTAACAAATTGTTAGAGTGTTTTTAACCAGAACCCATCACTATTTATAAAAGACAAATTTAAAACATGAGATCAAAGACACGACATTAATTTTTCTTTTGTCGAACTGTCTTTGTTCAATAGCTCAAAGAAGCAGTTTTATTGCCGGCTGATACATAATGAAACATCTGGTATTATTCTGAATTACAGCAGAACCCGCTAATAGTCAAGGGCTTTTCTTTATTTCTCAGGCACCAGCCAATGTCCTATAGGGACCAATCCAGCAGCCCTTGTGGAGCATGCCTTTGAAATCCTTGCAAGGTTTTTCTGAATAAGGAGTTCAGGAATACCACTAATTTTTATTTTTTTTTTCTTTTAAAGGCTCCAGATGTCAGCCAGTTTTAATTGATTTTGTAAGCCGTGCAAGAGCAGGAAATGAAAGCACAATATTAGGGAGCAAGGCAGTGAGCAAAGCCTGAGGGTTCTGCACTCACTGAGATGAGGGTGGACACTGTGCCCATGGGCATCCATCCAGAGCAGCTCTGGGTCCCTGCTGTGCACCCTGGGCAGGGCCAGGTCTGCAGCTCCCCAGGGGTCAGAGCAGTGACCAGCAGAGCTTGAGCCCCCTGTGCTGTGCAGTGAGCACACAAATCAGTGGGAGCCTGCCCAGCACACTCTGTGCACGCCCCATCCACAAACTCCTGGCCTGGCTCTACCCTGCTCTGCCACCTCCAGCATATCCCAGGAGGAGCGAGATGGAAAAGGAAAGCAAAGAGACACTGGGAGGAAACATGAAAACTCAGGGAGCTGTAAAAAAAACAAGTAATCTTAAATTTGCTGTCTCTGGGCTACTTGAAGTGGAAAAGATGTCATGTTGAGCTAAAGGTCTCCTCAAAAAGCCACCACAGGGACTGTCACTCCAGAGCTCTCTTTCCACCTACCAAAGGTAGGGGATAGTCAGGTGTCTCCTTCCTGTCCTACTCTCCCTTCTCTTCCTGTCCTGCTAAAAATTCCGGACCAAGGAATTCCTGTGACAGGAGAATATTCTGCTACACTCTTGGGAGCAAGCTAATAAAATTTGTACTTCCTCCTCAGTCAACTAAATATATACATTTATGATTTGAAACAAAAAAAAAAACTCCCAAAGAAAACATGGGATGATTAAAATCATTATTTACGAGAGCAAACACTAAAAAAATATTAATTCTGCTATATAGTAAAATTAACCAAATGAAAACAATAATTAGTTCAGTCACCAACAGAGGCTTTTGAAAGGTTTTAAAGAATTCCAAGACAAAAATCTCCTTGCAAGGGAAAACAGTTTGCAATAGCACAGTAACAGTTATGTACAAACTTCATTTAGAAGCAGCAGCTGAGCAGAGCAGTTTGAGCTGTGCAAGGCAGAAGATAATTCTGTCCAGAGGAGCTGGGTGTGACCACAGCTGGGTCTGCGTGTGACCAGCTGCAGCTCTTCCCTGCACACAAGGAGCTCTCGCCTTCGACACACAGAGGAAAGCTGCTGAAGAAAACTGCATTTTTGGCAGGGCTCAGCAGGTCCTGCCAGCTCTGTCCCCTGGGGAAGGGCAGCCTGTGCCAGCAGCTCTCTCCAGCTCCCTGCAGCATCACACAAACTCCCCTGCAGCAGGCAGGGCATTTTTCACTGGCTCCACCACCGGGTCATGCTGCATCACACAAGGAGTAGCGCTGGAAGAACACGGACAAGATGAATGTGCACAGTTTTAAAGCTTCTGTGGGTTCAAAACACACAAGTCCATGGCCAACAGTGACACTTGTCTGTTAAAACTTCAGACAGAGGCTGTGCATGACATGACCTCATCTGGGACTCTGATAGCTGGTTAAAATCTCCTTTGTTCCACAAGAACACCTTCTGCACTTCCAGCCCAGTACCTGTGCTAGTTAAGATGAAGCAAACTTTGTCCTAGAGGGCTTACTGTACTGGAAGGTGTCCCCACAGGACAGTGCCACCGGGCTGTAGCCCAGCTGGGCACGTTCATGCTGGCTCTCATCATCCTGTTGGTGGCCCATGGCTCCAAGCTTCAGAGCTAACAACCTTTCTCCCTTTTCCCCACATTGCCACATTTGCACTGCAGCAGGAGCAGGCACCCTTCACCCCAGCAGCCAGCCTGTGTTAGGAGTACTCCAGGATTTGTTGCACAGACATATTTTGAACAGGAAAATATTGCAGTCAGCACGGCAGGAGAGCGTTGCCCACAGCCCTCTAATTACAAGTAAACTATTGTTCATCTGTGTTATCAACAACTGGATTTTGGGCATGAAATGGGAATGCCTGAATAGAAGGCAGTGCTAACAGCATCTGCATACACACAATTACAAAGCTCTCACTAATAGCACCAAGTGCTGCAGTTCCTATTTGAGGCAGAGGATTCCAATTGTAGCCAAACCTATTTCTTAAATTCTTCTGGGATGCAAAAGATCATCTAGGGGAAGTTCTTCTGAAAGTAATAATAATAACAACAACAACAATAATAAAAGTAAACTTAATAACAATGTTGGTGTGTAAAGCCATTCCCAGAAGACAGTCCATAAACCACCAAAACTCTTTTTGGTGAAAGCACCGCAGCTCTTCAGTCAGTTCTTTCAGGACAGACCGGCAGACAAGCACAGTCTGACTGAACCCCAAAAAGAAAAGCACTTGCCATTTCCCTGAATCCTGCCTGGTGGCAGGTCAGGAGCTGCCTGCTCTCAGGTGTCAATTGCTCTCTCTGGCAGTGCAGCCCAAGAGGCACACAGGGAGTTTCAGGCAACAGCCAAATTCCAGGCGTGCGCTGGACACGCAGCCAAGCTGCACCAACCACCCTTAATGGGAATGCTACCCCCTCAAAATGACTTAATCCAAGTTTTGTGTTACAAACATGCAATACCTCCCTGCTGGAGCACTGCAGCATTTCTAACCTGGCTGCTTTCTTCAGAAGAATAAAGAGATTCAAAGGCACACTTTGGGCTCCATGGACGGTTGTAGGTGGTAGTGGCAGCATCACCAGCATCACAGTGACCAGGAGGGAACACAACACCATGAGAATAAATTCAAGAAGTTCCAGTAATTTAATTTTGCATTTTCGGGACACAGAATTCAACATGCAGACATATTTTGGAAAAAGTAAAATAGAACAGGTCTATTACACTCATTTGGGTACAGAAGTGATCATCTCCCAATCATTTGGAAGGGAAAGTGAGGTTTTGTTTTTCAAAGAGCTTTAAATCCTACTGACTTCTGAGAATTGTGGTCTCAGGTACAGTTTTCCACCCACTGGTACCTCACAGGAGAGGATAAATTTTCCTTTTTAGAAACTTAATGGATTCTTATTAGTACAAGAAGAACAAGTAACTACTGACTTGGAAGCAGACTATAACTTTACCTGTCAATAATTAACTTTACCAGAACAGTTTCAGAGAACTCAAAAATATGCATTCCCTAAAATGACCATAATGGTATCTTTATGATAGTCCACTATGGATTCTCTCACCTATTTTGTCTATTTTTTCAGGACTCCAAACTTTCAGTGAGGTTCTTTTTCTTTTTTTTTTACTTAAAAAAGCGCCTTTACTAAAGCTGCCCTCCAGTCACAGAAATAAAAGTATAAAAGAGCTTCACTTTTTCACTTGTTCTCCCTCTCTTAAATACTATTTCTATGGTCTAACTCCTTCTCATAAAGGATTTACAGCTCTTTATTGCCAACATGGTAAAAGAACTTCTTCATATAAACTTCTTCATGCAGCCAGTGAGAATGAATGGCCTGGTGAGGGACACTGCTGTAAAGGATGGGCAAGCTGTCAGCCAGAGGTCTTGTCTGCTAATTATGTTCCCCAATTGCTTACATGCCCTCTGATCCAGTACTGATTAACCCAGATCTCTTTTGCAAGCTTCTAATTATTACAGATTAATTGTTATCATATACATACAGAAATATATTTATATATATATTATCAAGATTATAATTCTGTAGGCATCTGATTCTTATTAGATTTTTTCCCGCACTAGTTCTTGCAGGCCTTAGGTAGAATTCAGGTTTGGGTATGCCAGAGCAGTGGAAGAAAGTCTGAAATATGTTGTCCTAGTGACAGCAGTGCAGTTTATTGCTTCTTGAAAAAGGAGTGGGGTGACAATCTGCATTTAATCAACTTTCAAAGAAAGCCAAAAATCAAATTTCTTTAAGATTAGTATCAAATACTTGGATCCTTTCCTCCTAGGGTAAGAAAGTGTCCAGTGGAGAAAATCTCCCAGAGAAAAACAGAAAATTTGGAGGCAAAATCAGATGCTGAATTTTAATGTATTGTGTGAATATAGTGTTTAAGCAGGGAGTGGGCTGGGTCCGTAGAGGGTTTGTGTGCAGGTCAGACAGGGGCTCCAGCCAGACTCCTTCAGAGAAGCCAGTTCCTTCACTGGCCTTGGCAGGAAACAGCACAGAGAGCTCCTGCTGAGACAAAAATCCATCACTGCATCCACTGATGGGCAGACAGGGAAAGTCCACATTAAAGCACAGGATCTACTTCAGATAGGTAGAACTGAGATTCCACTAAAGAGAAAAAGGGAAAATTATTAGTGGCTGTGGCTGTGGGCCCTAGGGCAGGATTACACAGATCTCAACACGTGCTCACAACCATGCCCAGCCCCAGTAAAAGTGCAGCTCTCCCCCAGCTGCATTTGACACTCAAATGTAGAACTTAAAGCTGTCTGGGTGGTTTTAATATATCCTCTCAGTGTTAGTGCATAATGCATTTTTAATGGGGGGCAGTGCTGCAGGGGCAGAGGAAAGTGGTGCCACCAGGTTTTTCCTAGAACTCTCCCTCTTTCCTAGAACTCCTCCAGCTACAGGGGAAGGCACTGTGCACAGTATTACCAGAAAAATCACAAAATGCCATTCGAACTTTCACATTTTGATGCCATGCAAGACTAGGTCACCAAAGTCCTTCTTGCATTCAGAGGGCAACATCTGTAGTGACAGAGAAGGAGGTTTAAGGACATGTGGACATTTGGATACTGCACACACAAGTACAAAGTGAAGTACAAAAAAATCCCTTGGGAAAGCTTTGAGAGAAGGAAAGGTGAAAAGCAGTTAACACGAAATCAAGTTGATAATTGCAGGAAAATCACTGGATGATTTCACAGAGGCTCCATTTTCACACATTCCCAGCTGGGTCAGTGCCCCTGCCCTGGATGACACGTAACACTGCAGTGTCCCCTCAGCATCCCTCTCACAGCCAGGCAGCACTCAGGGCCAATAGCCCATCTCTTGCACTGCACGTATTTCCACAGTGCCTTGCTTCCCTCAAATAAACATTAACCTTTTCCACACAGGACCGATTCTGCAGATGCTCCAGGTCTTCTGGCTGAATATTTTTGCTTAAGAGCCTTGATAGCCTTTTTGTGACTCCCCATCAACTCAAACACTCCATGGTGTTTTTATTGCAATTGGGAAACTCACTGTTACGCAATGCATAAAGACCCCAAGGTATTTTGTTTGTAGGTGTGTTTTGGTGTCTTTGTTTGCTTAATTATGAGTGGCTTCTAAACATTCATTACTCAGACTTTCTGTAAGTGTTCAGTTGGGACAATTTATCACCTGGCTGTTTGCAGGCAGTGGACAACAATGTAAAACAAGACAGAGACAAACCAGTTATATTTTCATGTATAGTTGCAACCAAATTATCCCACTGATCATTCACCTCTAATCACCCTAACACTACCCCTCCCTGTTTTTATTTATGTAGTTCATTATTTCATTCTGGTTTTCTGAAGCTTTGCAGTAAAAATGAAGCAAATATAACTTTATATTAAATCAATATATTCAGTAGTTATTTGATCATTTCCTTTGGCAATATCACACATATTCAATCGAAGAGCTACAAGAAAGGGGATGGCACTTCTTGTTTGGAAATGAAGAGCCATGTTGCACTTTTAAAAAATTCGTAATGAAACCTTCATTATAGAGACATATATCTCACCATCCATCATCTCCAAACGCTCAGGCTTGGAAATGAAAACCTGCCTGTGTTTAATTTGATGGGCAGAGTGTTCAGCATTCCCATCCTGCCGGGGGGAGGGGAGCAGCATTTACTTATTCACATCTGAAAACAGACAGGTAAATTTCTGAGCATCATCAGACCTCAAAATCCTGGAACCACTTATTTGAAAAGAACCCCAAATCACGCGTCCTCATTTCCCGTCTCACCAGCGGCTCCATTGTTTGCTCCCATTCACAGCAAGGGCTTTGCCCTGCACTCCCCTCCCAAGCTGTGCAACATCTGCTGGGGGAGTTATTTCCTTTTTATTTATTTATTTCCCCAATTTTGTTTCTAATCTCTGTTTCTTTGTGGTTTCCTGGAGTCATCCTGACAAAGCCACATATTCTGTTCCTGTCCTTTATAGCACTGGAGGGCACTGCAGAACACATGAAATTTGTTTCTAATTTTGCATCTGCCAAAAAACATTCCTGGGTTACAAATACACGCCAGCAAAACTGGTAGGGCCTATCCTGCTAACACCACAAGACAAACAAGCCAAAAGGAAATAAAAAAGACTAAAATACAGCACAAATATTTTTGCACTTCTTTTAGCTCGTGAAGCCTTTTCCCCCACCTCCTCCCACATTTCACCCAAGTTAAGTGTTTTGGTATTACATATTTATCTGTTTATCTTTTGAAAAAATAACTACAATACAAGCAGATGAGAAGCAACAATTACAGTAGTTTCACGATTATAAGCCGCACCTTTTTCATTGAAGAATCCAGCCTACCCCAGTGGTGCGGCTTATATTCAGGTGCGGCTTATCTATGGACAAATCCCGTGGTCTTCCCAGCTACCCGGAAGTGCGGCTTATATTCAGGTGCGGCTTATAATCGTGAAATTACTGTAGGTTTTTCCTCTTCTGCAAGTCCCATACATAAGGAGATGGCAAAAAACACCTTCAGGCAGAGGCTGCCTCAGGATGGCTCCCTCCCCACCATGAAACTGAAACACTGAATATTTCAAGCCACTGGCCAAAATCCTGGTGCTCCAAAACCAGTTTAAACTCAAAGACTGACCACAGCTGCATTGCTACCATTTTCTTCTCATCATCACAGTTTTCTAAATAACATTCTAGCTAACCTATCCTCAGCTTTGCAATCATGGCAGGGCTGAGGCAGCCTCCAGGGAAGGAAGGGCAGCACCCAGCAGAGATGCTGCCCCACAGAGGGCCAGCAAGGCCCTTTGGCAGGGCTTGTCAGGGATGGGCAGCACCACAGCCACTGCCCCACGGATTTCTGCAACAGGCTGCAGGCTCAGGCTGGGCTCTGGTGGCTCTCTGTGCTCTGTCTGAGGCACTGCAGTCTCACCTACACATCACCAGCAGCCAGGTTGGCTCAGACTCGACGACTGCAAATGTCAACAGAACAAGGAACACAAGTGCAGGTTTATTTTCATTAGCAGCAGCACAGTGTCATAGTATTTCAATGCTCTGCAAGTGCTAATCAAAGACCTTGCCATAAGGAACCTGAGGGAACGTTTCAGAGCTGGATCCAGCTCTGCAGCCTGGCTCTATCAGATTGAATGAAACCACACAGATATCCCAGCACTTCCTACAAACCACACAGGGGCTCTTGCACTGCTCCACCTGCAGAACTTTCCACTTGACCAAAAGGCTCAGCTCCTGATGGGGAGCCCCAGAGCTGCTGTGGCAGTGCTCAGCCACTGGCTCTGGGGCTTTAGGGTGTCAGGGCAGCAGCCAAAGGGGTTTCCTCCAGCAGAGAGAGCAGGGATGCTCATGGATGAGAGACTCAGCAGTTCTCTCCTCTTGATCAACAAAACTCATGCCACAAAGTTAAACTCAGTTCCTTCCACTAAAACATGCTGGGCAAAACTTAGCCTCAACTACAGAAAATTCATCAACTTGTGCACTATCCTCATTAAAAACTTCTGGCATTCCCACAACATTTCCCTGGACAACACTGCATGTGATCCGACATCTCCATTTAGGACCAGGTCTGAAGAGCGTGCTGCTTTGTGGATTGCATGACAGAATTTTTATAGGGCTGAACTGAAAAACCCAATTTTTTCAGCTGTGTTTGGTCCTTCATGTTCTAACTTCCCCAGTGATCACTCTTGGTGAGAAATTTTAGCCCTGCAGGCTTGCTAGTGACAAATCTGACTGTGTCCACACAGGCACAGCCTATCTGCACTGCACTGTCTGTTCAAATATGGATTATGGACCAATAAACTGAATGGTTCTGCAAATCTCCCTGGCCTTTACTTTTTAGCTGTTATGAGAGTCACACTTCCTAAAAGGAGAAACATGGATTGTATCTATCCAGCACAAGAAGATCACAGAGTCTGCTGCTGAAATGTACCTGGAGAAAAATAAAGCCACCTATAGAAGAAGATTCAATTTTTGTACAAGGGGGTTCTCCTGTCTGAAATGAAAAATATTAATAGGGAAAAAATTGAAAAGAGTTTGTGTTCAAATAAGCTGACCTTACACATTCACTCCTTCAGGCTTTGTATCTCTTTTAAAATGTTTTCATTGAACTTACAAGATTCAGAAGTGAAAATGTTATTTCAGAATTTCTTGTTTTGAAAATACTTCAAACTTTTGGGAAAAGGAAATATTTTTTTGCTTGAAACAGTTCAGTATATTTCGCTAAAAGAATTTCTCTCTTCTCCTTCAGCCACCTTCAGCATTTTCAGTTATTTTACACAGTGTTTACTATAAATATCAGTGGAAAAAACCCACAAGTCTAGTTGTAGTCTCCAAAAAACAATTTTTAAAAATATGCAAATAACAAGACTTAATTTTTAATAGTAACTACCCACTATATTCAAACGTTCAGTGGTTTAAACTTTTTATCCTAACTTTGATATAAATATATGCCCTTCTGCTAAGTATTCATCTCACTTTCTCATTGGTAACACAGGGATAATAATGCTGGCTGTACTTGCCTCAGTGGAGGGGATTAGTTGGTATCTGCATGGATCCTGCCTGTATAAAGCACGATGATTATTGCCTGAATGGCACTACCTGCTCCCCTGGCCTCAACAAGTATCACGTGCCTTCTGGCCTCAAAATTAAAATACGCCTTCAGTATTTAAAATATTTTTTGCTACATCAGAAAGAAAGCCTACAGACGGCTGGGAAGTTTGCAGAGCAGCCAGTGCAGGAGGCAGCATCCTAAGGACACCACCACACACTATGAGGTGCACGAGCTGCTTCATGTCTCCGGTGATCAGTGCCAAACACAGCACACAGTGCACATTGGTCACCATATTTCAGTGACATTTGTCCAGTCCTGTCTGTTCAGAAAAAAAAACAAGTAAAAGCACCCCGAATAAACAAATCACACATTTTTCCCCATATTTTTCTACTCATTCTACTTCTGCCATTGCTTCCCCATAAATTTTCTTACAAATTATATATATATATATATATATATGTATAACATGTAAGTTATCCCAGTATGCACTTTTACATTTGCAGCTGGTGTTCCAGCCTGAATTCTGGATGCCCAGCTTTTTGTCAGTTTATTGCAAGAATGAGATGTGAAATATATATATTTTTTATCGATAAAGATAAACATGATTTGTAAGATGAGTCAAATTAACAATCGATTACACACTAATGGGCTCTAATCAATGGGGAACAAGAGGAAAGATGGAAGAGTAATTTAGAACAGCAGGAACTGTTCTGCTGGTTAAAAAAAAAACCTCAGCATATAAAATAAAACTGAGCCACCCTTTGTGGAAGAATGCAATATCCTCTCTCGTTCTCGCACCTTGTTTCTCTGTATGATGTGGCGTGTGTTTATTAAAGAATAGAAGAGCAATTATTACATTTGCAGCAGATTGCAGGGCTGAGCAGCAGTACAGCAGTGTCAGCCTGCTCTCTAGTGTTGCTGGAGGTGTGCAGCACCGGCCACGCTCCCAGCTGCAGCCGCTTACAGCTCAGCCCAAACCCCCAGGAGGTTCCTTGCTATCTTCTGGGTGGTAAGGAAATCTCAATTATGCACACAAGGGATGTGGTTAGGGGGGGAAAAAAAGGAGAAAGAATGTTTAAATTGTATACGTAAACTGTTTTGTTTTACAAGCTGGAGTAAATCAGCACATTTGTAGGCCATATTTATCTGATCCACTCAATAATAATCTCTCTCAATGAACACTATTGATGTGGCATTTATGCCATTGCAGAACATAACCAATCCCTTACACTCAAATAAAGCATTAGTGAAAAAAATAAGAATTTTTGCTTCTGGGCAAGTCAGCAGTGCACAAATTTCTTCCATGTTGCTGTCAGGAACTGAGGTGGGAAAACATGCCAGGAACGGAAGTGAAGGCAGAATTCGTCCTGCTCTCTCTGCCTTACAAATCCAGACCTCATTTGCAGCCCCATACAATTAACAGAGGTGTCATGGTCTAAAATAAAACCAACCAAATTCCCTCGCAAAGGGATCAAGAACGGAAACCAGTCCCTTTAGCAGCAATTTCCTAAGGGGAGGTCCAACCCCAGGCAGCCTCACACAGAGGTTGTGGGGCTAGAGCAGGGCACAGGCACAGGTTTGCTCTGGATGGCAGAGCTCAAGGCTGTGTGCTCAGCCCTTCTAGCTCCTTTGTGCCTCAAGCCTTGTTACTCATAAGGGGACTGAAAAGGGAGATGTCACAGTCCGTGCCAAGTAATTCCAAGAAAATCCAAACACAAGCAGTGGAGCTGTTACAACAGCACAGATAGTGCCATCTCCTACAGAAACAGAGAGGGAAAAGACAGCATGGTACACACCGTGCTTTGGTAGAGAAAGCACTTCCAAGGCACAGCTAATCTCTGGAGAAGACTCTGAGCTCACTTACTCAATGTAAATCAGGAGAAATGCAAGTGGAGCCGCTCCTGTTTACTGACACTAAACCCCCCTGTCCAAGACTCAGCACAATTTCAGTAACACACTGTATTCTCTGCAGCTTGCAGGATAAGGAGTAAGACTGCATCAGAAGAGCCCTTCAGTCTCTTTGAAATTTATTTCACTGGTTCACTCTGAAATGTCTTCTTTTGAATACAATCAGTAGCAGCCTTAAAAAAAGAGATCATCATGCCTCTAGAAAAAGCATTTTGTCAGCTTGAGGCAAAGCCATGGGTGTGGGTGTCAGCCCAGCACAGCCCACTGAGAGCAGGGAGTTCATCTCCTGCCTAGGATGCCCTCCAGAACATCCACAACCCGTGGTGCTTCTGTGAGCAGCATTTCTCAGATCCTTCTTAGATATGAAGTTTCTGGCCAGTTGATTCCCAGTGCAGAGGTTCTCATGCTCCAATCTCCTCTTGGAGGATGGAATTGTCAAACACATTCCAGCTGGTATTGCAGAGGAAACAGCTACAACTACAGGGGTTTCATTAGATGTAATCAGATATTCAGCTAATATCCAGTGTATACCTAAAATCAACTCAGTCTTAGGAAGCTTTCCACTATATATGCACAGCTGCTGAAAATGGATGACTTCTTTCATTAATATTTGCTTCAGAAAATATCTAATTCACTTTGGTGGTGTTTATGTGCTTTCTACAACTACAGCAATAAATCAGTGTGCTGTGAAGAACATTTCACAGAAAAGGGAAATCTTAGGTAGGTATTAAACAGCACTCATTCAGAATGAACTCTGAACTTGTGAAATTAAAATTTGAAGATTTTATGAAAAAAAATCTACTAATCTTGGTGATGAGAACAATATGATGTTAGAACTACACATATTGAAGATACTAGTTTTGATTAAGTGCAGCCATCTATACACAGGGAAATATTCACTGCCAGTTTGCTAGCCAGAATAATCTAAATTAATTTTGCTCTGCAGTAACAACTGTCCCAATATACACATATACCCTTTTTCTTAATCTCAACAATATTTTGTTGATGATGGGTGATTAAATACACACAGTAAAATTATCTGATGGTTTAGCTTAAATTAATTTCTCTTGTTAGTAAGTTTAAATTATTATGAAGGGTGCTGAAACCCACACAGACTTAAACTTAAAACAGCCTCTGCCATTGTGTTTGCAGTAGCTCAGCCTCTGGCTGTGCTGGGTAATACCCTGCCTCCCTCCAGCTCTGCTCTCTGGGCACATCTTACATACTTTTCATAACTAAAAATTCGAGTTTTATAAGCAGAAGCCTCTTGTTTTGTTTGTTTTACTGCTAGACTTATGGAGCATTATTTTGATTTCTCTGGCACTGGATAAACCTTATTGATGTCAGTGAACTCTGAACCTGTAGTTCTGAGTATTTTCAAAATAATCTGTGTGGAAAGTGAGACCAGGGTAGGATCAAACAGAATGCTTCAGAATAAACCTAATGTGTTTATTGAAACCATCTTCAATTAGCAGGAGAAAGCATTCACAAGCTGCTGTTTGAAAACAATTTACCAGTGTAAATTAAAGAGAATTAACTCCTCCTTGAATACTATTTTATTTACTAATGTACCTTTAGACTAATGGTGAATGTATTAAGATTTTTACCCAAAGGCTTCACAACAGTTCAGCCCTAACAAGCAGTTCAAATTCTGGCAGCAGCCATGGTTTTAAGAAAGTCTCACACACAGTGCCTGAAACCCTCCAGGTTTGTTTTCAGGCAGGGAAGGACAAACCCAGACTTATGTATATATACTACTCTGATGGCAGTATTGGAAAGTTAAATAACCAAGAGCAATTTCTCCCTACTCATCCTGCTGGGTACCTGGCATATGCTGATTATTTTTCTCAAATCAATTAGCACTGTGCAGCTTTTATCATTAATTCACTTTTATCATTAATTCCTACTGCCGTGTGCCTTCTGACTGTTTGCTCTGACCAGCTCTGTGCCTTACAAGCCTTGTCTCAAGCTCTGCAGTCTCAGGAGTATCTTTGCCTGCTGTTTGTAATGAAGATTTCTCCAGCTTTATTTATTAAGCAGAGCAGGGCTAAGCAGCAAAGGAGGAGTGCAGACCTCAGAGGAGTAACAGAGCCTGTGGAGGAGGCTTGAGCTAAAGCAGAGCAGGTGCTTGATTCTGCAGCTCCCTCTACTTGCTGCATCCCATCATGGCACTGTGACAATGTGCCTCTGTAGCCTCCCAATCACTCTTTCACAGGTCAGATCCTAAGATCAATATAAACAAGAAAAAAAGAGACATGTACTCATGTAAGAAAGGCCAGGAAGTTCAGAGTTACAGCTGACAGTCTGAATTTAACTCTGACTGATCTGGGAAACAAAAGCAGAGCAGTGACATGAATGAAGGATGAAGTGTCAGGGTATAAAGCACTTGCTTTTTATCAATTTAAGTCAAGCCCAAATTTCTCATATTACACAGAAAACGAAAGGGAAGAAACAGTGTTTTCTAAATGTTTACGTATGAGAGATGCCCACAGCTCTCAAATCAATATCTTGGTAATTCAGCCATTTAAAAAAAAATTAGTTCATTGCATTCTGTACATGGGGCATTTCCCTGAGTGCATGACAATCCCCAAACTGTGCTGCTTTCAGGGACAGAGCAGTGCCTCCCTTCCAGTTCTGCATTACTTGCCTGCAAGTACAGCAATAACCACAACTAACAACAGCACACGGGGCATTTCACAAGTATATCCAAACAGTAAGTAATAGCTGTCAAAAAAAGGAGCCCAAAACCCACTCTCTACAAGCACCACGGCAGAAAAAACCTGGCTCCTTAAACACAGAAATTAGCAGCAGTGACAAATGGTCTCAGCAGGCACACCCGGCTCTGCCTGGTCCTGCCAGCAGAAAACACTTCCCTGGCTGCTGCTCTGAGAAAGGGGCAGTTGATCAGTGGTTTAGGATTGAATTACTGCACTGGGATCAGGCAGAAAGCCCTGAGTTTAGAGTCAGATCCCTTATTAATTGCCTGCACAAGAGCAGCAGCTCTGCACACACACAGTACCACAGCACAGCCCTGGCTCTCAGTGCTCCCTGCAGCAATGCCACCAGAGGTGAGAGCTCTCACTGCTTCCAGCTCATTGTGCTCAGGTAGCAATCCCACCCAAAACCACATCCTCAAACTTCTCTGAAAGGGCAGCACAGATCCCTACAGCTGACTTTATTATTTCATTTTCCAAAGATAGCTTCTGGGCATTTTAAAAATATTTGGATCGTATATTCATTACTGAGCAAATAAATTCCTTTACAGTATTGTTGGGAAGAGACAATCTAATACAAGTTTTTATAACAACTGCCTCCATTGCACATGGTTAAAGCAATCTCCTGAAAGAGACCATTGAGTTTCATAATTCAATGAATATTTATATTGTTTCAGAGAAAAAGAAAACTTGAGAGCCTTGTTTTGCAAGATTAAGCAACAAATGTCTTATATTTCAAATGAATTGCTAAGACTTAATCCTGCAATTCTTTCCTAATCCAGGCAGTCCTAAGGACTACCATGAGATCAAGGACTCCTGACAGGAGTGAGTTTGCAGGGTCAGGGCTTTCATCTGTGTAGAATGCATGCAGCCAGTCACCAGGTGAACCCATTTCACTGAATTTCTAATCCACTTGAGTATTGTGGGTTTGAAAGTTCAGATAAAAATAAAACCTAACAAAAAAAATAATCAAACCTTATTGAATTTCCTTTCCACTTAGACAATGAAATAGCAACGCAGAAGATGAAAAATGTGTTCAGTGAGAATATGATGAAATATGTAATAGGACCCAGAAATGGAGGTGCTGCTCCTGAGAATGGAAAAGTACAAATTGATCCTCTTCTACACTTCCCCCTTAACCAGAGCTTGTGTCTCCATGTCCAGACACACACACTGTGTGAAATGCCTTTGACCTACACAGAGCTGTCAGCAGGGTCCTTTTCTGCCATCTCACCTGCCATGCTACCAATAATTATTCTCTGCTGTTACAGCACCCTTCAGAAAAGGAGCAGTGCAGTGGTGAAGGACAGGGCTGCTCTGCCCCACACTTGGGATTCCCTCACAGGCATCAGGGTGCAAGGCAGGTCAACGTGAAGGAAGAAACTCAGTAGCTGTACCAATTTCTACCTTAACTTTTACAACAGACAGCAATCATGCAGCTTTGATTAGAGGCCCTGGCCAGAGCCCACGCTCAAGAGCCCTCCAAGGGGGACCAGAGCACCCATAAGAAATTGGAAGCACTTTATTCATGCACTAAAACCCCTATGGAAACAGGCACATGATCACTTCTAGCATCAGTTATTGAGGTACCCCCAGTCAGCAGCTCAACAAAAAGCTCTGCCACACCAGCCCTGAAAGGAGCTGTCCTCATCTCCCCCCTCCCAGTGGCCCAGGTGGCTTTATCCCACCATGATGACATCTCTGAGAATGGACTTGTGTAGAAATAAAGATTTTTTAACTGATTGCAAAGTCTTACCTGGGGCAGGTGAAGGCAGGGGCACTTGGGGATGGCTGATGGGGATGGCCCCTTGCAGCTCTGACTTGCCTCTGCCCCAGGTGTGAAAGTTTATTGCAACTCACCTGGATATTTTTTTTTTTTTTTTTGCCCATCTCATATGAAACTTGTTGCTCAGCTACAATAGTTTATTTTAAACACACCATTTTAATATTCCTATCATTTCACTTGTTCCTTGACTGAAATAAAAAGTATGTAGTAGTCAAATATGACAATGATACTTTTACAGTTTTAATGATTTTTAGAAAACTCGATTATTTGAAAGGTTTGTTCCAAATTTACATATTTGCAACTCCTGTGAATTCAACAAAACTGTTATAATACCTGAGGCTTTCATGTTCCTTGGTCTTTTGAAATACAAGAATTCATAGGCTGCTCAGTCTGAACACAGCAGCTGAATTTGAGAATACTCCTCAGTCTGCAGTCTCACACTGAGCACAGTTGTGATTGCAGCTGGGTCACAGGCTAAGTTCATTAATTAGAGTACCTAATAAATTGTTATTGATACTGTTCAGTTGTTTGTCACCACCCAAAATGGTCAATAATGTCAACAACAGAAAATAGAATGTAGCAAAAGCCAAGCTAAGCTTACTTAAATTAACTGAGGGGAAAAGCACAGATGAAGACAGAGGCAACAGTGGAGTGAATGGGGGGGGAGGCAAAGAGGTGGCCAGAAATTTGTGTGTCCTGAAAGGCTGCATTCAGTTCAGCTCTGAAATGGCACCTCCCAGGTCCTGTTCTGCATTAGCAGGAGGGACAAACACTGGCTTTTCTCCTTAGCCTCCTGCCATACCCTCAGTAGGCTACACTCTTCTTTGCTTGGGTAAAATGAAGAACTTGGGGTAGCTGGAAGATATTTTTCTATTTGATTTTGCAGATGTGGCTGGAGGGAGTGCTCCTTTGGAACATCAAAGCCTTTCATGAATATATGTTATTTTGGTAATGATCCTTCTGTAGCCTAACAAGTCTAAAACAAGCACTTTGTAGAGACTTCATCTTTCTTTTACTTTTCTTGACAAGTGTTTTCTGTAAAAGAATCCATATCTTGACAATGAAATATTTGTTTTAATGTGATATATTCATAGGTCAAAAATAATTTTCTCCCATAACTCACTTCATCTTTTTCAACGGGTGAAACCTGGGCTGTGCAGAGACCTGGCACTCTTGGACTGCTTCAGTCTGAGCACCTGAAGGTTTGTCCCTGGCTGCAGAATTTGGGTTTTAGAAGGGATGGGAAGTGGAGAAGGGAATCACTCCTGGGGCTGCAGCTGAGCTCCAAGGAAAGCTGGGGCCTGAGCAGAGCTGATGCTCTAGGATTCTCTAAATCAGTATCACTGCTAGATCTCATGTGATTTAAAATTACCACAACCAACATTAGGATCAAAAATTTGATTTATGCATTTAAATTTACTGAAAAGAGGTTTATTCCTTCATCAGTGGAATTCCTTATGGCTCCCAGAAAGAAGGAAACTTTCAGAGGTAGAACTGGAGCAGCCTAGCATAATCACTCATACCTAATGCTGGATATTTATTGCTGTCAGCAGAGACTTAAGGTCTAAAAACTTCATCTTATAAAAATAATTTAAAAAAATGAACGTAATGACTTCACTGATCCATTGCTGCTAAATCTGAAGTACATGGAGAATTCGGATTAATTCACACATTGCAATTGATAAAATGTGTTGGACTGACCTCAGTGGCTGCAGTGGGGAATGTTTGGAACACTGGATGCATAGATAAGCATGTAATTGTTAACTTTTCTAACTTACTGCAAGTCTGCTTCAGTCTCCACTACATTCGTGCAAGGTTCTTAACTGTGTTAAATGGAAAAATCATTAGGCCTAACATTGTGCATTATTGTGTGAATGCCTAAATTTTTTTAAAAGCTGTAATGCAGATATACATATAGACATGCCTATAAAGACTAAGATTTTTTTATCCTTTAAAATTTCAAGTTACCCTGTAAGACTTTCACACTCTTACCCTTGTCTAGGGTTATCCACTGCTTTGGGGAGTTATGATTCATGGAAATCAAAGGACTTTGGATCAAGACAATAATTTACTGTACAACTCAGTGACTTTGGTGTACTTGCACTCAATTTTCTGTTGGTCCAGTGATTTTAGTTCCTGAAATGCAGACATAGTTCTCAACTCTCTATTCTTGAGGAGCAGAACAATGCATGAACTCTTTTCATGCTTTTACCACACGTCATTCCATTTTCTTTCTAGGAAAATAGTTTCCTGTTATTTTTAGCTCAAATCACAGCTTCATTTTTAAAAAAATATATATAATCTACAGTTTCTTAGTAGCCCCCCAAACTTAATTTCCTGGGCGGCAAAAGAAAGCTGCAAAAGGTGAAAACACCATTGACTTTTGATCTGTTTTGCTATGAGCATGACAGGCTTCCCAGATCCAGTTCATAGTTCTCCTCTTTTAAGTACCTTAAGGTAAAGGATGCAAGTCACAGCTATGTCAGAACATGCTCTGCTCACCTCCTCTCCCCCCCTCAAACCATTTCTGACCCTGCTTTGGGGGACAATATTGAAAACAGTGAAAATATAACCCTGTTAAAAACATGAATCAAAAAGTCACTGCTTGTGGACATGTTTTTAAAATTGCTTAGTTGCATGGAAGTCCCTTTAGTGCTTGAAGGACTTTAATAAAATTGATTTTCTGAGTATAGCCTTTTAGCAGCTACTGTATAAGCTTGAAATATGAACCCTTCATTGTTGGAAGTGTTTCATTTTTGCCCTGTAACTAATGATCAAGGGAAAGAATGTGTTCAGAATTCTCCATGGTTGCCATTTTCATAATTAAATTGTGCTAATAATAAAGCTTTGCAGACTTTAAACAAACTGGCACTGGAGTGGAATGTGGCTTGCAGTGTTTCATTTAGAGACCTCTGCAATTAGCCCTTAATGAATAAGCATACCACAGTGATAAGTAAGACATCTCTGTGAACAGGTTATTTACCAAAGCACAAAACTGTGACATTTTCATTCCAATAAATGAAATCTATTCTCCAGATTTCTTCTGAAGGCTCTTAAGTAATTTGGGAAGTTAAAACCCATTAATTGTCTTTAATTCCTGATGTGTAATACCAGTAATATGGCACCACTGTTCATCCTAAGTACAATGGCTCAAAGACAGGCAGCCGAGTCAGTAAGACAATTAGTGAATATGAGCTGCACAAATAGTGCAGATCAACTGCCTTTAGTAAACTGCACAGAACTTTAAAATACTAGAATCACATTCACTGCAGAGGTTCAGGTCATACTTTTCCATCCCATACTGCCTACCTACTTACATTAAGACTCATGTTAGAAGATTCTTTCCTGTACTTGGTCATTAATAAAAGATTTATTTTTTTAATAGACAACCCACACCCTACACATCTCAGGACATTTTGTGCTAGGGTAAATCTTTCAACAGTGTATATCAGCTGGTGTATATCAGCAGGGAATGCAGCCCTTAGTGACTGAATGCACAGAATTAGGAGGTTGGGGTGAGTTCACTGACTGTGCCTCTCGGACAACTGAAATGCACTGCCCAGAGGAGGGAGTCATTATTTTCCGGCAAAACTCATTTCAGCATCTAATGAACCAGATATAGTGGACTCTCAGACTCATGCTTTGGCTCATATAGCACAGCAGGGTACAGGATCCTGGTATTTTTTCCATGGAGTTCAGTGGGTATTGGATCTGGCCCTAGGAGAGAAACCTGGTGACGGCTGGTAATAGGGAGCATTGAGAAAACAGATTCAACAGATTGTCAGCACACTCATGTACCACATAATACCACAGAGTAACAGGAAAATAACACAGGATCCCAGAAAGTAACTCTGCTTCAGCCTAGGTTATCAAACTAACTTTCCAAGTTGCTTTTTCCTGACAGGATCACAGGCACTACTGATCATCCAAGCGTGTTTCCTGTCTCTCAAATATCTGGGTAGACACCTTCGTGCTATCACATTTCAATTCTACTCAAGAACTTTGCACACAGTCATCTTTCTTCTCTTTTGTTAAAAAAAAAAGACAGGAATAGGCAAAAAAAAGTTGGTGTAAATAAAAACACCACAGCCACTGGTATATTTAGGTTCCCTTTCATAACAATCTGATACAAATCTTAAAAAAAATATATATACAAGGTAAAGAGATGGAATAAGAAATATGGAAAAGATCTAGACATGCAATCTCCAGAACCACGAATAATAAGAGTTTTGTGTAGTTTGCAGCATTTCTTGTGGCAAGACTGGGTACAGAAACACTGCAAACACCAGCCTGGACCCTGACAGAAGGCTGCCACAGCCCTGCAGCAGTGCCCAGCTCCAGCTGGGCAGCCTGCACAGCTACACACGGACAAATAGAGGAATGGACTCATCTCTCCAGGGACTTTCTGGTCAGAAAATGTGCCACTACAGAGTCTCTAGATTCACTGCTGCCTTTACAAAATACTTTAGGACCTGCTTTCAAAATCTGATCCATTATCCATGCAAACAAGAGATACATCATGCAATGGAAATTACTGGGAAAAATAGGTGTTGAAGAACACATAGCAGCTGATGGTGCAGAGCCACTCCAGTGCCTCAGAATAAATGAGCTGAGGTGCAGCAGGGCTTCATTAGCTCTGCTCACCACTGGCAGCAGGTCCTGGTGAATGTCCTGGCTCTGTAGAGAGCCTGCTCACGTGTCTGTGTGTCTGTAGCAGCCTGGAGCTGGAAGTCAGACAGTTAACCCATGGACTACTACATCTGGGCTGGAGCTGAACTTTTTGTTTCACCCACTGCTCTTGAAGTCCTAAACCTCATCCCTCATAGGCTTTATGCTTAAATCTACACCTGGTCATCTCATGTATCATCCTGCTAGAGTTACCCCTGAAATTACTGTCACTCTTTTCTCTTGTGTTTATATTCCAATATGTTTGAGTACAGAAAACTTAAACCACATTTGTTGAATGTACATCCATCCTCTGCAGCCCACATTCACTGCATTACAAAAAACAAAAAATCAAATCCTTCCTGTTAAAATTCTGGCTATTTTTACTTTTAAAAATGATGCTTTATTCTCAGTGTTGGGGTAAAGAGCCCCACAGAATTCTTTTGGGAAAGTGTAAAAAATTATTAGCTGTTGTCTTTTTTTGTTCTCAAAAGCATTCAGTGTTAGATTCTCTACCTAGAGCACTTGGGAATGATGTGCTGTTGCCCACACCAAGCAACGGATTATCTTTGTAAAACTGGCACCATGGCCATGGATACACTTTATGCCAAGGGGTGAGAGGGACAGTGTCCCAGCTCCTAACATGATTTCCCAGGCATGAGAAGTTGGTATGTGGCTGTGATGCACACAATGTGAGGCCAGGTGAGAAGCATCAAAAAAGACCCAATGTCTATTGTGAGCAGCCCTCTTGAGTGAGAGGCAGCAGATGGATCAGAACTCTTTCATGGGCATCTTAACGCTACATTTGTTGATTCAGGGGAGCCTGGGTGCTGGTAGACTTGACATAGACTGTCTTGGGACTGGCACTTTCAATCACAGTGCAGCTATTTCCAAGACTATTACCATAAAATTGATTGAGTCATTATGCTTCCAGGTACTGCCATTTTAAAAATTTATGTAAAAATAGATCTTGGAAGGCAATGAAAATTTAGAACTCAAAAATAACATCTTTGTCATAAAACTAGTAGAGCACAGACAGAAACTTTTACACACACCTCCTCCAGGCTTGCCTAAACCCAGCCCTTGTACCAGACAGTGACTGTGGGAGCTTTTTTGGTCACCTGGGCAAAACTGACAGCCCTAAATTGGAACTTCAAAAGTGAGTGAGTGACATTTTATTTACACCAACACTGTACCCTGGTATCAAGACTGCTATTCTACCTTTTTTTATTCATAGAGGAGTCCTGAATTCCTAGAAGTATTTCTGCAAACAGCAGCTCCACGACTCACTGTGCAAAGCAACAAGAGGCAGTAACCTCTGAAGTAACTTCATCTATTATAATGTTCAGTCTCTTTTCCATTTAGACTTTATACATCAGACTAAAATATTTAACACATAGAAATGGGACAAGCAGAAGTGCTTTTCTTGAACAGAAATCTCATGCAGTTATTCATAAAGCAAATCAATTGAGGCAGGCAAAGAGAATACACCTCAGATGGGCCTGGGTGAAAAAAGAAGTAATACATTGTGTTCATTAAAGCAATATCAAAATTAAATTTAATACAAAGTACCTGAGACTAAAACCCAAAACTATTAACCCCAAAGCCACTAACTATTCATTAGCCAAGTCAATTTTGCATCCCATTATGATTCACAATGTGTAAATTCCCATTGAAATTGATTTAGTAAACCAGCTCTTTGATGGGCCTGAAATTAAAAGGAGAGAAGAAAAGATACAACTAATTGAAGAACATAATTTGATGCTTGTAAAGGGTTCGAAATTCACTGAGAGCAGACTGGAGCTTTAATTAAAGACAACGGGCCAAATTCACACCTGGGATAATGACTGAGCAGTTCTGCTGAGGTCACAACTGCAGCCACTCGTGGCAGGGCTGAATTAAGCTGCTGGAAGTGTTCATTTTTAAAAAGAACTAAGGGAAACAGCATTGCGGGGGTGGGGGAAAGAGAGCAAGAAATCAAGTGAGAAATACATATTTCCCTGTCTGGAAGTTATCCTGACAGGCCTTCGTCTGCATTGAGCAGCACTGGGAATTTCTTTCTCTTTGCAGCACGTCAGGGGGAAAAATTGTGAAATGATCATACTTGTGCTCCCAGATTAAGAGTGATGAGAAGAAATGAAGTTTCACACAATGCCAGGAAAGAGCAGAGAAATAAGCCCACATTTTAAACCAGAGCCTTTTGAGTAGGGCCTTTTTATTCTCCTCTCAGGGACGTTCAGGCTGTTTGACCCAACTTCATAACTTCTCTTTTTGTCTTGTTTCACAGTTCCTTTGTGATGAAGCATTACTAGAATATTTGTACTTGGGAATTTGATACTTTATCAATTTTACATAAGTTGATTTTGTTCTATGAAAAGTCTCATCTTATGAAAGAAATAACAGCTGAAGAAATGTTTATATTCCACACAATTCTGTAGAAGACTACACATCAGATAATGAAAAAATTTCACATTATTTTCCAAGGAATTTTAACTTACAATTTGAGAATGTGACGGCCAGGATTAAAAATTTTATTTTGTCTGCTTCCTTTGTAAGATATAGAGGCTTAAGCCATGTAGTAATTTTAGTGTATAGTTGCTTAACCTATTAATTGTAGATGTAGATGACAAAGTGCACTTACTTTTACACAGCAGACAGACTGTAAATTGGGTTAACGTTATATCTTGTCTATGATTTATAATTTATTTTTATATTATTATAATTTATAAGGGAGAATCTGTGGCTGATGAAGTCTTTAGTACAGTAATGCAAAATAATGGCAGGTTTAAACCTAAACAGAAAAGTTTAACACATGCCTTTCTTATGCTCTTCAGTGTGAAGCTGAGGAATATCTAAAATAGCACAAAGAGAGCCAGGAGAGAAGCTTTAAATTCTGTCTTACTAGCAGCAATATTTTGTGTTGGTTCCTATGCTCCTTTTTTGATATTTCAGCTGATTTGACGCTGAGTTTTCTCTGGCTACAAGGTTGATTACACATTTCCAGGCTAGGTCTGTCTTGCTTGACGGACTGGAATTCCCCAGTACAGACCTGTGGGATAATTTGCCCAAGAAGAAGGTCCTTTTTTTTGAATAATGATAAGTAAATGAGGATTACGAGGCACAGCATTGAAATTTGAGGAATATTCCATGTCTGATGTACTATCTACACCTGTATCTTGGATATTGCTGTAAAGGGGCTGATGTAGCCAAAATAATATGGGGAGGAAACACACAGAGTTAAAAAAATCTTCACCTACCATGAAATTTATGTGAAATTTAGATTCTTTGTGTCCGACAGTGAGACAGACAGACTGGAATGAACCAGCAATGGGATGTCAGCCCAGCACTGCCCACATTTGCTATGCAGGACTGGTGTGAGTTTATTCAGATTGCTTTGCCCATGTTATCTGAGGACTGACAACAGAGTTTGTAACAGGCCTTAATCAGTGGGTGACAAACAGCAACCTGTGCCTGTACAAACATGCTCTTTAGCTGTTCTCTACAGCTTTAAAATACATAGCAAAGGCTACAGAGACAGGAGTTTACAAGCTGGGCATTTGGAGCAGAGCTCACTGGCCCCCTGCCTTTGTGGCATAAATGTGATTCTCCCTCCAGCTGCTGGTGAGGACTCTCATCTCCACAGTGAAAGGAGGTATGCTCATCCAGAAAGCATCCCCAAACTTAGGAAGGGGCTGAAAGGCAGTCAGATTTCAGTATCTGTTTGAGCTCCATCAACAACACCCACATAAAAGCTGTTGTGCAGGAGCAAATAAGAAAAGTTGAATTCTTTGCCTGGTGTAATTCACTTCATTTATTGACTTTTTTCCCCTTTCGTTTGTCAGTGGTTCTGAGATGCCTGGCATTCAGAATGATTTGTAATGTAAATTATATAATTGTACTTTCACATATTTTAACATCAAATAGAATGATTGACTACAGAATTTGAGCTGTCTACAGGTGGGGGTCAATTATCATCTGAATAATCACACTGCCACACAAGAATAGCATGGCCATGGAGTGTGACATTTTTTTATCTCTATGCATTTCAATGAAGTCAGGCTGGTACATAAAAGGTTATCACCTAGGAAACATATTTTCCTAAGCACAAGTTAAACATGCAAGCAAGATCAGCATAGATATTCAATTTAGCCAGTCAACCCTAACCTATTAATATTTTAACAAAATCCAGTGAGGATAATTTTTTTCTTTGATCCCATCTCATTTGAGCAGCCTAGAAAGGGAAGAAAAATTAAAAACAAAATAGTCAAGCATACAGAATGAGGTTATGTATTAAGTGGGCTATTTAATGTTTTTGGCATATTATAGCCCTAGGGAAAGTATGGATGGATTTAACAATCAAGATCTGTGTTCCCTGGGCCCACAAAGTTCGAGAAACATAAAATAATCTATACTTCCGAGCTGACAAATCTTACCTGACACTCTGCTTCATCTCACTGGGACTCTCGAGCTCAGCATTAATCATATGTTACAGGGAGTAAAAAGAAAAGTAAATCACACTAAGCTGGAAAGTGAGATGGAAGGTCTTTGGGCAAAGCTTTTAATCAATAATATGTGGGATAATAACCAGGAGCTATTGTTTGAATCTTCAGATATGAAAAGGCAGCAATGCAAAACACAAAGCAGCTACAAACTGCTGCCACTTCAAAGGGGTCTGATGCAAACCAAATCAGGTAGGTTTGCCCTAAATCCCACCTTCCCCCCTTCCCAGTCCATTAGCAACATTCTGTATTCATGGTTCACCAGCATTTTGATCTAACTCCAAAACTGCAATTAAAAGTGTCTATCTGATCCTACAGATCAGGGGACACAGCAGTATCATGTGCATTAATTTTTGGGTGTCTAATCTGAGATCCTTTGCTATTCATTGACATTCAGAGACTGTTCAAAAAAGGTCTTATTTCTCATGTCAGACAATTCCCCTCTTTCCCCACTAGCTTCTCTTCACACAGTTCCTGCGAAAACACAAGCCTGATATTATTGTGCTCTGAATTCTACCTCATTTCTAAACCCTACATCCACCTTCATGTCCATGCCTTCCCTCCCTTCCATTCCTCCCCATACACTAATAAAAGGGAAAAAGTAGTATGTTAGTTATTTGTCTACTAAACACTGAAGAATCCTTTGTTTTACACATTTTTTAGCTGTTTAATTGGTGGTTTAAACTGGAATATGTGATCAGTGGGTAGAAGGCAGTTTAACCATCCCAGTCTCCACGGGCTGGAGCCTCAGCCATGAAACACAGGGCTGTGATTGATCTGACCTCCAGCTATTCATCCAGCTCAGTTCGTGACCTCTAACTTTCCTCACCCCTTCAATAATGTGTGTAATAATATTTGGTTTGCTCAGTTATGAACAGGAGGTGGAGACGCTAGTCCTGTCTCATACTTTTGTAATTATTATTATTATTTTAGGGGGTGGAGAGAGAGAGCCACAGCTCAGAGTGAAATCTAACCCAAATCCAGTTCAGGCTGTCCATTAATGCAAAACAGTTTTGAAACTGTGAATGGAGCTCCAGTAATTCCTCCACTGCTGCTCAGCAGGAGCTTGGCAACACACAGCTTGCATGACTGTAGTAAAAAAAAAGTCTCACAACCATGAAAACATTCATGGACCATTTTCACAAGCAAGCCTATCACTCAGGCAATATTTTTTTACCGCTGAGTGTGTGGCCATGTTCTCCTCCTTTTACTCTGTTGTTTTATGGAATACAGATACATTTTTTAATCCCTTTTCTTTCCTGTTTGGCCTTTTTTGCATATAAGTCAAATTTAGGATACTTAATAATGGTCCTGCAGCAATAAAAAAATACTTTTTTTCTGCTTTAGACACAATGATATCTGTAGAGTTTATTTTTTAAACAGCTCTTTTGTTGAAGTCCAAAAAATCTTTCAGTGTTATCATTTCAATACATACTAAATTTTCAACATTCTGAGAACATCTCCCTCAAAATAAATCAAACAATAACCTGAATTTTTATAAAGTTTAAATCAATAAAATATTAGTGAAAGGTTAAGATAGACTACTGGAAACAAAACTGTCTCAGCTTTTAAGGAGATCTGGCTGGCTCATCAGAGACCTTCTATCTTTATTTCAAAATTCCCCTATCAGTTTCTTCTCAGCAAACCTGGGAAAAACAGATACAGTCCCAGTGAATTCACATATTCTTAAAACAGTTTAATGGCCTAATAAACCCACAATTTTTTATTAGCAGTTAAAAATAACTTACAGCAAATTGTTTCTCTGATGGCTCTTTTTCTCTGTTCATCATAAATTTATTTAAAAAAAAAAAAAATTCACCTTAGCTACAGCACCGTTTTATCACACCAGCACCTGCTGCCTCACTGCAGTGTTTGTCACTCCCAGAGTGCATCTCCTGACAAAGTGTGTGCTGACAGTCACACAAGCTGTGCATCACCCAGGGGCCAGAGCAGACCATGCTCACCTGGCAGAGCTCAGACACCCTGCCACCCTCTGGGAGCTCCTGAGCTGCTCCATTTCTGCTTTTTTGGCCAGGTAGGTGAACTGCTGCTCCACATTCACAACTGCAGACACACACTTTCCTGGAGCGGCATTTCCCAGGTGAGACAAAAGCAAAGGGAGCAGGGATTCTCTGCAAGGCTGGGCTTGGCTGGAGTCAGGTTTGTCCAGGTGTCCTCACCACCACATGGCACTGACCCTGCTGTGGCTTCAGCTCCTGCAGCACTGCACCAAATTTCCAATTCCCCTGACTGCAGCTGCAGTCTTCCTGACACCCAAATTCAAGAAGCATTCGGTTGCTGTATTTTTTATTGTCCTCCCTCTCCTATAAAATATTTTGCTGCTCATGGTAAGCAAAGAGAATTGGTAACTTGAAATTACCACTTGAAACATGGATTTTATAGATTTTGGTGAAATATAATAAGATTGGTGATGTAAAAGATGTTGTGGCAAATGAGAAGCATCTATTTTTTCAACAGAGCTTGCACGGGATCACCCACAGTGATTGCTTCTGTGTCTGCTCTTACCCCAAATGGTGACACACCTTTTTAATTTCCTGGAGCTTTCACTGCAGAATGAATGACAGGAGGAGATGCTGGGGGGATGCTGGGGGTGCCATCAGAGCAGGCACTGTGCTGCACATGGCTCTCCCAGCACCTGCCCAGCACAGGCTTTGCTGGGCTGCACTCAGCCTCTCTGAACACTGCAGAAGCATCACTGCTGTTAACAGCTTTGTTAAAGACTGTGCAAAAAGGATACAGTTTTGAAAACAAATAGGAAGTTCTTGGCCACCTCTGCCTCTCTTTTATTTGTACATGTTCTACAGTAGTTCCTGCTACAGAGTCAGCATTTGTTAACAGCACTTACAGAAATCTCCTTTAAAAAAGGAACCATCGTTCTTTGATGCTACACTGCAGTAAGAGTGAGCACTTTCATTATGATTATTATATATTCAAAGACACCATTTCTTAATTTGCTAATAGAAATCACTCCCCTGCAGCCTTGGTCTCATTTGTAAGAACTCTGGTCTGCAATGAACCAGTCAGGAAAGCAGATACGGGATGTGGATGCAGTCAGAAAACTCATCAAGGTTTTCTGCTGCTTTTTGTTCTACATAAAGGAATATCTAAACCCACTAATGTCTCTGAAACCAGAAAGAACTGCTTATAATGGCTTGATATGAGAAAAAAAAATCAGTTTCTTTATCATACAATAGGCTCTTGTACATCCTTTGAGGAAAGTGGAAATGCTGCCTGAATTTAGGCTCAGTGAAATGCTGAAATGTTAAATTTAATGGTATTTCCTGTTCTAAGCTCTTCTGAACTGGACTTAGCAAAGACTAATGACCAACCCTTTGAACCCTGAAGTCTCCTAAGATTTAATTTGTTATTTCTGAGGAGAAAAAAAGCATGAATAAATAATGCGAATAAGGGACACAGTGACCAGAGACAATTCACCAATGTCATTTACATATTACAGCAGGGTTCCCAATTCCTAGAATTACTCATTATCAAATAGTACAGAAAAAAATTAACCCAAATTCAGGATGACAGTCAGAAGGAAGGGCTGCTCTATTCCAAAGCTTACTTGAAAGGTTCACAATATTTTCTGATTGTGTTTAAACTCTGTGCCATTTGGAACACGGAGAGTTAACACAGGCTGGAGAAACCAATGCAAGCATTTAAGCCTCTGGTGTGTTATGAGTCAAAATTCACTTGGTCAAAGGAAAGGAAAATAAATAACCTAAAACATTTTCTCTGAATATATTATTTGCAGGAAATAGAACTTTCACAAGAACATGTAAGTTCTGACAATCCCCTTCACAGGAGAGTTTTCTTCGGTATTCAACTGAATTTCTTTTGCCATATGCTTTCTTGGTTTGAAAATTGGTAGCAATTATAACAGTTGTTCAAAGTGTTACAAATCTGGGTTTAAATCTTTGAATCCTTGATTCAGACCAGGGACTTCAACCTGGATCTTTCCATCTTACACAACTGCACCAGTAATTAAGGTATTGCCTATTCTGGGCTAGATCTATGCAACTATTTCACATTTTTATTTTGCTTTTTTAATCTTCGTTTGGTTCATCCTTATAAGAAATTTTTGCTTGAACAAAATTGCTTGGAAACGGAAAGAAACATTTTGCAGAAAGAGGGAACATTGTAGTAAATGCAGTGCTAGAGCTTATTTTGCTTTTATTTAAATGCTTTGTGAAGCAGTGAAAAACCAGAAAACTAGAGTCGTGTTTTAGGAAAAAGGCTTTGCTCACAAAACAAATTTTCTTCCTGAAAAGCAGTTTATTGCAATGTAGAAAGCTCACTAATTGGATTTATGACAAGCAAGCAGTAATGGCAAAAAGGAAGAGAAAAAAACCGCATATTAAATTTTACAGACACCTACACATTTTCTCTGCTTTCCTGAACCAAGTACTCAGGGTTTCCAGATTCCTGTCAATTCTTAGCTTGCTTGGCAGAGGAGGATGTGGTTCCAGTGCCGCTGATGGGGAGCTCAGCTGGGGAGTTCTGGATGATGCCTTGTGCTGAGATGCTCTCTTCAGACAGCAAATCTGGTATTTATTTGCCTCCCATGCCGAGTCACCCTCCTTTTATACACTCTGGCAGAGCTGCACCACCTTCTACAATTTAGCTTTTCATTTTGAGGGTTGCTGTATTTCCCTGCTCAATGCACCCAGCCCGGGTGGTTCTGTGCTGCCCTGAGTTGCAGTGTAGCCTATCTAATCTTGGCAGGCATAAATGTTTTAAAACACAGCTGAAATTCCGCAGAGTGCTACTCAAAAAGTGTGACTGCTAAAGTCACCTCCAAATCTTGCACTTATTTCTCACTTCCAGTCGGTGCCATAAAAGACCTCAGCATCAATCATTAACAAGATATTAACACATGCAGCTGATAAAAGTGTTCAAATAACAATGACAGAAATGCCTGGTTTACAGCTGGTTTCAGCTAAGTCCAGTTATTTCCTTGGCTAGAAGGTGCTTCTGGGTTGTTTTGCTTTCATCTCTGCCTGTGTTACACTCACAGAGGCTTTTTTTCCTCATCTCTGCTCTGCAAAACTTGTCCCTCTGCTGCCTTTCCCACTCATTCTTAAAAGCAGATTGCAAGCACGCAGAGACAGGGATTTTTTTTTTCATTCAAATGTCATTTGATTTTAGTATTATTACCTGGTAGTGAAGGTGCCATCAAAGGAATGAGAAATCTCAACTCAATTTGCAATTTGTAAACACAATAAAATAGTGCTTATTAACAATAATGAACAAACAGGCTGTAATTTAGGCAACATCCTTCAAAGACATCTCCTTCCAGTTTTCTAAATTGTACCAATACTCAGCCATGCTCCTAGAACTAATAAAGCCAAAGCCACCTTTGGCTACCTGAACAAATATCTACTTAGCATTTTGTAATTCACTTGTTTTTATCATTCATTTTGTTGAATAAAATCTCTGATGTCATGAAACCTGAACAGCTGCTCAATTAGCTCATTCCTTGTGTGTTACAAATGTCACTCGAGCTTTGGGGGTGCAGTGTGTTCCTGACGATTTTCTCATTGTCCCTGTCCCCAGTAACACTTGTCAATAATTGCATTTACGTGGTGAGAGTTTCTGGTCCCTATACAAAGGAATTTAAGGATAGATTATGGGGGAAATGGCATCACGAACAAAACAGGCTCAGAAAAACATGAAAACACCTAGCCTCCATCTGCTCAAGTGTGATACACTTCAGAGCTCCCATTCCACATGTAAAACAGAACATGATTTATAATTTATATCTAGTTGGTGCAATCCTTCTCAAAGAAAAAAAATTCTTTGATGAAACACTGGCTTTATGTTATCATAAAACTATCGAGAATATCACAGAACATTTGGCAATTTACCTCTACTACAGCATCTTTGAAGTTTGGCTATTTATATTTTATGCACTTTTCAAATGAACTGTACTGCTGAACACAAACACAAAAAAGCATAAGTATGAGTCAATGCTGAAATGCAATTACAGCATTAGCAGCAGTAAACCACTGCAGGTATTTACAGACCTCCAGGTAAGACTTAAGGCCCAGTTCTAAAAAGATTTTAAATATTCTGTGTAGCATTGAATTTATACAGTATTCTTGATTTATTTAATATCTAGAAAACATTTTGAAAAATCAAAGGACAAAAGCAGAAGCAGAGCATCTCCCAGATGCAGAAACACCAGTCTTGCTAATAGCTGTGGAGCTTTTTACTAACAAAATTACAGGTTTTTGAGGGTTGGGAGATGATTCTGCACCCTTCATGCCTTTGAATCACAGTGATTAGCACTGTTTATGTGTAATTGGGTGAAACTCACTTCTGAATAGAATAACCTTTAAAAGGTTTAAATTAGACTTCTGCTGGATTGCAGACATAGAAATTAATTACTTACATAAAAAGCCATTTCAAATCTGCAGGACTATTTATTATCATAAAAGACACACGATGAAGGAGCAAATAGGGATGTAGGGTGTTGAAATCTCCAAGGATCAGCCTCTTGATCATGCAGGGAAGCCACATGATTCTTTCCCTAAATTCTGTAATTTTCAAAGCACCTGTCCTGTGATGTCTCAGTTACAGTCCTGGCTGATGTGCTCCAACAGGCAGAGAAGTCAGAGCAGTTTGTCTTTGCTCTGACAGGTTCATCAACATGTTACAAGCAAAACACTGCACTCCCACTTTATTTTCAGTCCATTTACTAAAGGAATGCATCATTCTGGTGTGATACATTTCTCTCCACTGGCTAATTTCTAAGGCTGTGCTGAGCAGGGCTTTAAGAAGGGCCAGACTGGAGGGATTTTCAAATATCTTTCCCTTTGCTTGTGACAAAACTAGACAGAAAAGCTATTTCAAAAATGTCAGAATACTGTGGGTTGGTTGGCTTGATGAAAACTGTTATTTTCATACAAATGGCATTTTTTTAAAGCATCAATTAAATCTCCTTTAGCGAATCAGCAGATTTGTGGCATCACCTCTTGATACACTTATAGAAGGAAGAAATTTGAATTTGTTTCCTGTCCTAATAAATTATGTATTTGCAGTATAAAAAAACCCAGAAAATTAAAAAGGTCAAAAAAACACAATTCAAAAGCTTTTAAAAAGTGGTTTTGCATTATTTTTTTTTTTAATACCTTCTTGAGGCCAGGGCTAAAATATTAAAAAAGCAGATCTTACACAACTTAACTTGATTAGGCAGAGTTGCACTGCCCTCCTTGTTTATCAAGAGGCACAGATCAGTCCAAAGTGGGATGGGGACAAGGGGCTCTCCCTTCCCCAGCTGGCTGCAGGCTGTGCTCCTGAAGGTGTCACCTCCACGGCTGCTCTGGGCTCTGTGCCATCAGCACAATCGAGCTGAAAATTACTGCATTCCAATGAAATTGTAGTTTGTTCATATTTTACAAAAACATCTCTTTATTGATACAAGGAGTCAGGGTAGTAGCATACGAATTCCTGCTACATCTGGCTGGACTTTGATTTTGCCATATGGATCCCAAGCCTCCTGTATGGAATGAGACTTCCCAGGGACCTGGAGGACTCAGCACTCCAACACTGCTGATGCTCAGTGGCGTCTGTGAACCAGGTCATGACAAGCCATCAAATTAGGGTGTCCTTAAGAATTTTTTACCCTTCATTTGAAAGCTGCCACCTGCTCATCTGGGAGACTGCTTTTCAGGCTCTCCTACTCCATTGCTACATGAAATAAAACAGATTCATAAGTGCTTTCATTACGCTTTGAAACCTCATCCATAGTGCAAACTACTACAGTCCCTACGAAATCGGTGGAACTCCTCAGAGTTACAATGACCTGGCAGCATTGTGAGTGTGGAAAACAGGGAGGTGAATAACTCCCATAACCAAGGATTTTATATAAAACCTCTGCAAGGGTTTCAGCTTTTGCTTTGTGAGCCAGCACACCCACTCACATCAAGAATGAAGACCACAACAGGAGACTTGCTCTCCAGATGGGAAGTCTTTGCAGCAAGGTACAGACACAATTGATTGCCTGGTGAAATTCTGATGTTCAAAAATAAGCAGTGCCAAATTAATTTAGTGAGCAGCATTACAAGAGGAAAGAGGCTGCTTATGAAAATGCTGTAGCTTCTCCTCCTTTTTAAAGTTTTTAAATATTTAACCCATGATTCAGGCACTCACAGCTGTTCCACCGAGTGTTTCAGCCTCACAGAGCAGCAGCTTCTGGAGCACCTGGGGATGGCCACGGCCACAGCACCTGTACCTGGGCAGGCAGCCCCTCCTGGGGGTGATGACAGCCCAGGAGGCTGATGTCTTCATGGCAGATCAAAGGAATTCCTGAGGGAATGACATGGGGGCTGGACAGCAGTTGTACTGCTTGAGAGCCTTTCAGGCAGGTGTTCCACTTACACTGTCCTCTTTGCTCTGTGTCAAGCAAGCTTTTTTTTTTTTTTTTATAAAGTGTCTCTGGCTCAAAAAATGCCTTCATGTTACACTGGCCTCTTCTAGCTGAGTGCTGGGTGGCTGGATTTTTATGTAAACTGAATTTGCAGTAAGTATTAGAGGAGCCAATGTGCTTCCATTGGCAGGCAATGGTTTCAGAAGCTCTGCAAGGGCGAATATTTGCTTCCATGTGATTATTCCCCTATAAAGAAAGATTTTACTGGTTGATTTAAAGGACCTGAGTGCTGGATGACTTCTCTGAAATCACTCATTTCAGCAGAAACTGCAAGGATTTTCTCAGACTCATGTATTTCATACTGAAGATTTAATTTCAGTGACCTTTTTTTCTTACCCCTCTCTAAAACGTCAGTCTGGGTTGAGTATGACATCACCAAAAACATGTTGCCAAGCTTCTACCTTCTAATTCAAGTAAACCTTAGCCAAGTCAAGATGATGGAAACCTGTCATACAATGTGAGAGTTCACCGAATGCAACATCTGGCCTGTCCAGCCTCTGCTACTTCATTTGTGGTGAAGGGAGTTTGCTAATTGCTCCAAAATTAACCTTTTAGATATATCTGCAATCATGCTTGAGATCTCAGGGGTTTTAATAAGTTATTGAAAAGCCAAACAAAACCACAATTAATTTTAAAACACTGAGGCAGCAGGAATAAATAAGAGAATGCCTGGAGAAATAAGAGGATGTTTGGTCATTATTAAGGCAGTGTTTATACTTGTATTTCATGAAGAATTTAGCTCTCAATATTAGAAAAATTATAGGGTGGGGAGGTGGGAGCCAGGAGTGGGCATTAAACTCTTCCTCAGAGCTTTCATGGTTTAAGCTGCCTGAGATCTTGCAATTGCTATTCAGAGATGCACAAAACTTTCATAAGGAAACTCTAAACTAGGAAAAGCTCATTTAGTTCAATTTAGATGCAATTTTAATTGAACCTGGGCTGATTTATGCTTTTAAGTAGAAGTCATAAAGAACTCATCGGTTGCAACACAATTTCTTTTTGAAAAATTACCATCCCCATCTTTCATCTCTCTTCCTGCTCTGTCAGCTGGTTTGTGTGGTCTTTTGAGACCTTAAAAGAGAACCAAAGACATGGGGAAATAAAAGCAGCAGTTACTTTCGTTGAGGTTGCTAGCCCTGCTCTGAGACCCTGGCATGAATTTTAAAAAAAGCAAGGTAGCCCTCTGAGCATCAGGAAGAGAGAGCTTAGAGTTATGTATCTGAGCACTTTAAACTTAAAAGAGGTTTTATGCAGGAGAGGAAGAGAGCGGCAGTTCTGCCATTTACTTAATTTCAAAACAAAGCTATTATTCAGGGCAAAAAAATGTAACTTTTCTTAACACTGCTAAAAGCAGAGTGGCATCTGAAAAATACTACTAGCCAAAGGCCAGATTCTTTAAATATTTTACAAGAACTAATACATTATGGCTACTTGTGTGAGTGTTCCTGTCACAGGGGTGATGGGTTTAACTTACCCAGATGTGTTTCAGAGGAACTCTGTGCTTACAGTCATGTGAGACAAAAGCTAAAGCACAAAACCTGGTCTCTCACATCTCCAGCTTTTATTGGTTTTAAGTGGGTGCATGTGTCACTGGAGACAGAATTCGCCCCTAGCAGGGGACAGCTATAACTGTAATTAAATCATTTAGATCTTGAGTTTAAGCAGCCTCCTCTACCCAGACAGGTCCATGTTGCTTTAGCAGCTAATTTCAGAGCTAGCATGACCACAGGCTCCCCTTTGTACCCATTCCAGTGCCTAATTTTTTACTTTGCCTTCTTTGCTTTCACTTTATCCTCCACCTGGCAAGTCCTCTGACACAAACACCCAGCAAGAGCTGATCCAGTATGCTTGGATGGGGAAACTAAATATCACCACACACACACCCTCCATCCCCCCAAAAACCCTCCAAAAATCTAAGAAACGCAGGGTGTGCACAAGCAAAGACAACTGATCTAAGTCAGCTCTTCTGATGCTAATCTTACTGCAAATAATATGCAGGGTACATGAGAAAATGTCAAATCCATGCTACCTCACAATTGCTGGCTTTCACTCAAGCTTGAAACTAATCCAAAGAAAAAATACAAATGAAAGGCTGAAAGTTCGATCATTATTTTGAAAGTTTAAAAGAACTAAAAATGTAGCTCCCTTGAAACTACATTACTACATGCATTACATATGTAATCTCACAAACTCCCAAAACAATATCAGTGTCTACAGCTATTAAAGTTTATAGGTGCAAAAAGAATGCAATTAAAACAAGTTATGTTTAAATAAAATAATTCAGTCTAATTAAAATGTAAATAAACACTTTGTACAACATGGAATGTTCTGTATAATTATTCCTCAAAACTAGAATTTTGTGAGTCATAAAACAAACCTGAATTTTCACTGAAAAAAGAAGCATTTCTGAAATGTTTCAGACTTGCATCCAAACATCTTGTCAGAGCAAAGTATTGGTGTTTTTAACGCAATCTTATTCCATTGAAGTTAAAGTCAAGTGAGTGTCTCCCTTCAGAAAAATGAGCACATAAAATACTTTCAGTTTTAGCATCAAAGATGTGTTTACTGCAAACACAAAAATGTAGGGGAAATGAAATGGTGAAAAGGGCTGCAACAGTTTTAAGGACTTATTTTTAGGAGTTTACATTGGGGACCTACAAACCATAAAGTCTAGTTTTCATACGCAGCGCACATCAGCGTTTCCTCTCCTCTGCCAACTGGATGTCGCTGATGTTTCCAGTCCCTAGAAAGTTCTCTAAAGGCAGAATGCACTCGGAATGGCTGCTCTCCTGCTTTCCATGCCTGGTGGGGTGCCACCCTGCCCTGCCAAGCGCCCTGGCCGTGGGGAGCTGTGCTCCCAGCACCCGCCCGCGGGAGATCCCAGCGCTGCTCGCCAACACGCTCAGGATGGGGCCCCTAATCACCAACAGCTCCTCTGGAAACCCTAGCACAGATAAAAACTACAAAGACACTGCTGGTTCCAGTCCCCTTATTGAATTTTCATTGCTGCTTTTATTGTAACTATGAATTCAGTCCATAATGTCACGTGCTCTTTGTTCTCCAGCCTGACATACGTTTTAATAGCCAGCGCAATATCTGTGCAAAGACTAAGTGTGTTCATGTGTAGGAGGGTTAGCACTTCACTGCAAACATGGTAATAGTTAGAGCTTAAAAGCAACACTTTCAATGATTCTACAGCTTAATATTTCCAGCTCCCATCTCCTTCTGAAGGTTCTCCTCCCCTCCTCCTCCCCACACCCCTCCAAAAAAAAAATAATCTCTGCACAAGAAATGCTGAGCATACAAATTATGTCACTGACATCTGGAAAGAGACATGACTACCCAAGTAAAAAACAAACCCAACGGAGGTCATGGCTTTAACAGACTGTCGCTCTATATTTAAACTGATTGATTCATACAAAGACATAATTATAGAGAACATTGGAATCAGCGGCTCCCAGCACTCTGGATTGCAAACACAATTGTGTTTACAGGAATTATATTTTAAAGACTACGTATGCCATGAGCTAATTGATGCACTCGATATTATGATACACAATAATTTAAACTTAAATTGTGAATAATGTCTACTTATTTTCCCACCTAGATAATAACAACTTTCTTTCAACTATACATGATCATGTATGATTTTTCAGGATATTCTTTGCATAAAATCTATTGGTTATGCAAATAAAAGGCTTTGGAGAATAATGTACAGTAACTAATTTGTATAATCAGTTTCCCTCAATTCAGCGTGATAATAATATGTAAAGCACATCACTATAGACTGTCTGTGAAATGAATTCTGTCTTAATATGCTAGTCAACTAGCCACTCGACCTTTGCACAGGCTCACTGTAAGAGGAGCAGAAAAACCCACACACATTCTTTCAATTTCTAAAGGGAAATTCGACTCTAGCCATAGAACAAAGAAAGAAGAAATAGAAGTAAAAGAAAATCAAAGAAAAAGTGATTTGGATTCAAGGGGATCAGATGTTTCATTTATTGCAGGTTGGAGACCTTCAATCAGTCAAATGAAAGACACATTTGTATTAAAATACCTACAAGGCAGAGAGAAAGCCTTGATCAGGTGTATTAGATTTAAGTTACAGCTCTCTTGCTGAGAGATGTGAACCTACCTTCCAGTCTATCTGTTCTCAATATTGAAGGTTTTCTGTGTTACAAACATGAGATGAAAGGTAGCTTGCTTGCCTTCCCACGTATCTGCTGGATATTAACAGTGCATTTGAAGCGTGCGCTACAAGGAGATGTGAACTCGGTGTGCTCTGCAAGAGTCACTCCTAGCAAGGAATGCTGAACCCATGGGGGGGAAGGCTCAGCCACAGCTCCAGCCACCACCAAAAGCTGGTGCTGCCCAGGTACAGCTCCTCTTTGCTTTAGTGGAAAACACGTATCTTGTCCTGCTCCACAGGTAAATACAGAGACCCTGCCCTGGCTCCTGCTGTGTGAGGATAGCAGCATTTTGTCTGACTTCTCATTACAGATTGTGCAGGTGGTAACAAAAGCCAAGCCCTGACCTTATTCCTCACTTTTCACACCATCCCTTCCTCACAAGAACCCCTTGAACCCACTGTTCTTGCCCAGATCCACAGCAGAGCATGAAGCCTGATGGCAGAGATCAGCTCTTCTTCACCTGCAGTCCTGGCATAACAGATTTGTTTAGATTGCTTGGAGGAGGAGCCCAACGTGTTTTATAAGTTGCTTACTTGTAAAATACTGAACCAACATCATTCACAAATATTTTATCTTAGTAATGGGCTCTGTTTAGAATAGTTTTTGCTTTTGATTAAACTTTAACCAAGATCAGTTCACTCCAGAGCAAAGACTGTGAAGAGAGACAGAGACTCCATTACTGCTGGTTACATCACTTATCTCAATTTGCAAAACTCATGTCCTAGCATCACTGTGAGTTACCCAGAGCAAGGATCAGAACCCGGATCTCTCCTAGCAGAGTCAATAGTTCCATTCACTGAGGCACTTCCAGCAGGGAAGCATCCTCTCTCCTTTACTTTGTCCCGATATAAGGAACTTACAAAGCCCACATACACAGAAAAGTTGTCCTTTTGCCTTTTGTGAGTTGGCACAGACAGCAGCACAACAGCAGCTACTGCCAAAGTGGGTTTGCACATAAGCCTCAGACCCAAATATTGATCATCTCAGCCCAAAGACAACTTCTTTCTGCCATTAGAAAGAAAATGTCAGTAATTTAATAATGAGATTAATCCCAAAGGTGCCTACACTAGATCTTTTGGCAGGAGGAACATACTATACAAATAAATCTGTAGGTTTTAGAGAGATTATTCACTGGGAAGCCAGCTTCCCTACTTGGTTTTTCAGGCTTCACCCCAAATGTATGACTATTGCATTCCACAAAGTAAAATACCAAAAACACAGTCTTAACTTAGATCCCAATTTTAAATATTACCTCCTGTTATCCAACTGGCTTTTTAAACAAGGTACTATAACTCTGATTTCTGCTTTTATGCATGCATAGCTGAAGATATTGTGTAGTAATATGAAAATTTTAAAGCTGTCCTGCTTGTTAAATAACATCATAGAAATGTCTGATTTGGAAGAGGCCCAGAAGGATCATCAAGTCCAACTCTCAAGTGAATGGTCCATATGGGGGTCAAACCCACAGCCTTGGCATGATTAACCCCATGCTTTAACCAGCTGAGCTCTGTCATTGTAAAGTTCAGCTGATCTTTTCATTTATTTAGTCATAAATTCTCCATCAGTCCAGCAGAGGGGTTTTCTTTTGTTTCCTGATCTTTAATACTTACTTTTGAAATAAAAGTTAATACTCCCCCAATAAAATTGAATAATGCCACATATTAGTGCTATATAGTCATTGTTTCAGAGCGGGTCCAAGGGTAAAAAGGCATAAAAAGAGGACTTAAATGAAATTTATTTTCCTTTCACTACATATATCGTTTTTGTTTGTTTGTTCTATTAAACAAAGACCTATAATTGTACAACTTTCAGGCTGAATGGGGGAAATATACACAAATACTTGTGTCCTCCTTACAAATCATGGTAACACTTCACAGGTGGGTTATGCAGCAGCAGCATGTACACAGCAGCATAGCTGACAAACATGTATTTCTCCATCTAAAGAAGTGTGTATTTGAGGTGGGTGGATGTGGCCACAGAAGAAAATGTACAAATTCTCCATGGAGTGCACAGGGGCAGAACAACCCCGTGTGACACTCTGTTGTGCTTGAACCAAAACACAGTGATGGCATTGAAACTAATTTTGGTAAATCAACAAGACATGACAAAACCCTGGTTTGGAAAGAAATGTTAGTAGGAAAAAGTTCTTTGTAATGAAATGAGGCAGATTTCTCTGCCAGCCATTGACGTCAGTGGTGCAGGTCTGAGCCCCAATGTTGTTATTACTACACAAGCACCATTCTTAGAAGTCTTTTGTGGCAGCACACACTGTCATATTATTTTCAGCTCCTGCAATTTGCCTTCAGAACAATTCTGGTCCAAGCAACAACAAAAGCAGCAAGACTGAAACTCCATAAACAACCCGAAGTAGTCTTAATATTTCTTGAGCAGACATTATTTTCACCAAATTTTCTGAACATCCTGGTTAGCACATTTAAAAAATATCTGAATGCCTTACAAAGCTGTTGTGCAGAAATCATGAGACTATTTGCCCGTCAAACCAGCAGTGAGGGTTTGCTGTGGGCCCAGAAAAAACAAGCCCTGAGAAACTCCAGCACTCATCCTGCCCCCTTACTCATTGGATGGCTCCATGTCTCAAATCTTAAGCTTCAGCTACACTTCAGCAAAAGACACAGAATTATACTGATGCCTACATCAATTTAATGTGGGGAATGTCATATTTAAAGTACTTCAGAGTCACTACAATAACCAAATCTGGCTTCTGTGGAGGAATCACTTAAAGATTGTAAGTGATTAGTAAATTCAAATGAAAGGCTTCCTGTGGCAGTCTATGGAGAGAAAAAAACTGTCAGAAAATGTGGAAATTTGTCAGGAGGGTTCATTAAAGCCTTGCTTCTGAATTACCTGCAAGCAGCTCCTAAACACGAGCTCAGCCAACCCTGCCTACAAAAGGCTGCAGGAACTGTGAGCTTCCCCTAAAGGCAGGAGGGCAGAAAAGCTGGGAGGAAGTGTTTTCTAGTGACCTTCTGGGTTTGAGCAAGGCCATTCAAAACTATGCTAAGAGATCACAATTTTACATGGCTCCAAAGGTTTTCAGCAGGGAGTACGAAACCCTGACTCAAGCTCCATCTAAAACGAGGAAAAAATTTAAAAAAGAGAAAAAGAAAAGGTGGTTGGCCTAAAAGGGAACCTCAGGGTTTTATTCCACATTTGGACTTCTTTCAATTCACATTCAGTGCAGTGAAAGTAAGACTGTTGTCTGAGATTTTGCAGCAGCTCATTTCACACATGAGGACACTTTGCAATGAGGAGAGGGTGTGTGGCACTGGCATCACGGAGGGGACAGCACTGCAGAGCTGGCACTGCCAGGGAGGGACAGCCGGGTGCCCAGGCTGAGGTTCAGGGTTCACTGCCATCACCTCCTCCCTCCCCAGACATGAAAACTCTCCCCTGGCCTCAGAGGCAGCAGAATGCTTGAGAGGAGAAGATTGTGCATTTGGCAAAGTTGCTGGATTCTCATCTCAAGGGAGAAATAAATCTGCTTTTACCCCACACAGACACTGATTGCTGGAAGGATGCTCTCATAAAATGCTGGAGGCCAGGGAATCTTCAGCCTGCCCTTTCTGCCCAGCTTCCAAATGTAATGCACGAAACAGCAGAGATGTATGCTGGCAAAACATCCTCGAGTGCAAAGGAGACGTGTGGGGACCTATCATGGACAGCAACAGCCGTTCTCACTAATCTGCCCACACTCCTTCAGGTATGCAGCTAAACTTTAAGGATGGAGTAATCATTTTCTAATCACAGCTTGCCAAAACAGGGCAGAATGACAGCTCAAACAAAGAGAATCTACCATCTAATCTAAGATGAATCCAATTTCTTTTTTTATTGAATATTAGAGTATTTTAGGAGACTGTAACCTGACATATGCCTCCAATTTTTGGTAAATAATCACAGTCATTTTTGCTTTGATGTAGAATATGTGAAAAGTAAGAAATATTTTCCAATTCCAGTTTGTTAAAGTGGAAGCCAGACTTTCATCCATAGCAAATTGTTGTATCAGATCATCTCAGAAATGTCTGGAACTTCTTATAATCTAAAGTTTTTAGCCAGAAAATGTTATTGTCTCACTTGTGGCCATTTCGAAAACAGAATAAATTGAAAATTAAATAACAGTATCAGAACCTATGACATAAGGGGTTTGAGGCCAAAGCAAATTAACCTATAACTTAAAAAACCACCAAAGGCCTTACTATTGCAGAAGCATGCTGCCACCGCACTGCAGAGCTGAGCTATCAGATGCTGTCCCCATCACTGCCACTTCCTCTTGCAATGTCACATCTCCTGTACGGAACAGATACATTGCATAATGTTACAGATGGCACAGGTCATAACAGCCAGGATTACATTTATTAAAATCAGATGAAATGCTTATCACTGGATTCAATGCTTTTCCATGCAAGGTGACCCGAGTTTCTTTGTTCTGAGCACTACCGTAAGATTTTCCTGCTGTAGAAAACACCTATAGTTAATTGTTACTGTGCATTGATGTCAATTACTACAGACACCTGTAAACTGAATTTCATAAATGTCTGAGTTTACAAATAAACTGGATCCTCAGTGTCACTACTTTTATTTGCTTTCAGCACAATTATTCCTGTAACTATTTTTGCTCACATGAGGGCTGGAGTACAGCTGGTGTCTTCACAAATCATTACTCACATAGGAACTGTGTATATGAGTGTCAGCAGTGCTCTTTGCTTTTGCACAATCTCCAGATAAAATGGTTGTGAGCAAGGCAAGGGAACTGAATAAAAACCAACATTAGCCTGGACCTGCACCCTCAGACAGAAAAAGCCCCTAAATGCCCCCAGAGCCCCAGGAGTGCACCACGGACCAGTGATTTCCCACCAGTCACCTCTGGCTGCTCTGAACCTGGGCAGGGGCTCAGCCTCCAGCCCAGCCTCCTCACTGCCCAGCCTGAATATTTCATATTTATTTC
>VRYO01001153.1:3228367-3251597 GCA_009812075.1 Sialia sialis | reverse complement strand
AGAGGCTGTAGAGCGGTTAATAAAGCCTCAATGTTTCGGGTAGGAATGCTGGAGGTACATTTAATTAATGAAAAAGCACCACAGATCTGGTGATTGGCATCCATAGCCAGTGAAATGCAAAATATAAGTGCATTTTTGTAGAAGTCAGTTCAGTCCATCAGTGTAGACCAGAGTTGCAAGTTATAGAGTAGTTTAAGTCCAGTCCTTAAGAGCCTCATGGGCTCTTAACCCACTAATTTCTCCACTAATTTTCTGCAGTTTGATCCTGGGATGTAACTGTTTACAAAGGGCTATGCCGCTTTCCTCATTTCTAAGAAAAACAACTCATAGTCACAGGTTCACAACTAAAAAGCAACTGTAATAATACACTTGGTTTATTCTAAATTAATTGAGAGAAGCATCAAGTTAATTTTTGTGATAGGGGTCTAGAATGACAAGTGGTTTCTTCCATGTGCTTTTATGTAGTTCTAGGAAATTTTGTGAGGAAAACCTTTTAGAAACAATAAACATTTAGTATTCAGGCAAAGTGTTAGATCTGACGTACCAAAGGAAGGAAGTAAAAAATTTGTATTCAGGTTCATACTTTTCTACTTCCTAGAGCTAGAGGGCTTGAATCAGCAGCTCCCCTCTGCTTGTAATAATGCAAAAAAAAGGAAACCTTTCGAGAGTTCTATTTCTAATTATGCCTTTATTTCTGTGTGTATATGTATCAACTAAAACTGTCTCTGTATTATTTACAGTCATTAATGCAAAATGGGAACAATAGAAGCTCCCCTGCTTGCCCAATTTGTGAATGTTTCACATAATTGATTTATAAAGATTTGTCAATGTCTATTCACTAAGGTTTGTATTTTCTGGCTTCTCCATCCCCAATACCCTCCTTGTATTGCCTGGGCAATACCTGAAGAGCCTGTGACCTTTGAATAGCTCTGTCCAAACTTCTTACATTATCAGTTTTAACTGTGCCCCTCAAACTTGCCCAAAATGGGGAGAGGCAGGAGTTATTTGAACTGTTCACTGAAAGACAGCAATTTAAAGAACCTTTACAATGAAATTCTATCTTACTCCAACAGTTTCAATGATTGTGAAAAAAACACCTAAAAAAAAAGTTCAGCAATTTCACACAGTGGAAAACAGCCCAGGGCACAAGAAAACTAAAACCAAACAGTTTGCCGTCAGTGCTGTAGACTGTGTTCAGTAAAAACAAAAGATCAAACAAGTTCTGTAATCATTATATAAAGCACATTTGCTATGGCATGTGAAGAAAATATACTTCCTTCCTAATACTAATTAACATTAGAGAGTTGTGGGCTGAAATGCAGGATAAAAATAACTGTTTAAACTAATCACTCAGCAAGATGTAAATGTTACATATAAAGTATACCTAACGGGTTGGAATATTTATCCCAGAAGTAAAGAAAGCTTTCACTACTCATGAATTATAAAAGTTTCTCTTCTTGCCTCACTGCAATAATGCATGGACTTCTGCAAGCATGTGATGGCTCTTCATAGAATGTCTACAGTTTTCCTTATTTGTAAATAATAAAAAATTATTGGAGCAGCCACATGAGTGGGGAGTGAAGGAAAGTGTGAGCAGAGAACATAACACCAAACTTTCATAACCAGCACAGAGATATTCCATGCTGTGACTGTGAGCCAGTGCCCAGGCTGGAGGGCTGCAGAAACTGCAGAAAAAGCCGCAGCTGACTGCAGGACCTCACCTGAGCAACACTTGTGCATCTCCTCAGAGCTTTCCCAACACACACAAACCAGGCAGTTCTGCATGACAGTAGCATCCCTAGATCTACCTTTGTTTCTCTGAATTTTTTTCTCCTTTCTGATGTGCTCCATCCTTCCACGAATAAATCCTGGAAAACGTTATCTTTCTTGTCACCTCTAGCAATTCCTTCACCTTTCTCCATCCTACAGCTGCCCCACTGCCACCAGCACCTCTGTTCAATGGATGAGAGGGGAAGGTGTTCAGTGACTGGTGTGATACCAAGCAGACCACCAATATCCAAAATATTTCTAAGCACCTGTTGAGCTCTGTGTCTAATACAGATAAGCAATGAAATATGTTCTTGAGTCACAACAGTGTTCTGCAGGACTCAGCTGAAATCCATCAGCAAAGCCCATGAAAACATCTCAGGGATTCCTGCCCCCCTCACCTCCCATTTGGGTGCTTTGGGCTGGAGTCAGGAGAGGTTATTTACCCAGCAGACACTCATCACAAGAAGATCCACTTGCCATCAGTTACACCAGGGCTATATGAACACACGGCTGTCCATTGGATGCTAGACTAATGAAAAGAAACCCGTGGTGTTTTCCTGCATCAGCCCAGGAAACAAAACACCCCTCTGAGCAACTCCTGTAATCCCAGTCAGATCCCAAACTCCAGCTACCTGGAACTCCAACCTCCTGCTGCAAGCATCACAGCATTACCATTCCAGTCTGTAAAGACTAAATAAATGGAAGTAGTCTGCAGGAGACAGTGCAACACATGTCAGCATGTTCTCCACGTCCTCTTCCAGGACTCTGTCAGAAGATGCTTTAGACTAAGGAAGCAGCTGAGCAAGAGCTCTGATGGAAAATCTTCAGCAGCAGAGGCTTGAGCTGATAGAAAGGGCAGACTGCTCAAAAGCACTGTTTTAAGATTAGTCCAAACTGACAAGGTAATTCAAATAATCTGGCCAGGCAAACTCAGTCACAAGCCAAACTATCCCCCTTCCCCCAAAGCAATGCCAAAATAACTGAAATTTAAAAAGCAATTAGGCATAATGTGTCCCAAAGCTTTCCTAAGACAAATTCATTCCACTGAAAATGGAACTGTTCGGGGCAACACAAACACCACCTCTGCTCCATCTTAAAACATGATTCATACTGCTAAGTGCTTTGTTTCCCTCCTGCAGCATGTAATGTTTGGACTTCTTAAAAGGGTCATATTGAATTAACGGGTTCACCTTGAAACCACAGAGTGGAACAAAAAGCTGTGTGCCAAACAGCACTCCAGAGGGGAGCAGATTGCAAGAACACAATTCTCCCCTGTTCAGTAAGAGGAACAAGTGTTGTGACAACCTTTAAATGCTCGGGTCCAAACCACAGATCTTCTCCCACGTTCCTTTCAGCTTGCAGCAGTGTCCAAAACATGCAGGCTGCATTCTGAGCACCAGGCAGAGAGCCCGGAGGGAAGCACTGGGGGAGCTGCATATCTAACCACAGACATATTGCAAGGATCAGCTATCAGACACTGGTTATATGGCTGTCACAGCTCATTGGATTTCTTTGTCTTTATCCACTCTAAGCATTTAAAAGACAGCCCTGTGTTCCCGTGTCTAAAAGTATTTGGTAAAGCTCATATATCTTACAAAGGGGAGGGAGCAAGAAATAAACTCAAAAATCTTGATTTAAAATAACCTGAAATAATAGTTTTCTTCAGAGCAGTTGAAAACAAGTTGTGGAGAGAGTAACAGTACTGGTAATATCTTATAAGGATTTAGTTTACACGTGTGACCTATCTGGTGCATTGTCTCAGCCATGTAGTGCACAGCAAGCTGGAAGTGTAACAACAGATAAAAGATACAGCTTACACTGCTGTAAAAAATGTGAGCCATTTTGGCCTCTCTTGTACAGTTAAGAATAGCTCATTCTCAGAGGGAAGAATTTTCCAGCAAAAGGAACACAATCCAGAAAATTCCTCGGAGGTGAAATGTTTTCCAAATTATAATGCAGAGCATCACTTACACAGTGTAAATTTCATGGAGACTTCAAAAGTTCCACCGGGTCCATGAGTAAAAGAACAAGTGGTACAGTAAGTTCTCATCAACAGAGTCAGCTTCAAGTGTGGTTCTGTCATGTGCTGCAGCACTTCCCATGCCATGTGCCCTTGGATGTGTGAGACAAGGCTGCAGCATCTCCCTGCAGGGGCAAGGAGGCTGAGAGCCCTGCCCTCCCCAGGGAGCTTTCTGCTGTCTGCTCAGAGCTCAGCAAAGCACAGCCACAGTGAGAACAAACGAGTTCTCACTTGAGAATCTGTCAGGGGAGGTCTCAGGTGCTGCCTTCGCTTCAGAACAAAAAAATAAGGTGGGTGTTATTTGCTTTATCTGAGCAGCTAACTCACCAGCTTTGCAAGCAGCAGCACCAGCAGGCAGAGCAGAGCCCTTGTCCCTGGGAGTTGATGATCCAGAAAAAGACAAGGAACAGCAGCAGGAAAACCAGGACACAGAAACAAATGCAGGCAAAGCTGGTCAGTCCTCCTGGCACTGCTCACAGAGCAGCCCCTGCCTGACCACTCACATAAAGAGAGAGAAAAATGGAGAAGTTTTTGATGCAGTAAGACAGGAAGGTTTAAGGGAAGAGAAGACAGATTTGGAGCTTTTCAGGGAAATCCTCCTTAGTCCAGCTAGTCCTCACTCCACAACTATTTCTCCCTTTCTGTTCTTCCACCTTATTTTGCCCTTAATCTCACTGTGCATTTTTCCTCCCAGCTCAAAGAGCAATCTCACAAGGGAGCCAGATGTGCTGAACGTATGGGTATAAAGAGGCAATCTGCATAACAACAAGAACCATGTGAAATAATCGCATTTTTCCCATCTTGCTTCTTTTTTTTTCCCAATGGAAAGAAATAAAATATAGACCTAGTTCATGGTTTGTTCTTTTCAAAGCTGTTCCATTTTCTTTCATTCCTTCCTCCACCTTTCAGGGTTTGGCTATATTATATGGCTGTACAAATACCTCCTATCCACATACATGTATGCATTACTGTTTTGCAGCTGTATTGCAAAGATTTCTCTCCAAATGATATCATCTAAAGTGAAAAACAAGTGCCCCCTATGGTCAAGCAAATAATCTATTGTTCAAATTGCAATTATACTGTATAAGTGGAGTCCCATTAGCTTCCCTCGGAGCACAGTGTAAGACCAAAGAACTCAATAAGCAGCAATTTTGAGGAGAGAGAATCATGAAGGGAGAAAAAAGAAAATTATTGGTCTGTTAACTGTAAAAAAGGATGATTCTCTTTTGATCTATGTTGTTAGAAGCCCATAGGGGATGCTGAATACAGAGATAAGGCTCTTGGTCAGGGTATTTGGATACACAAATTTGAATAGTATCTTAACCTAGACCACACATTCCTCTAAAGAACTGAAATTTTCTGTCATTATACAATAAATGTGTTTCATCAGCTTCCTACACTCAAAGAGCCAAAACTGGAAGCAAGGGGAATCTCCAGAGAGGAGTTTCACAACAAGGGATGCCATCTTCTCAGCTGTATTGACAGTGAAGAAAGGAAAGTGGCTCAAGAAGCAGAACAAACATTAGAGCTTAAGTCCAGGTGTCTGAGTTGCCTCTGGAAAACCTTCTCTCTTCACCTCCTGAGGAGGCTGGATTGTGCAAGTACTTTGAACCATCAGCCATGGACTTCTGAGCACTGTGCACCTATAAAAATCCGGCCTTGGCTGTGGGTGCTGAGGACCTACAAATGCAGCCAAAGAAAATCTGGTCTGCTGGATCTTCTCCAAAGCCAGTTGAATCAAGTTTTGGACTGGCTTTTAGAATTTTTGCTGAAGGACGTAAGAAACTGGATCTTCCCCTTGTGCTGGTGCACCATGCAAACGAGAGAGAGCCAGCAGCACTCCCAGCCAGAGCAGGGATGGAGGGAGCTGTGGGCACAGCATGGTGGTTGCAGGACCATGAGCAGGAGGCAGTATTTATTTAAAAAGTGATTAAACATTAGAATTTAGTGCCTCTGACAGTTTTGCCGTTACCAATGTGGCGCTTCTATGTCCAGCCTACTTTATTCTGCTCATTGTTCAGAACAGACCACCACTGGAGTTGTCATTTTAAAATACTCTTCACTGTGATTAAACAGCTGCTGCAGTCAAGTAGCTCTATCTTCTACCAAAGTTTGTAAATCAGAGTACTTTAAAAATATGCAAGAAGAAAATAATCTGGTATATAATAGTCATTTGATTTTTTACATATGTGTAGAAAAAATAAGCACATTAGATCTCTAGCCTTTAATTAAAAAATAGTTGGGGGGGAGGGAGTAATATCCTAATAAGTAACATCTGACAAAAAAGTATTTAGTAAATCATACCCTAAGTGTGGCCAAAAACTGTAAGATTTACTGCAAGTAAATCTTTACTGCTATCTGAGTCTGAATAGCTTCCATCTGATTTCTGTATGGAAATACACTCAGTGGAAGCACAGCCTTGAACTTCAAAGGACATGCAGGATGCTACTAATTTCTGTATCTGACAGTGTGATGCAATGTTTGGATTTGCATCTCTGCACTTCAAAGTGTGGCACTCTCTAGATAAGGTCTCGGTTTATTTTGACATGGATTCACAGAGGTGAACAAGAAAGCAGCACCCGAAACAGACAGTAACTCCCCCCAAAAGCAGGGAAAAAAACCCAAACCAACACAACAAAACCCCCAATCTGCTCTGTTTGCTCCTCTCTGAATTCAGTAATGCCCTGGGGACCAAGGATTACAGAGGAAGAGTACAAGTCATGGTTGCAGTACTTCAAGTAATCTCCAGTGTCCAAAACACAGTGTCAACATATGGTACTCAAATGCAGATTTGGAACATCTTTGAAGTAATATTGAATCTGACTAATGGGTAAAATGCAAACCTAGCTGTCTTTTTTTTCTTTATTATTTCATACTGAGGTTGTCAGAATTTCAAGTAGGGCAGCTAGATACTAGTGCATCTTTATTCCATGAATTTTACAGAATTTTATGTTAAAAAAATCACCCAAATTCATCCTGATAGTCCAAAATGAATCCTGATAGTCCACTTTATTTCTTGCCAATCTGGCAAGAGCAGGATTCTACTGGATAAAGACATAAAAGCTTTTTGTCATTTTATAATGACTTAGAAATTCACACTCTACATGTGTACAATGTCTCTCACATTGTAGTCATGAAGAAAACTCTAAATGCTGGGATATGTTCACAACTGCAGTACAAATCCTATTCATACCATCAAAATGCATAAACAAGGCTCCTGCAACTACAGCTCCTACAATTTGTATAAAACATCAAAGTATTTTTCAATACCAACAGCTGCTGACCAGGAGCATATATGCAACTGCTATAATTATTTATTTATAATTAATTAAGCATAGATCATGTTCAGCAAAAACATTTGTGGAAAAAAAAAAAATCTTTACAAATCTGAGAGAAGAAAGAGATGTATTGGGGGCCAAAAGTGGAAAAATCTTTAAGCTGAAAATCCAGATGGAAATTGCTGATGTTTTGAAGCCTTGGGTTATTCAGGTTCAAGCAGCTGCACCTAAAGTCACATTATGTAAGATACCACTGTCACTAAGGTTCCTAATTGTGGAGTAATTACCAGGTATCGCATACCCTAGGTGTACACTGTCCTTATAATTTAGTTTGCATAATATGCTACTACATGAAAAGAATTGTCTTTGTATTTAATCATCTTTGATTTTTTTAGGGTTCTTTAAGGAAAAAAAAAAAAAGAAAAAAAATATCAAAGCTAACAGGACTCAGAAGATTTGTGTAATAAACATCATATGCAGATTTTTATTTCCCAATTCAGCTGGAGATCAATGAAGTATTTTGAAGTTTGATTAAGGCAGTTAAGCCTCTCAAAAGTTCCTGTTTCAACATTAAAAATAAGTTGTGTGGTACTGTTGTATTAATATTTTTAAAAAGGAATACCAAGTTTCATTTGCTCAATTAAAAGACCAAAAATCAAATAGTGTTCAAAGAAAGAATTCAAAATTAGAATGCTACTTCTTACTCATTATGATTAGTTATCATTCACTCGGTGCAATATTTAAACGTATCCCCAAATCCCTTGGTCCTTCCTGAGGCAAAAAAGGTCAGTGGGAGTTTTGACTACATCCTTCAGGATTTGGCCCATATGGAATTAGAAACCTATATAATTCCAAGCATTTTCTCTATTATATAGAATTCTCGCATACTTAAGCAACTTTGTATTTAGAACGAATCTCAGAGCTTAAATGCACCTCGCATCTGGATCATAGATTGTGCTCCATATTATACAATCTGCAGTTACTGGAAATGTTTGTATCCTTTACTGAGAAAGAATGATTCATTTCACAGAAATTTTCATCTGCTATTAATCTTCCAGGATATAGTTAGTGTTCTGATATTTTCAGATATTGTTTTATGGAGGGATTTAAAGTAGCTCTCCCTTGGCAGCCTGCAAGATTACTCAGTGATTATAAGCAACTCAATACTGTATGACAGCATTTCCATGCAAGGGACTTACAATCATGTTTCATTAATTCGGCTTGAATGAAGCCTCATTTCAGGCCTTGAGGAGCTTAAGATTTATGTGAAATTAATAACATAACAGATGTCTTCACAATTTGGTTCCTCTGAAAAAAACTGATTACTTTGAAAACTTCAATGCTTTAAAATGCAGACTGAGGGAGTTTTTACTCTAGGGTAAAGAGTTACTCGTTTATATCAACTGAATCTCAGAACTAAGTGGAATTTAAATGTCAGATTTATATTAAATAGTCATATTCACCATTATTACATGTAATAAACAAAAGCCTACTACTTTCATTAATAGGCAGTGTTGGACATTTAAACTAAAGCTTAGAGAGATAAAGTCAGCACCTTTGCTAAGCAGTAGGAGTAAGCGAGACACAAGGGAGGTAAAAAGAATATCCAGGAATCCCTGGGTTTTTTATCTTTGTTTCTGATAATTTAATCATCTTTTCCTCATAGGAAAACAAAATGCATCTGTGCTCACACAAAACTCCCCACTTTATAAGAGTTGAAGCTGTCTCTTGTGGATGCACATGCCTAAGGCCAAATGCCTTCTTTCTTTCACAGGACACTTTAAACGCTGGCTTCTCTTCTTTTTTTTCTTCCTTTTTTTTTTTTTTATTTTTTCAAAAATTCAATTCTTTTATCTTGGCTTCAGCCACACTAGGTGCCTTGCAAGCAGAATTTTAACGCATGTATGAGCAAGGGGTTTATCTTTAAGGAAACTGTCTATGCGATTACTTCTCCAAGTCCTCCCAAAAAAAAAAAATAATTGAAATAAAAATTATCTCTTAGCTTTGCTTTTTGATCCGATATGCTGAAGGGCACGGGGAACAATGCATTTTTGATTCACACACTCAAGTACAGCTGATAGGATAGTCACTGTGATGGCTCGATATGCAAATACGGTACATTAAGGGTGGAAAAATTGACACAGTGCAGGATATTACAGCTAAGACACTATCAGCAAAATCATAACAATTAGCTGTTTGATTGCTGCAGCCACGGTTCATGCACCAGCCTCACATTTATAATGAGGTGTCCCAGATCCCTTTCTTGTCTCGCCCCACCCTCAGCACCATGTCCACATCGATACGATGCCTCGCCAAGAGGTAAGGGCTGTGAGATAAAGAGGAAATATCAAAAGCATTAGTATAAATTACAATTGTACATTATTAGCTATTTAATTACAAGAGATATCGGAGCGGAGCTTGCTGATTTCATGCTTGTGTTAAAAGTTACCATGGCAGTATTTCTGCCTTGCGAGACGGCATCAGGAATTATTGCTAGCACATGCTAGAGCAGACAAAGCAATGTATTCTCACCACATTCTCTCCCTAAGTTTAATACCAAGGAATTCCTTAGGCATCTGAAAAAAAAAAAAAAAGCAAAAAAAGCCCATGTCTGGCATGGGGCTGTGAAGCAGATCTGAATTTGGAGATAAAGCTGGCGCGCGAGCCTAAGGCGGGCGGCTGCTGCGCTGACTGCGGAGGTGACTTGTGCTCCCCACGAGGGACACCCGGCTCCCTGCTCAGCACCCCCAGGGATGGCATTAGCTGTGCCTCCAAACACAGCTGCTTATCAGCTCCTCTGGAGGGAGGAAGAAGCACTGGGTGGCAGAAGGTGGTTGCAAGGAGCGGGGGGATGGAGTGAGGGAGGGGGGTGGAGGGAAGGAAGAGGACCAAAAAACAGGAGACATTAATAAGGATGAAGGAAAAGGAGGGGGACTGTACCCAAACATGAATGCGGACAAAGGCCTGATCAAGCAGCACACTTATTCACATGCCACTGATTTCTCTTTATTTACAAACATGCAAGATGATGCCTAAATATATCCATCAGGGCACCAGAGAGAGGGAATCTACACAGAGAGATGATTTTTGGTGTCTCACCTTTTTTTTAAAGAGGGAAATCACCATTTTACCAAAAAACACCGACAAAAATTCCTCTGTGATGAGATGTAACAAATGCTGGAGTTACACATGGAGTTTTTGCTCCAAATTCCCCAGCTGGCACCATCCCCAGTACCTGTGTGCCACAGCCGAGCAAAGCCACCTTCAAAGGTGCTGGGGTCCCCCTAATCGGGCATCAGGGAGCCATGTCAGCATGACTGCATGTGAAAGGCTTGAATTTAATAGCAGGTTTTTGCTCCTTTTGGGTCCTCTGCACGAGATCTCAGTGGACTGTGTGGTTAACAAGGACAGGCACTGACAGATGCTGTCATGCACCACAGCAGAAACCTTCCTGCTCAGAGAAGATACACTTGGAGCCAAATGAGCAATATAATTTGAATCGATTAATGAATCGCAGAGAGCTGTGATGGCAAAGGCTCTCTTTAGCCCTGTGCCAATGAAGTGTTCTCACCCGTGACATACAGGCTCTTTTCTGGCACAAGTGTGCTGAAGCACACCAAAAACCTCAATCAGAAAGGAATCACTCACCACTAAGCTGCAGAAAAATGGACCTGAAGGTCCAGGTCTCATTTTGCCTCATTTGTTTTTCAAAGATTCATAGAGCATTAGTTTGGAAAGAGAAAGTAACATAGAACTTATCATTCATTATGTTTAACATAGGGGTGGTGTGACCTCAGGTACCAACTCCTTTATCAGTGACAAGGAAGAATTGAAGGGTTTGAAGCTGTTGCTGGGATCAATCTGGCTCTAAAAAGGTTTGGATGATCCTTACTTAAAAGTTTTACCCTTACAGTGTGGTTTTAACATGTAGAAGTATGAAACATTCTGAACAAAACCCTGAAAAAGAATAAGAAAGCCTAAATGCAGCATTTTCCTTTTCTTTGGCCCACTGTAGTGTATAAATAGAAAGTATATAAAAGAAAATCCATGCATTTTAATGCACTTTGCCTTAAAATGGCTTAATTTGAAGGTATTTTTTGACACTTTCCCATCTTTGAGCATATCCACTAATAGTCTCAGTGCTGAGTGCTGCTCCTCTGCTCCATTCTCCTTTTCTTCAGCTACAGATTTCAAGTCAGTTTTGTCTGGTGATGCTGGCACCAGACAAAAAAAAATCCTCATTTCTCTGAATAGTTTCACCTCTTCATCAACCTTCTCTAAATTAAAACATCTTTTATCACAACAGAATAATAATACAAGTGTTTTAGAAAAGACAGATTTCAAGGAAAAATAGAGCAGCAGGATTAGGGTAATTCACAAGCAAGTAAAAGTTATCTGGAAGTGGCAAAAGCATCTAATGTGAAAAGTCTAAAGAACTAAAAGATAATCTCAGACTCAATTACAACACTTCATTTATGCCATGAGAAATATGTTAGACCAAAGACATACTTTCTTCTAATATATTTTCCCAAAATAAAATTTCAGCATTAAAATCTTGCTAGTATAAAATAAATGGAATACCAAATGGCTTTTTTCTCCAAACCCTTCATCAATACTAAGACCCTCCCCCCAGGTTTAGGCTCTGCTGAATCAGCATTTTGACCAGCTGGAATGCTCCCCCTCCATTCCTCACAGCTGCTCTCACTTGTTTGGAGATGGCTTTTGAGATATGGGGGACGACTGCTTACACTGGCATTCTCATGAGAATAAGATTTTGGACTTAGCCTGCAAAGCAGAAACAGTCTCTTATGAGAAAAAATGTCCAGAAAGAATAACAGCAAAAGTGGGTATCAACATTTAACCTGACTTTGTAGCACATCTGTGCTTCTCACCCCAGCTGCTTCATGGGACAGCAGTGCAGGACTTTCCCCCTTCCAGCTACAGGGCTCCACTGGGTGCTGTACAAGTGACACATTTGAGCACCTTAACTGAGTCCTGGAGAGGCATTCACACTGTCTCATGGTGCTCATGAGAGGGGTTACAACTCGGTGTTACTCAAAATCTTCAAAACCCCAGAGTTAGTAAGCATTGTTCAAATGCATTTGTCAGCCTTTGAACACAAAGTCCTGTTCCTGAGTCCAAAATGGGACAAATAATCTGGTCTCACTTGGCCTGCTGGAGTCCCCAGATAATATTACTAGATGCCAACTCGTCTATTTAAGAAGAAAAATATTCACAGGTATAGTAGTGGTGCAGTTAAATAGATAAGAATTAATTTAAATCAATATTATCAGGGGAACAACATCCTTTCAGCTCCAACAACTTTTATTAAAAAAAAATAAAAATCCAGCAAACAGCCACCTCAGATCATGGTAAATGGAGCCAAGCAATTTCTTCATATAATGCTTGTTATATTCACTTTAAGGGGAAAAGTAAATGAAGGCTATAATAGGAAAAACAAAAACAGGCAGATCTAACTGTACAATAAATACAGAACGTGCCCTATTTAATCTGCTTACAGTAAAATCCACTGAGCAAAATTATAATTTGATATGGCTCAGCTTAGCCAATAGAAACTCATAAAATGTCTTAACATCATAATACATTGTACAAAAGAATCACTAAGTACCATAAAACATATGGGAATATGGGTCTGTATTCATCCATTACTCTTTGCCAGTGTAGCATATTAAAATGGTTTCTATTTAAGTGCAGAGATCCCTGAAGTATATTACAGTCTTAATTAAAATGTCAATAAAATGCAAAAGTGCATTGGGGACCTTATCTGATTTTTAAAATTTTTTTTGTTAACTCTTTCAGAGAGTTATTTCTTAATAGCTCCATTACACTACTGAGGTTTGAAGCAATTAAAAATAAACATAACTAAGCCATTTTTAATAATTAGCTGCAATCCAAGTATGATCTGTATCCTTTCTCTTTAGTGCTATTCCCTGTAGGACTGGCTGGCAGGTTCAGTCAAGACTGGAAAAGTAGGTCCTTATTGGAGGCCAGGAAACAATGCTTTGGGTATTCTCATTCTAATAGTTGATTTTCTTTCAGGAGCTTTCAAGAAAGGGAGCAAGATGGTATTGTGACTCTTGTTCTGAGATCAGAGACCTTGGCAGGTAAGAATCTGGTTTTCAGGGAGTCAGAGGGGCAGCTTTTCCTAGGCATGGGGGACACCACCCTGTGGGGCAGGTTGTCTCTTGCTCTGCCTTTCCCTGAGGCATCAGAACCCCCACAAATGGGAATAAAACCTGGAACTGGCAAATAAATTATTATCTACTTACTTTTTCTTCTCTTCTAGTGAATTTTAAATTGCTTAGAAAAATTCATTCCTACCAAAAAAAAAAAAAATAAAAAAACCAAACAAAAAACCCACCAAAAACCCCAAAGATATATCACAATATTTATCCAAAACTTGACACAAAGCTCAATTTTAATAACAAGATCCCATCCTTGCTTTCTGTGATATTGGAAGATAGCAATGGAACAAGGAAGCTTTTCTCTTTCTTCCTCTTCCATTCTCCCATTCTCTTGCACCAGAAGAACTATTATTAAAGATAAACTCATCTTACCCCATACAATGTAAAACCTGCATCCTCTTGAGGAAAGAAAGAGTCTCTTTGGAATGGATTTTTTCTATTGCTATCAAGATTAAAGTCTTGCTGAAAATTGTGGTAGTGGGAGCAGCCCCGGCGCGCTGGCAGGAGGCACTGGTGGCGTCCTGGGTGGCAGGAGGGCTCTCCTGAGAGAGGTGAGGCTGGGCCAAGGCTGATTCTGCTCTGAGACAGTGTGGAGAGTACCCTGAAGTGTGTGGCAGTGTCCAGTCCAGCCTGAGAACCTGAAGGATCAGAGCTGCTTTCTGCATCCTTGTGCACACAGGCAGTGGTTCAACCTGGCCACAGCTGCTGAATGTTGCACAGGATTGGCAATCACCTCCCAGGAACACAGGACAGTGCTGGTTTTGAAATCTGCACTTAGGGGCTGGATACAGAGCATGCCTCTATTTTTAATGGGCTGGATAAGCAGAAAAAGGAAAAAAAACAGAAGTAAATAAGAGAAGTTTACCAGATCAACATGCATTCAGATTGCAGCAGGATCTGTTTCTCTTTCTACTTCACCTCCCTCTGCATCCACTTTATGTTAAGTGACAAGCAGTTGGCAGGTTTTGCAGATATATTGACAATAGAGGACATATGATACAGCTGTGAAGATTTGTCTTACCAGGATTTCAGCTGGTTTCTACTAACCAACAGCCAACAGCCAGATTTTGGGGGTTATGACCTCTAGTTATTTGAAAGAACTAGGGGGAGGAGGCAGGCTACACATTTTATGCACTAGTCTGCTGTTCCTATAATATTTTTAGAACTTACTGTCATAAAACTGACTCTGTTTAATGATTCTCTAAAAAATATTTTTTTAAAAAAGTGATTGGAAAGGATGTGTCTTGTGAACAGAACTGGAAATATAAACAGTCACGGCACTCTATCTTCTACAGTGCTGAGCAAGAGCTTCCTGCAAAGTGCCAAATATGCTTATCTCCAAGGGCTAATATAGAAAGTGAGTGTTTTTAGCCCCATATACTATGTGCCCTTTAGTGAGGATAGCCCACATGATGTTTCTCAGTTCCTCCAAAACTTTTCTTTTGAAACTAAAATAATTAAGGATTTGGACTTCTTACAGCAGAGCAACTCTCCTGTCAATCTCATATGCACTACATGGATTTCTTACAGACACACTATTTTCCATAATCCTAAAGGTCTCATGCAACATTACTAAAGGCATCATTTCCATGTGATGTCACTGGAACAGTCTGGGAGGAAAAGGAGGGACTGCAGTTCTAGAATGGACAGGTGGCATCAGTCAAACTCAGAGCCCACTTGAGCTTAAATGATGAATAAATCAAATTTTGATTGCCAAACAGATGTACAAGTTCCTACAAAGCATGTGGATATTGCATCATGATTTGACTAAGTTATTCCTGTCAAGTGTAAAAGTAATGGAAAACTTGAAAAATATAGTAACTGTCCAACAAATAACTTTAAAATACTCAACCACTGGATTAAGCTCAATAGAGCTCACAAACCTATTTAGCTTTCCTGGTGAAATGGGCAGACTAACAGGAAACCCTCTCCACTGGGTAGTCTAAATAGAGAGGCAGAGGAAATCCTTCTAACAGATATCAGCTCCTGGAGATGGGAATTGCTGGTGGGTGCTTTGGTGAGGGGACTTGGCATCTTATAGAATTGGCCACAGCACTGTGTGACTTGAATAACAACATAGAATAAATTCAGTAGAAAGAACTTCCCAGGGACTCTCTGGCTTTCAGAAGACAAGGGAGGAACCAAAGGAGAAATCTCCACAATGTTCTCTAAACCAGCCAACTCCTTGTTCCTTGTTACTGCCAAGAATTCCATTACCAGAAAACACACCACAACAATTATAAATTTTAAATTGAATTAGACTTAAGGAGACTGGTCTGTATTTATATGATTGGTTTCTAATGTTACAATTAATTATAAAAATAACTTGCCTGCAGCTATCACATACATATCTATATTTAAATAATCTGTTTTGTCTTATCAAGAAGTGGGTTAGCAAAGACAAAATCACTGTTATTCAATGTTTATTAATGAGCCATTAAACTAAAACCAGTGTGCAAATCTTTTCTTGCAACGTAGATCCCAGTCAGAAACATTACAGCTGGTATGTACAAACCATTTTTCAGGAATGGCTTGTGTGCAGTAAGTTTATATTCTATTCACATCTGAGTTAATGTTCACCTGCAGGTGAGTGAATAGGAGACTGGTGTTGAGGTCTCTTAATCATGAATGTCTTATGTCAAATCACAAGATAAATGGGAACAGTCAAGACACAGAACTGCCATTGACATCACACTGCTTGATGCTAATTCTGTCTTTGAAGAACTCTGTAACACATATCCTGCAGTATTTCTCTGCTGTATGAAACACTGTCAAAATTCAGGTATTTCCAAAGTCCTCATACTGCAGGGGGGACTGCAGGAAGTACTGAAGAAAACACTTGAAATTTATTAAATTTTGCCTGCTGTTCCCTCCTCCCTCAACTCAAAGTCTTGAACTTGAGCTCACTGATTCCTCCTCTCCTTTCAACCTTACTAAAAGAGGGATAGGCATATTTTCTTCACCTGCTATAACATTCCATCCCCTCTGTGCAGCACAACCAGAGCTTCCCTCCACACATTGCAGAATATGCTTCCAGTTCCTGCCCTCAACACCATGACTGGGGTAGAAGAGCCTCCCTGATCTACTCTTCCTACAACAGAATGATGCTCAAGCTTGGGAAAATAGAAATTGCAATGTATGGAATGCTAGAAAGCTATTCTGTTCAATTGTTTTTTCTTCTCAAATGTTGCAAGGCTTTCTTCCTTAGTATCTGAACTGCAGTTTAGAAGTTTTGCACTGATAAATCTGGGGAAGGAATATTTGCGCAGACAAACACTTGCCAAGACACACAGTACAACTGCTGAAAAAGTTCTCACCCACTAACTGGAAAATATGTGACATGTTCTCTGGCCATATTATAATTTTTAGTAGGCTTTGATTTGAAAGGTAGCATCTTTAAGTCAAACACTTCCATTTGTTAAGAAAACTGACACATTTGTTTCAAGCAAAAACAAGGAAAATATTGTCAAGTTCAGAGGCAGAAGAAAAAAAAAAAAAGAGATTTTTGCCAGAGCGTAATTTTAACATTTTAGATTGCATCAAAAGCTGTGAAGTGCCTTGATGTGCCCTTGATTTCTCTCCAATACTCAAATAAATAATTGAAAATTTCCCCACCAGAGTATGGGATGCTCAGAAAGAATGTATATGAATTTTGGATTAAAACCACAAGTATTTATTTATCTATCAGACCTGTTTCAGGGAGATAGTATATTCTTTCTTAAGCAGAATCTTTATGGTGCCTCCAAGGATGATTCAGAGCCTGATCTCTGATGCATGAGAGATGAAGCCTCAAAGTCCTACTGAAGTCATTGGGACTCTGCTCTGGTATGAACTGTATCCACCTAAGCAGTTATGAGAGAAATTCTGACACGTTTTCCTGGCTTGAAATAATTCATGTGTGCCGTGATCCATTGTAGAGCAGTGAGACTCTTTGTTTTCATCAGAATATTTAGCAGAAGATTTTTCAAGTCTTTTTGATTGTTTTGACAATCTCAGCCTTTCAAAGGTTTATGTTGCATAACTGTATCTTCATAAGCCCAAAACAGTAATAAAAGATGAAGTTGTGGTGTGGACAGAGAGGAAATAGCAAATCGTACACCAGCAGTGAAAAAACAGAAGAGTGCCTGTTCTCACAAACAGAATCCTGCAAGATGCTGAATGAAGATACTGAGAATATTCACATCCTGTGAAGCCAGAGAGGGCTCTGCAGCTTTCAGAACGAAAACAAATGACTGGCAATTGCTCAGAGTGGTGAAAGTGGGAATTGCATTTCATTTCATCTGCCTTACTTGCAGCCCTTCAGTGTTAAAATTATCATCTTCTGGTTTTTTAAGGCAAATCACAAAAGTAACAGGAAAGAGAAAAATAAACAAACAAGAGCTGGGTAAAAAAATCCCTGAGCAACAGGAGCAAGTCCCAGTTAATGCTGTTTACCTTATCAGTGCAAAAAGAAAGATACTGTAAAAGAGTTTGGTTTTTTTCCCATCCCAGAGGAAAGCTTGTGCTGTTCACAGAGCAGCCACAGCCTCTGGTCCATGGGGCCACTTGGGTACAGTCACTCTCAAAAATCCAAAGTCTTTGCTTTACTCAGGCAAGTTTCCCAGCCATGTGAACATGCACACAGAGCATTTTCCAATATATATGTAAAATTGTTGACATATCTTTAAATAATCTTTGTCATAGTATTCTGTACACATCAGCAGGGGGGCTCTCCAGTTATGCAAGTGTCATTTGAAATAAATATTTGTATTTAAATTCTGTTGTGTTACCATATATCCTTAAGCGGACTGGAAAATATCTAAATATTTACATATATTTGAGACATCACCAAATGTGTTTGGAGTGGTGGGTGGGGGAGGCACATCTGCTATCCATTTTCTGCAGCATTAATGCTTACATTTTTGTTGTTGAAGGAAAAAAAAAGATGGCTTCAACAGATAAAGACAGCTCCTCATCCTCAGGCATTGCTAATGTATATCAATTGCCCAGCTCCTGGGATGTGCACATGGTAGTTGTTCTGTACTTTCTGAAAAATGCAGCTCTTTGTGGATGTTTTCTTTTGCATACACAGATAAAACAGCACTAAGCAGGCTATTAAGAAAATATTTCCAACACATTCCTCATGTGAGAAAAGCCAAAGTAAGCTTTCAAATCCTGGAAGGAAACAAAACCACACAGGCCCTAAAACAAAGTTAGTGTTATCCTGTATTTTATACGTCCAGAGGAAAACAAATCAAGAGGAATGTGATCAAAAGAAGAGTAAATGGACATGGCAGTATCACAGAGAAGATGTAAGTAAGGGCAGATTTGATCCCTGTATAATATTCATTATATGGCACTAAACAAGTCAGAGCTCTGTGTTTGTAAGGCCAGAGCCAAGTGCTGGTTCACCAATTAACATCCCCTGTTTGCACAGACTGGAATAAACAACCTCAGACATTCAGACAAAATACAGAGCTAAATTCTCACTAAGCTTTGCTGATAACACTCTAATTCCCAATTGTTCATGCCTTCTTGCATTTTTTTTAAGGTTTTTAAACACCTGATTCTGCAACCATCACTTGCATCTTACTTATTGTCTAGTCTCATCCTTTCTGATAGGAACAGCTTCTCAGGAGGTTTATGACTGCCCAGAAGGTCACAGGCCCTGGCTGCACATGGGACATCAGTGCCTACATTGAACACACTGTGGGATCTTGGTGATCCTGTCAATTTACCTGATGCTGTCTACTCTAGGAATAAAGCCTGGCTTTACACTGCTTGTCCAAGAACCATATTTCTCTGCAATGTATCTTTAGCTGTAAAAATTAAGAAGAATCTGATCAGTGGGTAATATTTCACATTTAAATATAAAACAGGGGACGTGGATCATTAGTCATTCATCACACTAGATTCTCTTGAATCGTAACAACAGAACATCAATAAAATACAAGAAATTGTGATTCTCTTATCAAAAGCCACACCAACAGCCTCCCCATTTGGTGCACCTGTGCCATGTGCAAGGTGGACACAGCTTCTGCATGTTTTCCCCATGTCTGAAGATTAGATGGGTTCAATAGGCATGAGGTTGTACATCTTAATAATTGCTTTTCAGCTAATTGTAAAAGTGGCATATTAACAACTATTTTCATTAATGGCAACACTATGTTTTAATGACACTATTTTAGCTTGCTAATTAAGTGGACAGATTAGTGACAGATAAATATCCATTATTTCACAGAGCTAATAAAGAATTTTCCTCAGATGAGATGTGCACATACTTCCAGCTAGAAGTTTGCTGAAGAAATGCAGCCCCAGATGGGCCAGTTATCCAGGGAAATCTCACATCCAGGTACATTTACTGTCACTTGCCTTGCAGATATTCAGCATAAATGGTAGCCCTTCACATCCCTCTGCACTCTGACAGATCTTCTGAATTTCCATCTCCAGCTACAAACAAGGTTTTGACTGACAGGAGGTATTTCTCTTCCACACAACTCAAGAATATCTCCTGTAATAGTTGCTTAGGCTGATAAAAAGTACTCTTTACCAGTTGATCAATTACGAATAAATACTCCAGCATTTTCAAATAAGTGCTTTTTCTTTGACCTATGAATATGAAGTTTTATCAGTGCATGTCTAAGACACAAACTAAAGACTATGCAGGGAACACATAAGCAAGCTGTCCCTAAATGGCTTTTATTTTCAGCCATGTAACTTTGCTTGCAGGACATTATGGGTTAATTTGGGAAGCTCCATGGATCATTACATTATTTACTGCACCTGACTGCTGGCTAATCTCTCTCAGACTTCAAGGGAAAAGCAGCACATGAGAAGGGTGTGGGTGGTTCAATACACAAGGCTGGATGATAGACCATAGTTAGAAATTCAGTGTACAGCTAATTTCCCCTGTCACGTCTCTGGGCCTCCTTTCCCACTTTTGTCCAATTTAGCTGTGGAGATTACAAATTCTTTAAGGCAAGAACTGTCCTTCACATGCTGGGGGTTTCTACTCCTGTATCAAAATTTAAAAACTTGCTGATACTTGCTGTAGATGGGGAAATCGTTCTACATTATATGCCATCTTGAAGTGTGCTCTCTTCTTAAAATGAGTCACAGGAGAACCAGGCTCACACTGATACTTCACTGTTATCAATCCTGTTCCCATCTTTTCACTCATTTTAAGTACAAAGCCACCATCAAGCTCAGCCCTAACAAGGCAGCCACCTCCTACCCCCATTCAAATCCAGCTGCCTCTGCACCAAAACACACCTACAGCAGCGTGTTTATTTCCAACAATCTATTTACCTCCTCTTGCATTCATTAAATGTATTTTTTATTATTTCTCCTAAATTTACAGTTTCCAGGTTGATTTGACACTTATTCAATCATCTCTTGGCCAGTTACTCCTCTAATATCTTCAGTTAGGGAGGATGAATCAGGCTGAAAGATGGAACCTTACACAGAAGTGTAAAACACAACTGCTGTGCTGTCTTTCAGCCCAACATTTTTTTTCCAGGTGCATGAGAAAACACCAGTCGTTCCCCGTTTACCACTGCACTTTCATCCCAAAATCTTCAGTTTCCCATTGACTTTGGCCTATCCCACAAGCCTCCCCAAGAGTAAGATCTGCATAGTGAAGTTCAGCTGCATGGCTTCACGTGTTCTGATGCAATTTGATGACTGTGTGTGCTGATGTAAAATGCTGGCCACTTCACCCTCATTACAATCAGTCCTGTAAATTACAGTCTGCTTCTCCCCGAGTGCAGAATGGGCCCTGGAGATGTCCCAGCAGCTTAGCCCACCTTGGCATCCTCATGGCATGCGTGGCCATCAAAAGTCTCCTGATGGTGGCATTCTGGGGCAGATAAATGGGAAGGGAAGGACTTGCAGGTGTCAGGAAACAGCTCAGCTCCTGTGCAGGTCATGAGGACTGGGGCTTCCCTTAGCTGCTGCTCCTGAGCAAACAAATACCACTTGAGCAGGAGCTCACAGGGAGCAGAGCAGCCTGCTCAGGCCAGCAGTGAGACACAGCTGCTCCAGGTCCTCAGCAGAATGGAATTCAGATGTCCTCTCAGCAGCGTCAAACCCAGTGGTGAGTTGACCCTCCAATGGTCCCATTTGCCTCAGTTAGGCTGCAGATTGTTACCTTCTCCATACTTCAGGATTTGACAGAATAAATTGTTCCCATTATTCAGCACACACAAATCTAAAGGATTGGCTGTGCTGGTCACCTACAGCTGCACTCATGGGAGAGTGGCAGAAGGAGCTCACATTGTGAGGGGAAAAAAAACCCAAACATCTGATGAGCATCCATGCAGCTCCTGCTCTAGGGCAGCAGGGGTCTCACCTATTGACTTTAAAACTGAGAATTTTTTTTTTAAGCCTGAGCTTCTGCTTTAGTAAAATAATGGTGGAGTTCTCACAGTAATGCCAAGAAATACATCAGGTTCTTGGGTATCTTATTAATGAGAAACATTAAGCTGAGTAAGTGATACACTCTGGCTTTTATTGAACCAACACCCACAAATAAATATCCTTGTTCCCACGAAAAGGGATTCATTCTTCACTTGAATGAGTCTATAATTTAATCTATTGTTACACCCTAACCAGAGCCAATATTTAACATCTTTTCTAATCAAGCTCTAATTTAATATCTTTAAATTTCTTTTGAATTAGTTGAAGTCCTTTCATTTTTTTTCTTTTATGAAGGAAAGTTCCTCTTTTTTGCCTATGATTGAGTTTGATGTGGCTTTGTTAGAGCTCTCTTAAGATATACAGTACACATTTTTATTCTTCTTATCTAAGTTTCCAGGACTTGATCAATAGTAGAGCATATTTTTCTATCCAAGTACTAACCAAATTTATTCAACAGATTATACATTAATTTTACCATTAGAACATAATATGAGCAGATAATCCACAAAAATGCTTCAGATTTTTTGAAAGTGAATTTAATTATAACTAGTAATGTGCATTTGAGAATTATAATTATGAAAAGTCATGTTCTATAAATCTGAAATGACAGATTATATTTCAAAGCCTTATTGCAGAGGAATTAGAGTACTGATTTATTAGTTGTAAATGTCTGATTATTGCAGCTTTGCTAAAAAACATGATCACAGCATATTCTAGCTGGATTTAACATGTTTAATCCTTCCAATGAGAATCATATTTTGAACAGAAAGCAGGACTGTGTTAATTTGTTTATGAGACAGATTTAGACAACTAATCTTTGTTTTATGATCCCTGAACAGTAATAATTTCAAAATACTTTACAATACTTGTATTTTTCCAGCTGCAGACTATAGCTGATTAAGAAATTTACATTCATCTATAAGCACCATGATCATCACTTGGCTTTAGGAATGGTGCTTCCCATTAATTCTCAGCTACTGAGGAAGACACAAATCACCTCTGCTAAGGATTTGCCCATTAAATAAGGATTTACCCAATCATGTGGAGAAAGTGATGGAGGGCAACCACAGTGTTGGGCATTTCTCTTCTGCCTCTCCCCACACAAGCACTGCAACCTCCCAGCAAATCCAAAAGTGCCAAACAAACTTACTGTGTTTGCACTGAGTGACAGCAAAACTCTCTTTTTCACTAACCAAACACCATGGGGGATCCAACAGGGTGGGATTCCCTCAAATCCATTACTGTTGCAGTTTCTCACAAGGTTCCTTCACTGGAAAAATGGGCTACAGCTCACAACATTTATAACATTTCTGCATCTGTCAAGTTCTAAATGAGGACACTTAAAGATCTTGAATGACTCACTACTACAATATTATGTATGGATCAGAAAAATCTTCCTGCTGAACCAAATTTTTATCTGCACCATTGCAAGAACAAGTTTCTTCATCACACAGCTGAGCAGGAGAAATCAACTTTCTCAACTGTTATCTGGATTTTTATTAGGCATTAGAATTACAGTAATTTCACAATTATAAGCCGCACCTGATTATAAGCCGCAC
>VRYO01001153.1:3170270-3227367 GCA_009812075.1 Sialia sialis | reverse complement strand
TGCTATTTCTCCAAACAAAGAACCGCTTTGGTGTTATTTCCCATGCCAGTTTGGGCACAACATCACACATTTGTGGGGAGCTCCACCCCTGGGGTGATGCAGCAGAAGTGCCCTGGACTGGCTGAGCTCTCAGAGGGTGATGCTGTGCAGGGCAGAGGCTGCTCCAGGAAGGGCACAGTCCCCCTTGGGCTCCCCAGCACTCCCATCACCCCTACACACACACCCCTGTGGTCTGGAGAGGTGAGAAACAGATCTTGGGACCACATTTTGCACAGATTTACATCTTTTATTTCCTTTCACAGGAAGATATTTCTTCCAAATGGCCTCTCAAAAACAAAGGCAACATGAGCATTGCACAAGGCTACAAATAATCTGAATTCTTCTCCTTTTTGTAAAGAGAAAACACATTTCTGTAGTGATAATAGCAGGCTCCTAGAGGCTTTAAACATGCCTTGTTGTATATGGGTATAATCAGAGCAATAAAAAGGAAACAGACTTTATTCAGTAAGAACTGAAAGATCCCATTACAGCCTTGCCATTCAGTTGTCTATCAACCTGCAGTACATGGCACATATTTGCTGTTACACAGTTCCTAAAAATAGATGAATAAATTTTAAAAAAGAGTCTGATGACAGCCTGAACTTCAAAAATCCCCATCTCACTATCTCACTTTACATCAAATTTAGTCAGGCAGCACTTGGCAATCATTAATTTCACTCATTTATCACAGGTGCTGCAAACTGAACTGCCAGTGGAGTAAACTGATAGCAGGCTACAAGCAATCCAGCATGTTTTTTGAAACAATATTTCAATATTTTACCAGTCAGCTGTTTCCAGTGAAAAATCAGAAGCAACAGACTACTTTCTCAAGACCAAACAAAATGTGAATCTCCCTGGAAATCTTTTCTACAGCAGATTCCACAGCTTGTATTGCTTATCTGCAGTGGGGGACCCATTTGTTACTGTGCTACAGAGGTGCTTGGGGTGGATTGCAATGTTTAGATCTTGCCATGGAGTACAACCTATCACAACAACAAACAATTTTCATACCAACTCCAGCTCAGTATAGCTAATGAAGAAAATCCTGTTTACAGAAAATAATAAAATCAGGTTTTTTCCAGTTTACAGAAAAGGATAAAATCTCCACCTCTACAAAGGATAAGTCATGGCAACTTGACTTCTTTAATATGTATGCTCACCACATACACATGGTACTTCATCTGTGCTGTAATCAGGTCTGCTCCATCCCTGGGAGAGTTCCCAAATGTGCCTTCAACATATCTGTTTGCCACCCATTTGTGAAGAGAAGAGCTTGAAGAAATTTAAGCTGTAACAGTTTGCCTGAGCCCAGCAGGGCCACTCAGGAGCAAGATGCTCACCAGGGAGGATTGCAGACTTACACATTTGATGTGCAAGGAGCTGGGTTTCTTTGAAAAATGTTAACTATAACCTTCATTGAAAGATTAAGATATACAATAAAAGTGAGAAATATTTGCCACTCTTTCACCAATTTCCTTTTTATTTTTCTATGTAGATATTCAGCCAGAGAACAGAATAGAAAAATCTGCACTCTTCTCTTAAAGACAGCATAGATCACTCTTTGCACTTAGCAGAGAACCTTTTCAGCCTCTCCAATACACAATAAATCTGGGAACCAGACTGTTTATTTTATCCCTTACAATAAAAGTCTTCTGATGCCCTTTAGCAAAGGCAGAGGATATACACACACCTCAGCCAGTGTGAGCCAGCAAAACCTGCCTGAGGAACCAGGCAAGTGCGTTGTCACACATGCTGAGCTCCATGACGTTATGGTCACATTCCTAAGTTAGAGCTGGCTCACACGTGTCTACTTGAACCACACTTCTGTATGACTGTGCAGTCACATCCAAAGAAACACACTGAATTTTTTGGAAGCTGCCAATCCAGTTCCTGCAAAGTCAAGAGGCTTGCTAGCAAAAAAATTAAAGTTTAGAAAGTCTTACAGACCTACTTTTCTGGCAGGTTTAAGGCAAGTGCTCACCTACCTTCCTTGAGAATCTGACCTCATCTCTTGATGAGTTTTTAAATAATTGGTACATTGTGAAGCTGGTAAAAATGTATCAGGTTGATTTAAACAAGGACTCTATATGATCCATATATTATATTCAGCATCTCTTAGAGCAAAAGATGGGATGTAAAAGCTGTTACAGTTTTTCTCAGTCCATGCAATTGGGTTATTCTGCTTCTCTTCAGAGAATCCAAATGTATGCACGGTAGGCCAAATGGCTCCCTGGGGTTGTTTTATTTGCTTGGAGGGACAGACTTGGCCCGGAATATCTTAGGACAGACTCCAAGTACTCTAATTCTGCTTGCATTATGTTCCATTTTCTCATTTCTGTGTTTTCAGTATTCATTTCATCCTTCTCCAGCTTCTTTTTCCAACTCAGCAGTTCTTACACTGAGCTGCTCAGCATTTTGCCATGGTACAAATATCCATCCCCTGATATCTTTACACAAGTCAGTGACTGAAAGAAGCAGCATGATACAATTTCATCCACTCCCCAAGGGAATGCAAACAACTAAAGCTGGTTTTGTGTGGGGAGAGATAGAGGCTGAGGTGCAAGTGATCTTAGGGGTGCCTTTTCCAGCCTTTGCCTTTTGCTAAATAAGCACCAACCTAATAGAAATTCTGGATGTTATGCTGCCTTTTTTAAATTTTACCCTTACCAGGCACACACATCTCTGCCACCAGGCTGCAGAAATATTTGTTGCCATCATTTTTACAGCTGTACTGTCCTCAGTTTGTGAGCACAATGAGTTGGAATATATTTGTTATGTTATGGTTTCTCCAGATAAGACAGAGAGAAGTCCCTTGGGAGAGCTTTGCACTTGTGCAAGCTATCGTGATTCAACTGAAATTAGTGAAATCCCTCACATTTTACACGTGGTGTGGGCCAGACACCCAGCAAGGAACTGGGAAGTATTTCCTCAGAAACAACTGAGTGCAGCATTCACACAGCTCTTAGGTTTGGAGGCTGTGTTTAATGGATTCAAGGACCAAGTACAACTCAAACACCTTTGAAGATACATATGAATCTTACCCAGGCTGGTGTGAGGAAGACAATGGCTGATCTGGTACTGGCATGAACACACACAGCTATCACACACTTGGTTTTAAGTGTTTAGGGGAAACCATCCATGTCCCCTCTGCTTACCAAAACTGCCAAAGGCAACTGAGCATCAGAGGACTGGAGACACACACAAAGGGGCAAAGACAGTCTTTTCTTGGAATTGCTTAATAATAAAATACTTTACAGGCAATCTAGTGTATATGCCAGGGAATGCCTCCCTTGTCCCCCCAATACTTTTAAGCAAAAGCAGGCTTGTCAGTATGGCTAAATCCAAGGAATGCCTATAGACATCTTGAGCATCCTAGTTCAAGAACGGGTTTGATTACTTGCTACATAATAAATTATCCAAAAGCAACCTTTGAAGACATACAACCCCTAACACTTTAAAATTAAGACCAAATTCAATTTAGAAAAATTGTAAAACAGTTTCCCTGAAATTAATCTTAAATGAAGTTCCTTGCTTGGCCTCTCGCTCACTGCAGATAATCAATCTCGACGCGGCTGTGTGAGAAACAGAGGCTACTGAGAGGGAAGGGAAATTAAAGAGAGGAGCTAGGCCAGGAAGATGAAAAAGCTATCTAATTATCAGCATTTTATTAGAAACAATTAACTAATATTCAATTAGTTGCCATCACTGAAGCAAAGTGACAGTTAGGAAAACAGAAAACGAGCCTTGACAAGGTGTTTGCTCTCTAATAAATGGGAGATGAGGGGAATAATTTCTTGGTGGTTTACCCCTGGTCAGAGCCCTGGGGCAACTCACCCAGCATGAGGCAATGGGACTGGCTGGTTGCCAACATTAACTGTACTTATTACATTCATCCCATGCAGAACACATCCATCTCCTGCTCTGCCTTGACATCCCATTTATTCCAAGATTCATTTGTCATGTCCCCAATCACCAAAATGAATAGAAACTTTCCAGCATGATGGATTGTGGTTCTAATTAGGACTAAAGAAAAGATCCACACTCAAGTAAAGCCCTTTTTCTTTTACTTCTTCTCCTAATAAAATAGTATTCCTGGCCAACTTTGTGACTAATGTCCTTTCATGTTGGTTGTCCACTGCAGGTCACCTAGTCAAAAAGAAACAGTAGTCCTTCCAGAATGTATTTTTCCTCCCTTAGCTTGTTGATGTGTAGCAGATGACCAGAATACCAAATTTTGGACAATGTTTGTCCTTTTTGTGTCCCAGAATTTCCTTTAACAAAATGCAGATACATAGAAATAGCTGGAATGAGGAAAAAGCTGCAATAGGCTTGGCAGCTATTAAAATTGATGATAAATCTAATTTTTTGTTAATCAAGTTAAATTTGATGTCAGCATTTTAAAGTAAAGGCACTAAATGAAGTGCCACTATTTCAAACTAAGCCTAACGTGTAATTTGGTTGTTTTACCTCTCATTTCACTATGTATATCAGAAATAAACATTTGCCTGCATATAACAGAGCCTTTTAAAAATGTACCCTCTTAGATCTTTCTCCTATTTGGCACATAGGGGTACTTTCAATAATTGTGTCTTTAATATTATAAAAATGCAATTTCTTTTATAGCAATTTTTCCATACATTGGTAGGTCTCTGCTGTGGAAGACTACCAGAACAGGACAAAATAAAAAAACACAGTGTAGTTGGGGCAGCACTATTTTGTTGGTAAAACTTCCAAAGTTAGGGATAACACATTAGCTAGTGGTAAGTGAATAAAAACTGGAAGTGCCAAAAGTAGAGTAGCTTAACAAATAAAGAGATTTGCATGAATGGAAAAATAACCTATTTTAAATTGCATTTTAAAGTCAGAAGAAAGAAGACTGCGGTTACAAAAGAACTCAGGAATTCACAGACACATGAAGAATACTCCAAGTCATGGAAATAGCTTGATGAATATTAAAAAACACCAAGAACGTTGTAGGTTTGCTTACTACAAAGCAGACTGCAAGTACCAACAATCTGCTACAAATTTTTTCATATTTTGGATAACAATCATCCTGTCTGACCTACTATCTGTACTACCTCACGTAGCAGAACATGAAACTCCACTAGCAACAATGGAAACAATTCTCAAGGAGTCTGTTTAAATAGGCACTATTTAATGGACAAGTATTTTTGGACAAGGAAAAGAGCAATTTCCTAACTTTCCTAAAATAAAATACTTGGCATTATCCTGAGATTTAACTTCAGCATTCTCTGTAAAGTTTAAATAAATTAGATGTCAAAAGAAATCTCAGTGCAATAAAGCATATGAATTTCAAGGCTTGATGGCAGAGTCCAAATTTAGAGTGCAGCACTCACCAGGGAAGCATTATGACCTGTATTAGGTCCAATTTCTCATGGCCTTGTCCAGAAATGTGATGCCCATGCAAAGATACCCAGCCAAACAAACAAAAAGCATACAGCAACCCCCACAGCCCCAGTGCAGGAAGAGCTGGGCAGCTGTTCTTGGTAACTGTGGTCTTTATTTAATTCTGCAGGCCAAGGCTCTCATCCCCTACCATTTACTGCAATCAAAACACAGATCTTTTTTCTCTTGAATATTTTTACCTTTAAGGAAGTGTGACTAACTTGACATGTTGGAAATGTAGTTTTTTGGATCATAAAAGCCAAGAGACATTTTCTTTTTCTAGTGGTAGGAGATACACACCAAGTGAGTATGCATGGAAGAACTGCTATGGAGTTTGCTATGGAAACCATTCACCTGGTGGGAAGGGAAACAGATAATTACATTATTGTTTACTCTTATTTGATAGTAAAGCTACTTACAAACTTGGTTATAGGTGTTTATTAAAATGCCTAATCTAAAGGTACATGCTGTATAAACACAGCAAAGCAGGTTGTAAGGCTTTGCCAAAAGCCCACTAATTTAGGAGATACTTTCTACAACATTTGGATTTTTTTTCCATCCTTCCTCTAGTCTATACTGCTACTGAACTGTTTCCCAATGAAGCACCTTCCCAAACCGGGATTTTATCCTATTTATTCTCATTCATGAAGGCAATGGATTTAAGACAATAATCCACTATTCTGATCCAGCTTCTGAATTGTTCCATAAAACAGTGATATTCTCCCAGAGACAACAAAGAAATCTGACTTTAAACAGTTGTCAAATGCAAAAGATAGCCATAGACTCATCTAGGTTTGTAAAGACCCTTAAGGCCATTGAGTCCAATTGTGAGCACACTGCCTAGCCCATGTCCCCAGTGCTCTGATATATTGAGGAATTTTATCCAGACAGAAAGGGGAAATATCTTCACAGGCTGCTGATCTGATTCATCCTGTTCAGTTTCTCCCATATCACTCTGTCCAGACATGTCACTCTCACTCACTGCACCAAGATAAAACAAAAAGTGAGGCCACATGCAGCATGCCTGCTTTCACACCCCCGGAAAGGTCAGGTGCTTCTGGAAATGGCATGAGTGCTATTAGCTGCTAAAGGCACTGGAGCCTTGACTGCTCCTGGACTGGCTCTAGCAAGTTCCCAGTGATGTACCCTCCAGTATACTCTGAGAATAACACTCCTGCATAATTTAAATGAGCACTATAAATTGTCATTTAAATTGCATGAGAATCTGAGATAAGGTTGGCAGAAGATCCAGAAAGAGCCCTTGAGTGTCAGATTAACACAGCAGGTAAGAGACAAAACCAGGCTTTTTCTTTTATTTTTGACTAAAATCTTCAGAGAGAAATTCAAAGCTTTTCCAATTCCTGACCTTTCATTTCAATGAAGAACATGCAATCTGCAATCTTCTGCTGTAACTGATCAGTGTTTGAAATGAACAAACTGTAGATTAATATAATATACTCAGGCCAGAAAAGCAAGATCTCTCAGAGCACTCTTTGAAGCAGATCCCCCGCTTCCACAAAAATGGATAATTTAATCTTTGTCATTGGCCTGTCTCTGTCAAAGAGAACAATGGATAGTCTATTCACAATTGATGACTCTATAGAAATTAATATTAGTAAAAGGTGTCCATTTAGTGTCTCACCTTCTGTGCTAAAGGTGACATCCATGATGGATGCATCCTAAGACAATGGATTTATCTTTAAAATGGAGTAATTACACAGTGGATGCATGGGTGACATAATGACATTGTGGTTTTATATTAATAAAAGAAAGAAATATTCCTTCTGAAGAAGGAAAAAAAATATGACTAACATGGTCATTTATGAGATTTTGGCAGCTAATCTGTAACTGCAAAAAGCACTGTTGAATTGTTAATCTATAAATTAGAGTCGTACACACTTAAGCAGTTCATGATCAGCTATCCTGTGACAAACCCTAGTTAACAAAATTAAAGGTGCTCTGGGTTCCTAAATCTCCCACCTCTACAAGGGGGACTTCAAATTAGGACAGAACAGGCAAAGTAGATGAGATTTGAGGGTGGGAATATAGAGCTGTAACAACTTCTGGGGGCACCACTGGCACCTCAGGGCCACCAGTTTCTCTGTTTGGCAAGCTCCCCGAGCTGCCCTGTGAAATCCAGCATTCGCCAGAGAAGGATTTGCAAAATTGCTTCTGACTGCAGGACCTGCAAGGAGCCAGTGTGGCACAGAGACTGCAAAACCAGACCTCAGGTGGTGAATTCTCTGCCCCGCTGGTATCACAGTGTGCCTGCTCCCAGTGAAAATTATTATTAATAAATAATGCTAATGCTGGCAGGATGACACCCTTGGGCTGAGTGCGGTTTCTGAGGCTTTTTCCTCTCCTCAAGTTCACCCACTACTGAGACATTCTTTATGTCCTGTACCTGGTGGTTTCTGAAAGTTCACCACAAAATTCTAAATACAATATCTCATACAGAAAATTTGAAATTATCTTGTTTTGAAGCTTTCTTTAAAATTAAATCTTCAACTAAAACCAGTCTCTCTACATTGGTCCTATAAAATGTATAATTTTACCTAAATTAGACTTTTTAATTTTCCCAACTTTATCATCAAGAATAACTAGCAAACTGAAACTAAAACCCAATTATTTGTTTAGCCCCCAGTAATCTCTGGGACTTCAAGAAGTTTGAAAAGTAATCTTTGAGAGATGCTCTCAACCATTGGAATCATCCAGATGCTGGGTTTGGTGGGGAGGTTTTATCTTATATACATATATAAAAACATTCTCAATTTTAGTATTTTGAAACTTTAAATAACTAAAGGCAAACAGAAATGAGTACTCTTGTTGGGACTGCTGAAATGTTAAATTTGCTGAAATGTATTATTTATTGAAAAGATGGTGAATGTTGACATACGAAGTAAAACATTAAAATTCACCTTCTATAACCTTTCAGAAAGAATTAACAGCAAATTTAGATCAAAATCATGCAATTCTGAAAGATAAGGAATAATATATGGTTTTGTTTTAATTATACTTGGGTCAGTCCAAACTGTAAGAGTTCAAGAATAAATTGCAGTTCACAAACAAAAAATTAATTTAAGTTTTCATTGTGAGATACATCAGAAAAAAAAGCTTCCTGTCCCTTAGCTCATGAAATCCTTACATTTTGTGCCTGCCAATCGAACTGATTGCTATTCCTTAATAAACCACTTCAGTGACAAAATTTCCCTGCATAGTCAGTCTTTACAGCAAACTTCTGAAACTGTTGTCTCTGGAGAGCTCCCAGTTCCTAAATTTTATTAAAAAGGCAGCTCAAAACATTAAATACTTTCCAACTTCTACTTTTCTATTAATCCACAGCTACAGCTGTCACAGGGATTTTATGAGTTAGGCAGTGAGATGGGAGTGGACCATGAAAAACACATTATGATGTAGCCCACAGCTTGAAGGCATGTGGAGTCTAAATTTAAGAGAACAAATACTGGCTTTGAGTTCGAATATTCAACACCATTTCTCTTTTTAATTTGAATTAATTTGCTGATCCACGCTTCATATATTTTCCTTTCCAGGCTGGCTGTTCATTTAGGAAAGGACACATCCCCTGCTCAAAGAGGAAACATTTCCAGCACCAGTTCGACTTTCAGCCACCTCTTCCCAGGTCACCAGGCTGGAAGCTAATGACTAAACCCATCACTTCCCAGTTTTCTGACTTGGTAGACAGGGGGTTTCTCTTGCAGGTTTTTCCTGAAATGGATTTCAGGAGAAAAATGATGGAACAAAGCCAACCATAGAAATTTTCTCTCTCCCCAAACAAATTTTCCCTTCCTTTACATGAATAAACTTCAGAAAAATTTAAAATACTATCTTGAGACTTCCAGTTAATTAATTATCTTATTGATGCCACACATTTCAAAGCGAAGAAGTGGTCAGGTCTTTAAAGGAGAAAATCAGCAAAAAAAACTAGGAGGAAATTTGCAAATACAAAAAGTCTTCCATGAAGATTATGAACTGCAAAATACACCCAAATTAAATGGTTTGCACAGCAGTAAGCAGTAACTTAAAAGACCATACCAAAGATAAACAAGAGGCATTGAGTTATTCAGAGGAATATATGAACAAGTTATAAATTCTTGTTAAAATTATGCTTCTGTTGTTATGAAAATGGTGCATCATGACCTTATGATGCAGGAAAAACTGTGCCATTAAGTGAGAACAACAAAGCTTTACTGTGGGGAGAAATCAAGTTTTCTGTAGGATCAGCCAAGGTTGAACAGTACAACTGCAGAAAAGCTAAGAGATTAAATCCAGACCTGGATTATTAACATCATTTTCCTCATTCTTCAAGTTTCTCCTTGCCCAGAAAATGAAGAATTTTGCTCCCAAACCATGATCATATGATCATCATGTGTTTTCAGAAGCAGCCTCCTCCTCAAAGTGATCCCAGAAATGGAGGAACTAGTGAGCACACACAACTGTTTCTGATCTGTGAGCTTTTATATGCCCACTGTCAAAGGCAAGATTTTAAGATTTAGGAAGTGGAACTAAGGTTAAGTCTAGGATTTTGACGCCTAAACAACTTAAGCTTTAAAGTTCTATTGAAGCAAATTGATTCAGTTAAATGCAATTCAAAGATAATGCTAAAAGGATTCCTTTTAAATTTTTTTAATAAACAAAATAAAATTTTGTTTTATTTGAAACTTGTTTCATCCCCTTTAAGCCCTCTGACCAGAAAGAAGGTACCATTTCAATATCAGATTTTCAGATATTCTTTACTTTTGCACCACACCTTGATCTGGTATTTTGACTTTACAGCCTTAAACCATCATTTCATGTTTATCTATAGTGTTTGTTCTTCCTTCTTACAATCACCTAACAAAAATCTGGAAATCACTAGGAGAAAACTGATTATTCAAAAGTCTAGGGGCTGCACCCACCATGGCTTCATGTCACCCTCAATGCTTTACAAAACACTGGACCAATAAATTTACACTCATTTTGCCTTAACATATCAACAAAACAAGGTTTAATGCTATGAAAAACCAAGGCTGGCTCTTTTTAAAGTTATGTTTTCAGCCAAAAAGACAGCCACTGGGAAAAATTCAGTCACTGATGAAGTTCTGCAGTCTCATTTTATTCACTGCCTTCAAAAGTTTTAATAAAGTTGTATTTATCACAAACATTTGCCCCCACAGAGACTTTTCTGCTTTGAAAATCACCGAAGTGCTCCCAGGCTGACTCTGATCCTGGTATTTCATATAAACATACAAAGTGCAATCTGTGACACAGAACCAAGGGTCATTTAGAGGTCTTACACCATGTTGAACTAATTACAAAAAAAATTGGCAAGAAAATAACACATGACAGTTTTATATATTTCAGAGATACCTTCTGCAGAACACTCAGAGTCCAAATTAAGAACAACAAAAAAAACCTGACTACATAAGTCTATTAAAAAGTTGACCTTTTAAATTTTTCGAGTTTTCATGATGTTTAATTTTTTTACCATTATGAGGAGAAACTTTTGGGCAGCTTCTGGTCTAAGCAGCATCACCTCCTTATCATGAGTAGGTTGCTACTCCCAGTGTGCCACCAATGACAATTTTTCTCATGTTCACGCACAGCAGTTATAATTGGACATAATTTGCACTGGCCTCACCTCAGCAAAGGCAAAGACAGAAAGAAAAAGCATCATCCTTTCTCATTTCTAAGTGAGGCCATCTACAGACACGTGGCTGCTGCTGGAGATTCAGTTTGTCACTGGAGAAGAAATGAGTATTTGGGTAATAGCCACCGACACGTGATTTTCCTAGGCAATTGCAAACAGATTCCTTTAATGGTCTCCAACCTTCTGATTTGCAAACAGCAATATAATTTTTAGCGGAAATCCCAATCCCAGAAAAATTATGCTTTGACTTTGTTATTTTAGTTATTCTTTGTGACCACTAGTGGTGACCCATACAGACTGAAAAGCAACAGTTAGCTGTTTGACATATTTATGTATAGAGAGCTGCGTGTATTATTTTGTGAGAAAATATTTTCAGATACTAGAAGCTTTAAATGCAAACAAACCATCAAGCCAGTCTCAAAAACAGAAGGAGTAACTAGTATGACCAAGACATCCACACTGAATTACTAAGAATACAAATGTATTTCTCAGTGAAAACTAAATTAATATCTCAACTGGTTTAGGTATAAAGAAGTTTAAAAAAAATTTCAAAAGTTAAACCACTAGTTAGCTGGGAATTTAGGACTCTAAAAATAGGTTTGAGCTTTTAAGCACAGATATTCATGAAATTCTAAATTCCCTACCAGCTTCGCAGTTGTACAGGATGAAACCAGAAACATTGTATGACAGAAGGAAAAATAAGGTATTTTATATAGGACAGATGTTAAGATGTTGCTTTTCTGGCAGTCTTTCCTTCTGTGATCATGTTTGCTTTTATACAGAGCACCAGGCAAGCCAGCCTTTCTGGATATTGCCAAAAGCCCCTCCTTAGTCCTACTGCTACATCTGCCATCCAGAACAGTCAGCACCTCGGCAACTATCCATCAGAGCCATAAAAACCCACATATTTCACATTTTCAATCCCACCAGAATGTACAAGTTACATACAGATGGTTAGAGGAACCCAACAAATGAGACACCCAGGTCAATAAACCAGAAAGCAAACAAACCCCCAGAGAGAAATGGTTTTTTTCAGCACTTTCACAGCAATTTCCCTATCCTTGAGTCTGTGTTTTAGTGGACATGATTATGCACATCATGTGAAGCCATACATCCACAGGGGAACAGTTGTAGAAAGACAATACTGGGCTCGCTGACAAATGAAAAAATCAGCAGTTTTGTGGTTGCCCATTTATGTTTTACACTTTGAACTGAGTTACAGCACTACTGACACACAGGTAGAGTGTATTGAACTCGAGTGAAATGATTATGGCAGGAACTCTCTGCTGATCACAGAAGTGACAACCTGCACCTTCCCTTCCCAGTCTTCTATATTTAGACCTAGATCAGTGCTTGGATACAGAGCAGGAAAATGATTTATGTACCACTGAAATATAGATGTGATTTGCAGAAAGATCAGTGACACCACACGAATACTAATTTCTCTAACAAATAATACCAGCAGGGGCAATCCAAAAGGGATGATGGTACATACATTAGGACCAAATTTGGACATTGGATGACTGAGCAATGTTTTGGCATGACATGACCAAAAGCAGGGAATGACAAAGGGAAGGAGATCACCTTCCTGCTCCTAAAGGCTGAAAGTCTACACATTATTTTTGGCTACTTGTTCAAACTACATTTTGCTGCATTTTTCTAATAATAAAACAGTGCCTGTGCAGGCTTTAGTCTTTACAGCCTCATGACAATGCTGACTATGAAAGATGCTGTAATAATTCAGATGATCCCTATAAAGCTTATTCATGTTCACTTTGTTACTAGCTGTAAAGAGGTTTGGTTTACTCCACGGAGAGCACTCAATATAATGCTTTCACTGCTCTAAGAGGCACATCATGCAGTACATTTCTGAAACCAGTGAAAATCTTCCTAACACAGAAAGCTGAAGCAGTTCATTGTTTTCTCAAGACAGGCAACTCACCATTCAGTTTTACTTTTTTTTAGTTGACTATCATAGCTTGAAAAACAGAGAGAGGGCAGTTGGAGAAAAAGTAAGCCATGGTCATGTGTAGGAATACACAAGTACAACTAGACTGAAGGAAACATTCAGATTTATGGAATTAGTAGAAAGCCGTTTCATTTTACCCATTCCCGTCAACTAGACTGCCTGTACAGAACCAAAGCTTCAGAAAAATAAAGACCCAAGCAGTCCACATTTAATGGTAGCTCAGGTACAAAGGAAAGTTTTCAAATATTCATTCTAAAGTCACAATGGGGAAACTACATTTCCTAACAATCTCATAAAAAATCAAGACTCTTTTGAGCAGCAGGTGCCCATCCTTAAGACTTACTTGTTCATAAAAATACTAAAAGCTTCATATAACTATCAGTTGCAAGCAAACTGGTGCAGTTAACTTTTCAAATCTGTTTGAGACATGGCCTGAATGATATCACAGTCAACTCTAACATTTCCATTTCCCTTTGATGCAGAATAAAAGACATGAGCATACAAATACAGAAGTGTACTATTAAATTCATAAAATATTTCACTTGCTTTTGGCTGAGTAACATCATGTGCAAAGCAATAAAATTGAATTAAGGCAAATTTGAAATGCTCTTTGTTTTTCTGTTGTTTTAATTTCCATTTTTCATGTTTTTTCCAGAGGTTGGTTTTAGCCTATTACACACAATACCTGTCTGTTTCTTGTCCTGTCAATCATCTGGCCATACATTTTACTGTTCATTGATGCTTGTAGATATTAAGGTTTTGTAATCTGCAGCAAACAATATGAAATATGTTTGTTGATCTTAAAAAAATAAGTCTTTCATAGCCATGTGCACTAGTTTAATCAGAGATATAAGTATTAAAATTTCTGCTAGCTTTGTGCAGCAGGGTTTAGCATGGGAGTTTTTCAGACACTAATGGGAAGCTGGTGGCAAACCCTGCAACCATTACCCACAGCAGATCAAAATTTTTAAACACATCACTTCTCTTTCAGTCATTAGTGTCTTCTTAAAACAACATCATGCTTTGTTTCCTTGATCAAAGCCACAGACTTAGGAGTGTGAAAATAAATTTCACTTTGGTGTGTTCCTTTCAAAACACGTCAGTCTCATAAGCAGGCTAATCTTTGGTGATGCATTATGATGGATTGTGCTTATCCATGCAAATTGTCTAGCTAGACGGTTTGCCACACATTAAAAGGGATTATTCTCCCCCACACACCAGCACCACATGTGCTCCCACAGGGTGAGAGAGACATGGGCCTAAATGTTCACATATGAGCCTTGGGGAAACTCTGCTTTCCCTGGTTCAGTCTCAGGGCTGGGAGCAGGGGTTGGTGAGGTTTTGGAGACACCTACCACTGCACAGGCACCTTACACTGGGATACCTCCAACTCCTGCACAGCCACACTGAACTGCTCTGGGACGACAAACTGCTGCTCCAAGGACCATCCCTAAATTCACCACATCTGTGTGCCCACCTCATCCACTTCTGTGGCTGTATTTATAGCACCTTTACACACAGATTATTATTCAAGAATTGGCTAAAGCACTTCTTCCCACCTTTATGTCATAAATATCTTATTACTTGACTTTTGTAGGAGCTTGGTTTGGGCAAAGACATGGTATTAGTGTATACCTTGCTTCAAGAGCTCAGGTGCTTTCCTTCAAACATAGTACAGCTCTGATTTAGGTTTTTTTAAAAAAATAAATATTTAAAGTACCCCTATGTCTACAAAGTGTAAAAATTCTTGATTTCCTGTTTGTGTCCTCTAGTCTGTTATACAAGAGAAACACCCTACATTATGTAAATTAGGGCATAACTTGATATTCCAGAAAAAGGTAGGATCCTTCATCTAGGGAAGGAAGAACCTACTAGTGAAATTACTAAACACAGCTGATCTCCTGTTAAACTCCTCTGCAGTCATATTAGAACAAATACCCGATTAATTATATTCTTGCGTGCTGGGGTCCAGAATTCTTTATTTATCTCCTTAAATTGCATCTACAGCAAGACACCTAATGAGCAGTAGGTTTTCCCAGTAATACAGAATCTCTTTGCAGAGAATTAGTTCTTGGAAAGTAGAAATGCACCTTTTTTGCAAATTCCATTTTATACTTTTAACTCCCAGGAGAATGGGGAGTGGATCATAAGGAAGGAAGGGAAGAGGGAAGGACAAATTAAGGATGTTACAGTAATATTCTTTTGTTCAACATCTGTATGCTAGGGAGATTACACAATCTTCAGCAGATCAGCAAAAGAAGATTTGAAGCGACTACAGTTAAACCTTCTGAGCAACTGAAACACTCTACTGCCTTCTTACCCTCCACCCCAACCTTTCCAGGTCCACAGCTAACAAATATCCCACAGCCCACCTAACTGCTAGGATATTCTTTCCGCCTTTTAAAACCCCCTGAACACCACGCACCCATGACCTTGGAGTAAACATGGTGTTAGCAGCACACATTCACACAGATCCAACATCTGCAGGCAATAGACAAGAGGTCCTCTTCTCCCTCCAACAAGATCAAGCAAAATTCTAGGAAGAATTACAAAATTCCAAAAAGCTTAGCTAGCATCCCATTTTTGCATCATAAAATCAGAACACTTAACAGAGAAACAAAAGTTTCCATGATTCTCCTCAACACAGCCCATCCAGAAAATAAAAAAATCGTGGAGATTGTGAAATAACTGGAGGAGCCCCAAAGCTTCTGTTTTCCCTTCCATGTAGTGAACATGGAGACAAACAAATGTTTCACAGCACCTAAGATAGGAGAGGTACAGCTGGCACAGCACAAGCACGGTAAATAACACTGACCAGTAAATATTTCTCATGTCAAACTCATTTTTCTATCAAACTGATAAAGAATCAAATCAGCTGCTGCTGAAACACCAAGAATCACTACTGCTTAATTTTCCCAACACTGGAAAACACCAACAGGCACCTGAATTAGCATGGGACATCTCTCCATCATATTAATTTGCTTTTTTGTTCCATATTCTGTGTTTACAGCAATATAATTGCTCTGGATGCTACACAGCAGCACAAGAAGCACACAACTCAATCCACCAGTGACTATAAATCCAGCAAGGAAACATCACAGGTGGCTGGGCTCAGGCTGGTACAATTCCCTTGATTTCCTGGAGTCTCCTCCAGAGCCCTGCCAGGCTGCATCCACCCCTACAGAGATCCATCCCTCCCACAGAGAAACACCCAAACATTTTGACAGGAAGATATTTCTACCTGTATTACGTAAAAAAGAGCATGGATTTTTAAAATACCAGGCAATTGCTGGAATATAAAAACACAGCATAAGTTCTGCTGCTGACTACATGGCTCATAAGGCGCTGCTCAGCCTGTGCAAGGTGAGCTACAGGAACACTGTGAATGCTGCTGGGAAATAAAAAGAGATCATCCACTTCACCTCTGTAGTACAATAGAGATAAAAATTCCATCCCAATGTTGAAAAATAACCATGTATGATCAGGGTAAACCTCTCTTTGCTTTCACAGGTGTGGACAGCCCCTGACAAAACCACTTGTGGTAGAGCTGGGTACAGAAGACTTGAGCTTGCATAGGACTGCAGTGAAGGAAAGAGGATTGGGGTACTTGGGGCACAGTGGAGGTTTCAGGGATGAGCTGCTGTAACTGCAGACAGCAGGCAATGAATTAATACTGTGTGAGGCTACTCTGGACCTCCAGGGATCATTCTCCCCTCTTCACAGTCAGGGTGCTGCAGCCCCAGCAGCAGGGTGGGAGATTCTGTGCAGAAATCTCAGTGGATTCAGCTGCAGTGGGATGAACCCTCATTCCTGTATCACCACAGCAGATCAGGCTATAATACACAACAGCAATGACCCCACTTTCCATAAAGTAGACAAAGCCTTGAACCTCCTAAAATGCACACCAGGCATGCCCTAAAGAGAGAAAAGATTGATTTTACTACTTGCCTCAGAATCCATTGATGATATTCTTAGAGCATATTAATAAAATATAATTCTACTGAGAACAAATTCCCAAAGATCAACCTCGCAAATAGCTCTTTTGCAAAAAAAAAAAAAAAAATGTGACTTTAATATTTACCTCCTAACATTTCACACCCGATAAGAAAAAAGTGCTACTTTGACCTGATGCATAGTAATGTGGTGTGAAGCAATGAGAGCCAATTTACTGGGCATCACCGAGACACAATGTGGAGGAACACGGTGTCGATTTGCAGAGTGAATCAAAATGCTGAAGCTTTCTCTTCTGTGATATCTGCAAATCGCCGAATAATGTGGTTCACTGACCAAGTGAATTATTTTCAAGGAGTTTGGCACATCTTTAATTACAAGATATGTAAAGATGAAATGGAAACACGCTGCGCATATTTCTTCATGGCTGCTGAACTTTTCTTATGGAAAAGCACCTGTTTTTATTAAACTGTCTCTAGAAGGCATAAAATGTATGAGGTAGAGGTTGACAATATATTTCTCAACATGTGTAAGTTACCATCTGGGCAACCTTACATGGTATGGATCAACCAGGTATAGTACTGTACCTACACACACAAAGCTACACATACATAATTATACATAAAATACATAAAAAATAGATTTCTTCCTATCACAAATGTCTTTAAATTTAGGCAGTATACCAACAGTAGTATGTTTCTCTTGCAGCTGATGAAGACTCAAGAAAACCAACAAAAACCTCACCACACCACCACAAACCTCTTTACTAAACATTTATGTGCCCTTTATGCTTCAAAAAATCAGGAATTGGCATGCTGACAATGATTATGTAAATGGACTGTTTTGACAATCAGGTCCCAGAGGATTCCTCAGCTGAAAGCAATTCTCCTTTAAAGGTTTCATCATGGTCCAAATCAGTGGTTCTTGAGACATCATTTTCAGCAATGCAATAAATGCCCTGTCAGATTCTTGCTGGCTGCTTTCCTCTCAAGTGATGAGCCCTTCTTGCTTTGAAACAGCAGCTCTCTCTGCTGGTTTTGAAGGACTGGGTAAAACATTGCAGATTTGACTCAACTGACCAAAATTCATAGGTGACCCTGCTTGGAGCAGGAGGTGAGTCTAGATGACTTCCTGAGGCCCTTTTAAACTTTATTTGTTCCATGATCCTACAATCCTCAAATAGCTGAGCCCTCCAGGCTGGGGCAGGCACGCTGCAGAAACACATATCCAATAATGTTCTGCCTCACCCTGAGCTGCTGGACTATTGCAATCATTCAAGTCAGGGCTGCAGGATTTTATCTGAAGTGAAGATTCCAAACATGCATGACATCTGAAGGATTGAAGTGTGCCTTAAATTCTGCAATAAAAATCGTGAAGGAAGGGTGCTTTCTCAGCACCCATGCTGCCAGAGGTTCTATGCATGGAAATGACAAAAACTCACCATAAAGGTTTTTATCCTAACCTGAATGCCAAAAGCTGAAACAGACAAAGATTCAAGGAACTTCTGCAACATGCTCAAATGTGCATTCTAAGAAACTAGTTTTATAGGGGAAAAAAAAAGCTGATGTGGTTTAGTTTTTTGGTTTTTTATTTTATCTACCTGCAATCCCTGTTCAGGGGAATACACAATTTAAGGGGTATGTTTCAATTATTACAAGCATTTCCCTGCCATTCTCTTCACTCAAAAATAGACATACAAGTAACTTTTCTTAAAAATCCCTGAAAACCCAAACGAGAAAACCACCATTACCCCTTACTGAAACATCAAACTCCAGTTTTAAAGTGGAATAGAAAGCATAAACCCAACAAATCACGGTCAATCAGCTGTTCTGCTTCTGCAACTGTTTTCTCTCCCTCCCCAGATGCCCAGTGCCACAGATGAGACCATACAGACCCCAACCAGGAACCTTCACAGACAAGTTCTCACACAGCTTCTATGGCATAGCCAAGAGAACGTGCCCATCCAGCTCCTGCCAGCTCAGAGGGGCCAGAACAGACTGAGGAAACTGCTCAGCACTGCTCTCAGCTCCCCAGCCAGCTGTGCCCTCAATGCACAGCTTGCTTCAAATCATCTACAGACTCTTTCTGTCAAGCACAAAACAAGTCCAGGGTGGACAGGGACCAGCAGGGTCACAGCTGCCAGGACACAGCAGCTGGCTTTGATATCACCTGGGGGCAGCCACACGTGCAGCCGTGCCCATAAAGAGCTCTGCATAGATTCATTGCATGGGTATATGTAGAATATCTAAATACATAGATGTTATCTAATAATACCTAGAATATCTAAATACATAGATATTATAAATCACTTTGTAGTGACTGCAAAATGCAGTTAGATTAACTGCAGCTTGGATATGCCTGGAGCTGGCAGGTGATGATGCCATTCACAGTGCTCTCATGCTTTCCAGGACACCTCAGAAGCCAAGGATGGACACCCTGCCTGGAGCACTCCTCTTGTCCTGTTGAGAAAGCTTTGGGCTTGAAAACATAAATTGACCAACATAGGGAGGGTATTAAGCAGTAAAAAATAAATAATAGGTTTTATTTCTCAAGCATATTACACGATCTCTAGTGAAGAGCTCCAGCATTAGGCACTGCAGCCAAAGACCCCAGAAGTCAGAGAGCAGCAGAGCAAGAGCAGAGTCCAAGGGCACCTGGTTCCAGTGCAGACCTGTTTGGTGTGCAGTCCCCATCCTGGGACACAAACCAGAGTGCACCATCTCCTTGTGTGCTTGGGATTTACTTTGGAAAGAAACCAAGGTGTAGAGAGGCAGGAAACCACAAGATGCTCCCAGAGGTGCTGCAGGCTGGATGGGCAGAGGCCCAAGATCACAGGACTTACCCCAAAGCCTGAGCTTCCCTCTGCACAGGCACAAGCACATGGACCTGGTGCTGTTTCAGGGAATCCTTTTATTCCACCAGCTGCTACTACTGAGGTCTGAAACTGAAACCCAGTGTGTGATCTCATGGATGAGTGCAAAGCTCACAAGCTCTCACATCTTAACAGAGGAGAAGAAAGGCTCTGTTTAGTTGTGCCAGAATAAATGAAGTGCAAAGGTAGCCGGGATGCCTCTTGAAGCTGTTTAGTGCTGGCACTCAATTTGAATCACTCTGAAGAAAAGCTTAAGATTTCCTAGGGAAACTACTATGCCTCAATGCCTTTAAACTGTTTCTGTGCTTCTGTGATCCTGGGCTGCTGTGCACGGGCTGCCTGCTTCCCTGGGCTCTTTTCTGCCCACAACAGCAAGAGCATCTTTCCCCAAATGGATGTGGGGCTTTTCAGATGCTCCTTCTGCTTTTCCTGCAGCCCAGGCACAATCTGAGGGGCAGGAGCAGGGGCTTGTCCTGTTATTTTATGGCAGTTTTTCAAAAGTGTCATCTGGAAACATCACTCCAGCTGTGCTACTGCTGTGTTCAGACAGAGAAAAAAGGAAGGAAAATAAAAAAAAAACAGCAGCAGTTTGGGACACAGACCAAATTTTCAGAAAAAATTATGCTTTAGAACTTTAGGACAGTTTTTCAAAACTTGTTGCAACATCAATATGCTGGGAGAATAAAACATTTTTGACAAGACTGATGCTCTATATTTTAAAATTCAAGTCCCAGTAGAATGCAAGCTTGTATCTCTTAATTTAGAAATTAAACAATGAGCATATCTTTTGTTTCATCTTTATAAAACCTCTGGTTTTGGGTCCTACTGCTACACACTGGATTCACCGAGACAGCAGCACCACTGTTTTGAAAAAAACCTATCTCTAAATAGTAAAATAACAAAACTCAGGCACTCTCCATGCTTCACTCCCCACGCACTTCACGAATTTCTGTAGGAGATGACAGAAGCAATTTCACACAGGAGAACAATACAGGTCCCTCTGTCTCAGCCTCCAAGGGTGAGCACCAGCAACAACAAAAACATCCTCTCCTACAAACAAACAGTGAATGATCTTGGACAAAATTAATTCCTTCATCAATAACGACCCATCAGAGATGCTTCCTTCTCTCTTTCTGTAATTCATTTGTAAAATTAACAGTTCCGCATACACACAGCCTCCCAGAAAAATAATTGATCCCACTGCCCTGGCCAGGAGCCACTTCACGGGATGCTGGCAGCAATTACCATTTCATGCACATTATTTCCGTTTGCAGAAGGCTGACGCCAGCGCACACATGCAGGCTTATGTGAGATTCCACAGGAAAAAAAAAAAAAGAATTAAAGAAAACTAACCAGGAAAGCTATCACACAATGTAAGACTTGTTGATTTCTTTGCCACCTTTTGTGCTACAGAAAATAAAGCATCTACTTGGTCAACATGTGCTACCAATAAGTTGTTCTAATTAATGGCAGACTGCTGAGAAGCCAGCAGCTTTCCTTATCTGCATAGGAATGAAGCCCGAGTTAACTTCGGATGTTGAAAGTTACTTGCAGGAAACTACCTCGCCAGACAGAGCTGCAAACCCTGCTTGTCTTTCAGAAAGAAGAGGGGGGGAAAAAAAAAAGGTAACACTAGTTTTACTTCAAAGTAATGCCAGGACCCTTAAGAAAATACATTGAGAGCATTTGTGTGAAAAAAACCAGCATGATACCTCTTCTCTGAAGTGGATTTTCCTCACAAGGTTGATAGCTAACTTGAAGTGCAAAGAAATTTAAAAAAAACACCCCAAAATAATTAATAAAGCGAAACACAAAAATCTTTAAAAAAAAAAAAAAAAAAAGAAAAACAAAACCCCCACAACATAAATCCAGAATATTTTTAGGAGAAATATGTATGAAAATACACACACATAATATTGTATTTAGTTTTTAGTCAGTCTGCCAGTCAGCACAACATTGGCTTCAAAGTTGCTTAAAACCTGCACATTTGGAGATGATGCCAGTAACTCATAGCATCTGGTGGAATAACCTGGAAGTTACACAGATCAGGTATGTCCCGGTGGGGTAATCCTATCCTTATTAACTACACAAAGCTCCTGCCAAAAAAACCCCAAAAAATTTTAAAAAGGGAAAAAAAAGAAAAAACCAAAGTAGTACAAGCCATTTGATTAGAATGGTTGTGTCCTATCATCCAGAATCTCAGGTTTATAAAGTAAAGATTAAAATCAAATTAATGGGATCTTATGGCTGATTTGCCTTCCCACAATTTGTTAGCACAGCTAATAGAGATCTTCTCTCCCTACTAGAAATTGCATTTTTCCTAATTCCACTTCCAAATCTTTGGTTCAGAAATCTGTGTCCTAAGCACTGTATACATTTGTGGTGAAGAGAATCACTGTTGTACCAAGATCTTGCAGGACTGCTTTTTTCAAGAGAGAGAAACAAGAATTTCACAAGAGAATTCTATTAACATAGATCAGTCACCATCAAATCACCAGTCACCAAAAATTTTTATTTCCTCTGGCTTTCAATGGAAAGAAATCATTAACTCTCCAGATCTGCCTATCTCCTAAAATAGTGCTAACAAAACAGGAACTATCATCCTGGAGTACAGGCAAGTAAAGTAATACTAAAACTGGCTTTTTCCCCACAAGGTAACAATACAACTTCTTTCAGGGGAGGATTAACTTCTTCATATTCAAAGAAAACTAGGGCAAGCAGAAATGCAAGCATGGAAATCTAAAAACACTCCCTTAGTCCACAGAAAAGTAGCTCTATATAAAATTTTTGAGATGACCAGAACATCTCCAAAAGAAATCTGTACACAGTGAAGACACGGGAAGAAATATTTAAAATGGAAGTGTGGCTTGAAACCCACAGCTACATTACATTAAAAAGATAAAAATGGTTATGACAAAGCAAAATAATATTTTGAATTTCCCTAGATAGCTTTCCACACTCTCCACAGAAGCAGACACTGTCAACCAAGGAATGATCCAGCATCCTCCTGAAGCCCTGCAGACATTTTTAGCCCACAGTGGAACAAAGTGCTGGTGAACACATTTTTCCCAGGGTTGAAGGAAAAGAGGGGATACAAAATGACAGCAAACCATTTTAAAATTGAATTTTAGGTGGAGATGTAAAGACAAAGTTCAGAACACTGAAAAACTCGCATCATGCTAGGCAGTGACTGGAAAAGCAACAGCCAGATAAGAGATCTCTACCTTTTCAGCTGAAAAACAGCCTGTTGGCAAAAACAAAGCATTCAAGAACAAACAATGCCAGTTCTCATCAGAACTAATATCTCACCCCATTAAAGACTTGCTTCACCCAGCATGTACTGTCCTGGGGATGGACAGAGCTGCATCAAGTGTTCTGGAAATGACAGCCCTTGCTACAGACAGAGAGAGCAGCTGTGATTAACTTGGGGTTTTATGCAACTCCAGGTGAGTTTTGTTACAAAGGAAAACAGCTTTATGGTTTTAATATCTGCCTAATTTCTAGTTCAGTAGTTTTCCCCTTGAAATAACTTTTCAGTAGATTTCTGGAGCAGGTGTTACCTTTCCTTCATAAACCCTGAGATAATGTAACTATAATGATTTCCCAAATAAAAAGTGAAAGGCCATCAGGACAAATATCTCCATTTTGATTTTACTGAGATGTTATTATGGTGATGGTAATAATTCCACAGAGGAATTACTTAGAATACACACTCAGCTCTGACCTGACCCAGCTATAACTCAGATGATACCTAAGTTGGAGGAATTTATTTTCATTTTCAACTGAGTTCATCTAATCAAGGTGCTTCATTGTGACAAAGAGTTCATCATTCCTGTGCAAATTGCAGCTTCCACTGCTGAGAATTGGACACGGCTACAGCAAATTCTGCCAATGCACAGCCCAGCTTGGGAAAACAATTTTCAGATGAGCAAAATAAATAGTATCCTATATTTTGTTACTAATAAAGTATACACTTAACACCCCCTGTTGGTAATTGCCTGTATTAATTCAACACTAATACAAGCTGTGGACATAGAATTTGAGAGAGAAACACCACCCATTCCTAAACTGTGCCTGTTGCAGATCCCTGTAACCCAGAAGGTGAAGGGACCCAAAAGCAAGGTAGGTGAAGAGCAGTAATGTGTTTTATTAGGCCAGGGTTTGGGTTTTTTCAAGGTCAGGACTTCACAAGTTTCTACACATCCAATATTTGTCTGTACCCTGCAACTACATTGAACAATTTAACAAAAGACATTGCCCTTCCTCATAAGCACTGTCTTATTTAGGATGTTGCCATACAGGTACTTGGGAAATGAGGAATTTCTGATCCCCTACCTTGCTCTGTCATTTGAGCCAAGGCATTTAAAAACACCTGGGCATCAATGGCCTATCAGTACAGGAAAAGATATCTTTCCTCTAGAAATAATGTTTAAGTCAGCATCCAAATTAGTCTTAAGGCAAAAATCCATTAGATTCTGGCAATGGCAAGAAGTGACATTAGAAAAAGAATGTCTGTTCAGAAAAAGAAGAAGATTAGAGACTTTATTTTTCCTGCCATTGATTAGTCCTCAGATATACAGACCGACAACACAGAGCTACCTATGGTGGTAAGAACTGCCCTATTTGCATCCAAGCGAGCTGTCTCTGCAACATGGCACACATACAGCTGCTCCTGGACAGCCACAGCCTGATGCAGCCAGCAAGCAAGAGACAACACTAGCAGGCACGTTCCTTTTTCCTGCTCAAATGGTATATCTGAGTCACATTCTCATCTGACAAAAAAAAAACAAAAACAAAACAAAAAAAAACTAACAAAAAAACCCCCACAACTTGCAGCCTCCAAGTTATGATTTGAACAAGGTATTTCATTCAACGATACAACCAAAGCTTGTTTTTAAAAGCAAAACAAATAAAGCCCCACTGGCATGCAATTATGGATTTACAACTCAAATTCTTAGAAATTCAGGATATGTGTACCAGGATATGTGCAACTTAAAATAACAATCACCGATAGCATGAAGGAAAAAAGTGCTATGCCCAAATCTGCAAAACAAGTTTGTATCAGGGAATGTGCTTTGCATTCTCTGCTGATTCAATTATTGGAATATAATTGCTAGCTGGGTAGGTCAGAGACAGGAATGTTACTGAACTGAGATCATTCTGATGAAGTGACTTACTCCTCTTTCTGATGAGATCAGTCCAAGTGACTCCTTCAGACAGAGAGAATAAATTTTTAGTTCTGATATAAGTCCATGCTTTCTCCAAACAGGGTATCACACCAAGCAAGGTAAGGAAATAGGTTTCAACTTTCAAGATTTTCACAGGTCATTTTATGACAAAATAATGGGAGAAACACAGTTTTAGTTCTTCCTGGATATGAGAACATTAGTAAGAAATATTCACTCTCTCTAAAGCTGAAGAAGGGCTAGTGCTGGCCACTGGCATTATGGCACCTTCTGACTTCAGCTCTCGGGAGCTGCAGCTTCCATCTCCCTCTGCTACTGCTCAGCACTGGTTACACAAAGAACTGAGACAAACTGAGCAGTGCGGGACATTCACCAGGACTGATGTCCTTTTAGTTGCTGCCCATTAAATGGATATTGTGATGAACCTGCCGCAGTCCAGAGCTCTGGGCACCACCTCCTCAGTTCTGCCAGAGGGGATTTTTTACTCATCTGCCACCTGCTGCTTTGCAGCTCTACCACTGTGCCAGGATCAGCAAGTGCTTCCAGCTTCTGGGTGGTGATCCCAGGAGCACAGAATATTCTCCAGACCAAAATCATGCTCATTTTCTACCCTGTGCTCCAGCAGATACATTTCTAAATGACTACTGCTGTGTTTGCTGATCGTTTTATGGTTTGTTTACTTCTTGAGCATGTAATATTGTTAGGGTAATGTTGTTTTTAATTAGTTGGAAGAACTATTGTTTCAGAAGGCTGAATGCATTTGCTAGCAAGGGGTCTTTACAAATACAGTGGATGTTACTGGTTATGCCTCCACAGATGGGTACTGACAGCTGCCAGCCAGCTCTGCCCCTGCTCAGAGTTGGGCTGGACCCGAGCCAGTGCCAGTTCAGAAGCCACATTAGTTGTGTTAGCACAGTGTTGAGTCAAAAAGCCTCTTGGAAAAATCAAATCTGAAAAATGAGAGTGCTTCAGTTCCTCAAGGAAGTCTCATTTGTTACAAGTTACTCAAAAAACATGCAGTGAGTTTTCACTGTTTCAACCATACAAAATGACAAAACCCAGAAAGTAACCAGGAAATAAATAAAGAACCAACTATCAAAAATGGACCACTATCTACAGATAAAGGTATGCTGTAAGCAGAGATGGGAAGGGTGATCACATGTACAAAAGAACATTATGTGTTCACACCCACATGTGTTAGAGATAAGCACATACAAGTTACAGGTGTACATCCAGAGCCATCATTTTTCAGCTGTCTTTTTGGACACCTCCCCGTGGAATGGCATTAGAGGGACATGGGGAGTGGGACAGCTGTGCTTTGTCTGTGTCAGCAGAGGAGACAGGGAGCTTCTAGAGCTTGTCCCTGCACAGGACAACCCTTGGTGGCTAAACATCCTCAGAGGACTCAGATGGAGCTGATAGGGGAGCATTAGATCAGCCCAAGAGCAATGCTGGCTGCCAGCTCCTCTGATAACAACAAATCACTCCTATTTTCTCTGAAGTGGAACAAGAAATTATTATACAATCCAAATTTCCTTCCTCTCAGGCCCATGTTGCAGGTTCTGCTATGAACAGTACTTTAACCTAGCTCTCAGAGCAGTTGATTTGAATCTCAGTGCCTGGTGTAATTTGCAATGAGCAACCAAGCAGCTGGAGCCTGACACATGTGTTTTCTCCAGCTCTGAGAGTTTTAGCCTCTGCTTGTTTTGCTCTGGAGTATCTCTACAGCAGTGTACATAATTATGAATACATGGAGAGCAGAATAAACTATCCCATGCATGTGGCTACTCCATTCTCTCAGTAAGGAAATAACCCACTGCTGGAGTCCAGACCTTCCTGGCAGCTTGGAAGCCACGATAATGCAAGTCCTGTCTAAAGGCAAACATCTGGTATCCTCATTATACAGAGCTTACACTTTTCTGTAAAGAAAAGGGAGGCAGAAATATGTGTCCACATGGGAAAGGAACTATGACTGAACTCCAGACCTCTCTTTACAGGTCACAGTATGGATACTCCATGCCAGGACTATTTCTACCAGAACATGTGCTCACTCACTAAAGGAGAGAAAAGGATCAACAGAAGACACCCTTGACTCAGGGGAAATTAGGAATGCAGGTGGAACCCCATCCTTGGAAACACTATTACACAGAATAAAATATGCATCAGGAGGATTTACGTGGTAGGCTCAAGGTCTCCTCCTCCTCCTCCTCCATTTCATTTTCTGTGCAACTATAAATTACCTCATATTTCTGAAGAAGTTGGTGTTATAAGCATATGGTTCACAATGTTTAAGTCACTTTTTCTTACCAAGAAATATTACACTATCGTGGACTGTTGTCTGGAGCAGGTTTTTTCCCTTTGTCTCTGCTAGAATTCTTGTATTGTTTTTACATTCTTGATGCAATATTTCCCCAAATCAGAGAGCTGAGAGGAGATAACACAAAGGAGAGTTTCACAAGCACATTCTTTAAGAAAAGCAGTATCCTACAAATCCTGCAACAAGCCCTTATTGGCACTTCCACTAATGTAAATAAAATCTATTTGGTTCTCGGAAAAACAATCACTTCATTCTTGTTATCAGAGGACAGAATCTGGGTCAACAGATGCGTTTTGGATATGCACCAATTCTTAAATGATTTACTATTCTGATCTGTGGATACAAAAAGCAATTTCCTACATCAGCAGTACCTTAGCACAATGTGCACTTTCATCCTACCACCTACATTGCTATAATCATTAAATATTATAAAACATCTCCCATAAAAGAAAAAAAAAATCTGATATGTGACTATAATGTAAATCAGTGCTTTGGATTACAGTGTGATACTAGTTCAGTTATTTATATGTATTTCAACTAAAAACATCCAACTGGATTTCAACTATCACAAGATTAATCTCACTAATACTTTATATATACAGATGGTCAGACAAGAAAAATTAGAAAAATATGAAAAATTAATATATTCTCCTTGTATAATATAAAATATGATTTGTCTTCTAGAAGATTATAACTGGAGCTTCTAGTACCAAGAATAACTGGACTAACCAATATGAGTCCTCTGCTTTGTGGGAAGTTTTTCATTCTGTCCCAGCTGGAAAGTTATTGTCAGACACAGGAGAACCACAAAGCACACAAATACAGTACAAAACACAGGCTTGCTTTTGCCTGGATATAGCTTAATAACTAATCAGAGTTGTGTAACTGGAGTCTTACTCACTTTCATCCAAAAAGTTCCAAAGATGACAGCAAGACCGTTCCATGAATCATATATCCCAGCACTGTATCTTGCTATTGAAAAGATGCTCCATGTCAACCTACCCTGGTCACCACATTTAATTAATGTCATACATCCAGTAACATTTGCAGTGCTGAACAGAATTTCAACATTGGGCAAAGGCAGAGAACCTGAATTCAGGCTCAACATAAGCCATTTGTTGCCATTGCTTACAAATTAATCCACATGTTTAAAGAGTGTTCTGGACAGAAGCAGGTGTCCGAGACACACACTCAGAAGTTCATCAAATTAAAAACCTTCCTTCTGACAACCTGTAGCAAAATAGTTGATCTGCTAGAAAGAAGGAGCACAGCCAGAGCAAACATTTCTGGCAGCATGGGGATCAAAGAGGTCTCAGATAGCCAGCAAAAACAAAGGATGCTGACATCAAAATATTGGCAGCTTGCATTGTTTCTTTTCTTTCCAAATAAAATGGGCAAAGAAAAGGACTAGCTTTCCCATCCAAATTCAATTCTCCAGTGAGCAGCATTCTGTAGCTGTAATTATAATCTTGTATTTGTGTGCACACTAACTAATTTCCTGGGCAAGTTACATTTCAGCTTGAACATGTTGGCATATAGAGACCAACCTCAGTAACAAAAATAGCTGCTGAGTTCAGCAACCTGCAGCTTTTTATAGCTGACCTTGCAGCTCTGCAAGTTAGTGGCTCTGGGCCACTTCATTATTTCAAAGAAGGAAATGTGGTTCTGGAAGTTTCATGGGGACTATCAAGACTCAAAAGATAAGTGGTTTCCTGGCTAAGTTCTTTTTGCTTGTTTTAACTTGGTCATTCTCATTTCAAAAGTATTCTGGTCCTCTGAATATTCTCCATTCTGGCTGTGATTGGTGGGGCTAATCTTGCTGACGTAGTTTCATTTACTCCATGGACTTTTCCTTAGTTTAAGCAGTTTTTAATGCAGCTGGTTGCACTTGAACTCTCTCCTATGTTGCACTCCAGCCACAGCAAGTAACCATTGATATATTAATCATATTTCAATTTGACTTCACTTCCAAAATGACTATAGCGATAAAATTACATAAACGGATTAACAACAAATAAATGTAAACAGTTGCATGACTGATTCTGTTTGTCTGCTTTCCTGCCTGATTAAATGATTCTATCAGAATACCCAGCTGGCTGCAGATGTGTAATAAGAAAGGAATGCATACACTTTGGTACAGCTCCCTCTCATCTGCATTTGAGTAGCAAGACAGTTTAGAGACAACTGTTCTAACTTTCTACGAAAAGTCTGCCTGCAGCAGGAGCAGGAGCTGCTGCCAGCTGTTGGCTGGTCCACTGCAGCTGTGAGTGACAGACAACCCACTGCTGTCCTCTGCCCACACCTGCAGAAGCTGTAGGAAAACAACAGATTTCCAGCAGGAACAGAACCTGTTCCACACTCCTGCACTCATTAACTTACTTATTCCCAAACCTCTTTTTCTGCATGGTTAAAAAACCCTTGAAGACTACATGAAAAAAGCTTTCCAGTCCCACTGATGGCAAATAAAACCACACCCTTGGCCACATTAGCAGAGATATTATTTTTTCATCTAAAAAAATGTTTATGCCTACAAAAATTCTTGCTTAGTCTGGACACACCAGAAACTGAGAAATTAAAGGAGCACCACCTTCACTGCTTTTTTATGGCATTATTATGCACCAATGTCGACACCAGACTAATTACAGACACACCACATAAAACAGAGCTAACTTAGCTGGAAAATAATAAATCTCCATGTTCTCTTTGAGGATTACCATTATGAGAGTCCCAGATAGAAGAGATGTTTATCTAGTGTGCTCTCTGCCTACAGAAGAGGGGCTTCCCAGCTAGCAGGCAAGTGGAAAGGCACATTTCCATTGTCCAAGCTCACAATGTTTCATTTGTGTAACACTGAATCCCAACTTAATTAAATAGCCCCAGAGACCAGGGAAATCTCAATATACACGGGCAAGTGGTCGAGCAGCCCCATTTACATGTGTGTCACAGCTCGCTGGGTATCGCTCCAAAAAGCATCTGTCTCTACAGTCTCATCTGATTCTTGCAAACAAGCTACACTTTGCATTTTTGAATTTAACAAAGATCACACAGCTGCCAACATACTATCAAAGCCTAAAGACCAAATAAACGTTTGGCTTCCCTCCAACCGTCCTTGCTGTGGTATTATTACTGACAATAGAGCCAGAGCAGCAAAAGCAATGAGATGGCAAATTTACACATGTGCCATGTTTTTATACATTGTCTACATTTGCTGCTACAAGACTGTAAGCAGAACACTGGTGAGCATCTTCTGACCTATTTTAGGGCTTTATGAAAGCTGTACAGCATTATTAGTGTATAAAAAACTGCAGATGGGCAAAATTATCTAAGAAAAACAATTCAAAGGTGTTTTATTTTCCCATGTGGGTAGTAGAAATAGATCAAAATTTTATATTCTCAGGGCTACATTTTGCAATTTTGAAGAAACACTACAATATCCATAAAACCTGGAGATCCAAGAGTTGACATTTCCTTTAGTATCTACTTATTTCACTTCAATTCACATATTCCTTAGTCCTTGCTACAGGAGCTTATATCAGAGGGTAGCATTTGTATTTGACCTGTGTAGAGGAGCTCTGCTACGTTTTTCAGTTCACTTAATGGCCCAACCACCCTCTCATCAAAAGCCAATTGCATCTATAGATAAGAGGCCCTTCCTACAGACAGTAATATAACTTTTTGATCTGTATCAGATGATTAGGGCAGTGGACAAAGACAACTTCTCCTTTAGTACCTCTCCTGTTTGGTGAATTGCCACTGTGCATGAGCATCTGCAGGAAGCAAGAGGTAAAATAATGGAGCCAGAGGCTGGAGACAACTCATGGCATTACCTGCAGCAGGGCCTAGGCTAGGTCTTGAAAAACACTTTGTGCAAAAGCTGGGCACTCACAGGACCCTTGGAATGGATGAATGTCAAGCTTATTGCACCTTCCCGCTCTGCTCATGTTCTCATGGGCAGCTGTGCTTTAGTCACCTTCCCTTGCCCTAAATTCAATCTGTATAGGGACAGAAGAGCAGGACAGGGCTCAGCCACGGCCAAGAAGGAGCAGGACATTGGCATTCCCACCCAGCCTCCTGCTCCACACTCAGCAGAGCACTGACCTGCATGTGCAGTGCTCAGGTGACACACGGAGTGGCCGGGCACTGCCCCAGGGCTGCCAGTGCCCCAGGGCTGCCAGATCCCATCCCTGCACTGCCCCCAGCCTGGCACCTCTCCCCTCTGCCATCGCTCACCACTGCTCCGATTTCCAGCCCTTTCCATCCCCAGCCCTCCTCACTTTCAGGTCTTCCATCGAGTCAAACGCAGCTTGCCCTTGGTGAGCAAGCCGTGATCACAGACCCTCCCAAGAGAAAAAGGAACGGCAGGAGCAGCAGTTTTGCCCAAGAGGTTGCATTACTTCACACTAGGATCAATTAATTGCATTTTGGGAGGAACAGCTCTTGGAAGAGCAAATGAAGCTAAACAGACATGGGTGTTGCTGGAATCATTTGCTGAAGATATCCCATCGCCTCTGTACAATGTTTTCAAGCTTGGGATTCTTTCCCCCACTTCAAGGCTTCTTTTAATGTATTCTTTCTTCAAAGTTTGTGCTATCAGTGTAATTTTTCAATCAGGGATTAGAGAGGATTAAGTCTTTGCTAGCCTGTGTCTCTCAGGGAGTGTTAGATGTACATGCATACTTTATACACAATTCCAGTGCAACTGCTCACATTCATCTCAATAGAGATGAGTAGTGGCTTATTTTATACACTACAGAATAAAGGCAATACCTGCCCATTTGTAGATTTAGCTCCTCTCTGGTCTGTTCTCATGCTCTTTACATTCTGTGCAGTTTTTTACATAAACACCCAACATCATGCAGTAATTGCCTGTGTTTAGTAGTGTTGCCCCTGATGCAGGGGTGGTTTACACACAACACTAAGCTACATGATACAATAAGATCTCACAGGATTTATCACATAGCTATGCCAGAAGGAAATTCCCTATATTTCCTAGATTTGGGGATCCAAAAACACTACTTACTCCTGTTTGATTTGGGCCATTCTCCCCTCACATCTAAATTTTTTAATAATAATGCCAATCCAATAACCCTGTGTTTTACCTCTGTATTTTTCCTCTATTAAATTTGATAAAATTATCTTGATTCTGTTGCTAAGTAATACAGAAATAGACAGCAAAGAATATTTACATGGACAAATTCAGTCTTACTTCTATTCTGTGTCACGCTTCCAGATCAACACACAGCCCTGCTAGATACATTCACACCGACTTCAGCCAGCCAAAACAAGTAAAAGAACCAGTGACAAGGCAGTCAAAATAATCTGATTCAAGCCCACCAGAATTTCTGGAGACATCCTCTAGTCACTACCTTACATGGAAGCTTGTCCTGCTATTCCTGCATTGCTCTGGTTAGCCATGATGTCTAGATTAAACCTAATGTATCCTTATCTACAGATAGACCCGCATTCTCCATTTCCCTAAGGATATTCCATATTCCACCTCCACCTTAATCACACTCAGCAGGAGTTTATTCCTAAGGTGAAACTGGTCAAATAAAATTACATTTATGTAATATTGCCTGTCCTGACTAAATAAGTGTGTACCAGTTCCTGGACTTTGTATCACATGGAAACTCACAACAGCTAATTGAACAAAAAAACAATTGCTGAAAATGACCATAAATAGTATTTAAATAGCTGACATTAATTCTTTAAAGCAATGTGAAAAAATTTCCATTTATCTATAGTGATTGGGAGACTTACCACGAAAAATAAGAACTTGGGGGAAGTAACAGCAGTAGCGAGAATAAATGATTGTGTATCTCTTCCACGTTAACCTAAATATTAATTCAAGAACATGATGTTTTTAAAACTACAAGGAAAAAATAGTAGTTTAGTCCATAAGCTGGGGGGTGAGTTGCTCTGATTATGTTGCCCAGACTTGGATTCCTTTATCATTTGAGATCCTTATTAAGTCACTTGCATGGTATAGATTACAGTTCAATCCTAAAATTCCTCTACATTTATGTTTCTTATGTTTTTTACTTTGATATCCTGCCTGTTTTAATGAAGAACAGGATGTGCAATAGCTTGTTACTTACGGCAGTACTTTGACAAGGAACCTGGATCTTAATAAAAACAGGAAATAAAATCCTTCATATTAAATCAATTCTTTAAAAAATAAGCATGTGAATGTCATATTTAAGATTAAAGGTATTTCTCTTTCCAGGAAAGGATCATAATAAGGTGGGCATGTGGCTATTTCAAAAACTGCACACATTTGGTAAAGAGCTTATAGAAAACAGTGTCAAATCCCATATTGAACCCAGCTGCTGGTACTTACTTTTTGATGTAAGGCTTACTTCCTGCAGATATACATCAAATTAAATTCTTCACTAAGCTCACAATGGTGTTTTCCCTTTAAGCAGAAAGGCAATACTTACCTGAATGAAATATTATATCTCTTTAATGGATTTCTACAGTGGAGCCACATTCTACATTTAAAACTGTATAGTGACAGTAGGAACAGAGAGAAACTTGCCATCTATTAAACCAGTTTATTTTCTCTAAAATAGCTTTAATGAAGCCAGTTGGGATTTGTTACACCCATGATATATCTAGTGTCCTGAGAGCGATTTTGATAGGACTGTTCCTCTACTGGGCCAATTTCCCACAGTTCATACCACTGGTGATTTTAAGAGTGCTCCTCTGAAGGGAAGCGTGGAGTATTGTAATGACAGATGCACCTCAAAAATAAGGGTAAGGGACAAGAATAATGAGGCAAAGGAAACAGACAGATTAATTCAGGTTACATAGTTTTCTAGGCTTTGTTTGCAGGGCTTGAAACATGCAGTATTTTTGACTGCAGGGAAGAATTCCCACTAGATACAAACCAGAAAGATTTTGCTTCTAATTTTGATTCAGTAACATCTGCAAATATCTGTCTGAAGTGATAATACACTGTCTCCTATCAAGAAAACAAAGGATTGAGGAATGATGGAGCAGTCAACAAAGAGATGCAATGTGTTATGTATTAAACTTCCTTACCTCTTGGATATATTTATCAGTAGATACAGGATTCTCAGTGGATGCCAAGAAAGAGTTATAAGATTATTCAAATGCAAGTTAAAATACAGAGCAGAACTCATCAATCGTTGCATTAGTAACTACACACTCTGTGGCTCTTAATCTAGACAAGGGCTCACTTAAGGGTCCAGATTCTAAATCTAAATTCTAATGATGTTGGAGGAAACATGTAAGCAATATAACAATGGGCAGGAATAAGTTCAACTAAGCTTATTTTCCAAAATTCCAAGCAGATCACTAAAGGCTAAGGGTGCAGAAGGCACTGGACAGAGGTGCCTGTAACACCATTTTAAACCAGCTCTGATTTGCAGAAAAGCAACCTTGTCAGACAAAATGGAGAGGCAAAACTGAAAACAGCACATAACTGAAACACATCGCTGATTATTTGAGTCCCAAAGTTTAACTTCAAATCTCACCAAACCAACCCAGCCTTCCCACTTGAGGACAAACTCAAAACCTCTCTCATTTGGAGACTGCCCCAGCTGTGCTGAAAATCTTTCCTGGACCAAATCTCATGGAAGCACAAAAGCCAGCCAGGTCTTTTACAGTTAACTTCACCATTTCTAGAACTAACTTTTCTAGTAGTGCTGGCTCCCAGTGGCAGTGAAGAAAAATGCCAGCTGGGCACAGGTCTGCACATGGAGCCAGGCAGATTTACAAGGGCCTGGGGGCTTTTTGTGGATGAGTGGTTCTTAGTACAACCCAGCATCTCTCCCTCCTCTGCACGGATTGCTTTGCTCAGACTGCTGAATGCAGTTGTGTTTCTGTTAAAATACACAGCCAGAGAGGAGGCTGAAATCTGGCAAAACTGAACATTGGCTTCACTGCACCGTTTTCTTGGGCTGGTTTGATTGATAGAGACTTCCCCCAGCCCTATGGGGGTTTGGCTGCTTTTCCTAGAGGATTTCTGATAAGACTTCTCCAGCCACTACTTATCTGCCACAGCCAGCCATTTTCCATCCTCACAGCTACTTTTTCTTGTATATTTACTTTCAGCAGACTGTCATGACTCCTACAATGCCAAACCTCCTATAATTTCTTTTTAATCTCTATCTATATGGATGGACTAAGACAAAAGCACCAGCCAGTGCCTTCTGAAGGTGGCTCACACACAGCCAGTTCCCCACCTTCAGCCTAACTCACAGTGCTTTCCTCCTACCAAGACCCACTTGCTTGAGCTAATCCCATTTCATGTTTTCCAGATAGGCTGCTTGCCATGCACATGCCTGGGCAAAAGCAAAACTTAAGGCTCCTTGTTGCTCACAGGGGTGTAGGCAAGGCTGAAGCCAGAGCCCCACAGGGCAGCATTAGGCAGAAGCACGATTAAGGCAACAGTGCCAAGAAAAGCAAGCCCTGCGGAGGAGCTGTGGTGATATTCACCCAGAAAGAAGAAGAGGAAAAGGCATCATTTAGAAAAGGATTGGGAAAAATTGAGCACAAAAACAAAGAGGGAGTCCTTGCTAAGCCACAGATGCAATTCCAAATAGTGGAGGAGATTTAAAAATTTTTTAAAGCCTGACTGTACCAGAGTAGCACTGAGCAGTTCTGGCAAGTCTTACTCCTGTTGCCTTTTAGAGTCACTCATTTCCAGCTTGCACTTGCAGCTTTTGTGCCTTTGATTATTTCCTGAGCAAGAGAACCTTTGAACACATTATGAAGGTCCTCAGTACAAGACACTCACACCAACAGCCCACACAGAAAGCCAGTGGCAAGCATCCCTTCCAGTGCAGGTCACAGCACAGCACTGGGATTGAGGACTCCATGCACAAAAGGTTTCCCAGCAGGGACAGGACAGTTAAAAGTCACTCAGATTGTTTCTCCACCACCACATTTAAGGGAGTAGACTGAAAAACTACATAACCAGATCAAAAATCCCTTACAGCTACTGTCCAGCATGTATGGATAAGTCAGTTACTTATTTCAACTTTTTCAGAACAGATTCCAGACAGCACAAATGCAAGGGGAGCATTTTCTCCAGAGCCATGACTTCCACAAGGCTGAAAATAAAAGCAGGGTTGTGTGCATCCAACACTACCTGGTACAGCTGCATGGGCTGGTGCAGAGCCACATCCACCCACACACCAGGAGTTGCTTGTGGGGCACCACATGTGAAGCTGCTCAGCTCTGGAGGAGAACCGTGTGTGGGGTCTGCTTGTGCATCACAGGGCTTTGCAGAAATGTTTTCCTTTGGTTCCAATGTATTCAATATGGGCTTGACATCCTGACATTTTGTGCTGAAATGAATCTAGACATCCAGAGTAGAGCCTTTGACAGAAGAGCTCAGCCCAGAGTCATGCAAAGCTGGGATAGTCATGTAATTTACAGATTGTAAAAAATAGGCAGTGTTGGTTCTATACAACACAGTACACAGGTATTACTCCTTCACTGCTCACCAGACAGCACTCTGTATGTGGTCGTGCTTAGACAGTCTCAAAAGACCTGGAACCACAGGAAAATGAAGAACCAAACACACCTGTTTTGGGCAGACACCCTCACCAATGCCACCACTGAGCTGCTAACAAAGCTAAAAAGATGTGTCCCTTTTGGAACATCACAACTTTACAAATGGTTACTTGATCTTTATGAATTTGAGATAAATCCCACAGCTAGCAAGGCGAACCAAAAGAAGAAAAAACAAAAATTTCTTCAACAGAAGACAGCCAGGCCAAACCAAGGATGTTCCTTTTGATCACCCCATGCAGCTGCTCCTGAGTACCCCAGTATCTCCATGGCCTGGGGAGCTCCTCAGGCACAGCAGGAGCAGCAAAAACTCAGGTTTGGCCATAACTGCATCACTCTTCTTTCCCATAAGCCTATATAAGAGTAAAGCAACAAAAAGACAAACATCCTTCCACATCCTCACAGGTGATCTGAAAGTGAAGACATAATGGTTATCATAAAACGTGAGCCACAAAAAATGTAGGTCAGATGAACTGAACATTCCTTTTTTAAATGTTTCAATATTTTATTATTAATTTGAATTGTTAACCCAAGTTATTGCAAAGCCATAGAAGAGTTTTCAAGCATCAGTTGTTTTGAAGCAAAGTTTAACTCTGGCAAAACTTTACCCCCTTTGAAAAAACATCAGGAAATTCATTAAGCAACTCACTAAAGACTTCTATTTTGGTCCAGATGATCTTTTTGGGGAGAACATTCCATTAAATTCTTTCAAGCCAATACTATTTTAAACCACAAGAACACTATTCCTTTATTAACCCTAGAAACCTGCTGTTACATGGGAAAGAACAGAAAATATGAAGAATTTTTATCTCTTTTATTAGAAAGGGTCGCCCCACTTAGCTGACCAGACAATTGGATGGATCAGTAATTTTAAAAAAAAGTACTCACATCTGTATTAATGCTTCACCACACAGCTCTTGGTGAGCTCTGCAAATGCAGCAATAGCAAACTGTAAGCTATGAATAATTTTTCGTATTTCACCCACCCCCAAGAAACTAACAGGGTGAAAGGGCCCTGTTTTAATGCCCAAGAGTCTTCCTATTCCCAGGATGTTTTACTGAAAAATAAACTTGCTAAGTCAAGTTCCCCTGTACCATGACTGAAACTTGTTCTCAAAATAAAAAGCATTTTCTTGGAAACTTTTTTTCTCTCTTTTTGCAAGAGACCAACTATGCTAGGTACAGCTATTACTGACTGAAAAAGCTTTTAACCTGAGGGAGGAACAGGAAATGATCCTGACTGATTTCTCAGATGTTGCAAATAGTCAAATGGTCTACTTTACCTGGAGAAACCTTGGAAATATATGCATTTCCTTAAAAATCATCCTTCAATGGAAAATACTGAAAAGAATAGTGCACAGCAGGTGAAAGGACAGAAGAATTAGCACACTGGCTTAAATATGGCCTCTGATTTTCCCTAAGAGGAAAAAAAATCCTTTTATATGATCTAGTTTTCACCATAACCATAGAACTGTAACCCAGACTGGCCCTGAGATATTCTACATTATGGTATTAAAAATACCTCACATTACTTGCTATCATAGCAACTTACAGAGTACTTGGGCTTCCTGCAAACTGAATTCAAGTATATATATATACACCAAGTATATACCACTGACTTCTGTTCTTTATTTCTTAATTAAAAGAAAGATTGAATTTTCAGTGCTTTCTTTAACAGAAAAGAAGGAAAAGTTAGAGGGATTACAGTTAAAAGAATGCAGCATAATTACAGAGTATGGTAAATGCATTTGTAAAGCATTTGAGGATCACCAGATGCAAAACATTTATTTTTTTTATAGCAAGTCATATCATGAAACATGAGTGGACCCTCATTAAATGTAGAAAACATGTTTTTCTACTCTGTTGTTCTCCCATTATCTCTATTTCCTCGACTAATTTAGGTGAAAGCTATTAACTGACCTCTTTGCATCACGATTTTACATCTTCTGGCAGGTGAGCAAACATAAGAAAAATTCTTACAAACAGGTGATTCCTAACGACGTTTTTATTTGTCTACACTCCAGCAGCAGTTCTGCTTAAGGACATCTATGATTTATCATGTTGCACCAGGAATGCCAGCTATCCTCATGGATGGGCAGATAATGAAAATGTTTTTCTGCTGTTACAGCTCCTGCAGAATCCCATTCAGAGGGACCCTGGTGAACAGGGTGTGGGATGGAGCTGCAGGCAATATTTCATGGAAAAGACAATATTGAAACTTCTGCTTGCCTCTGTAAATGTCTCCAGGCACTGGCACCCAGAGGAGCTCGGCTGGATGCACACACTGGAGAAGGGAGGTGGTTTGGACAGCCCAGCTCCAGGATCTGGGTGTGTGTGCCCACTAGATGGTGCAATGGAATAAAAATAAGGGCTGGGGACTCCACTGCTTCATGTCTGCTATCCTGGAAAAATCCAAGGATTCTTAGTTCACATTCTAGCTGAAAAATATTATATAAATATGCTGTTTTATACTTCCAATAGTGAATTATTTTTAGAATTCTGTAATTGCAACACATTAAATACTAATACTCATTCAGTGTTATTCACAATAATAATATGCATAACAAAATAATACATGTGAAATGTGCATTTGGTTTGCAAAGTATTTCAGCAAGCATTTTATTGCACTGACAAGAGGAAAAGGGGACCTTCAGCATCTCTAATGAAAGGTGAGGATTCATTTCACTTCACTGTTTTGTGACACTGCACTATATTCCTTCCTTATGCATGCACTGGCTGGAAGCACAGGACTTCCATGAGTAACCACCTTAAAGCTGCACCCCTGAGAACAAGTGAATTAAAAAGGAGTAGAAATCAGAAGGGGAAAAACCTCCAGCTCAGGTATGGCACTGTCCTCCAGTGAACTTCAGTCCCCACTCCAAGTCCATTTAATTCACTGGTGTCATTTCTCAAAGTACACTCATTAAAGTTCTGAAATGACACTTTTCTTGACACTACACAGCTGGTGATGTCCTCCCTGTGGCAGCTCAGTGCTGGCACCAGAGGGAACATTCTCAGCTTCAGGCTCACTGTCCTCAGCAGCAGCTTGGCAGGAGCCTGGAGCTCTGCATGCACACTGCAGGGCCACACCACTCACCTTCCCCACTCTGAATTTCACTGAAATTCAAAGTAATGTCTTTCTGAACTGCAGCAAAGGTCAGAAAACACAAATTTCTCAAGTTGACATCTGTAGCTTTCACTTAAAAACATCTTCCTCAAGAGCAGTCAGAACACAGCTATGAGAAACCTGCGCACCTGCTGCTGCCATTTGTGCAGTTGCACTAATTTCTTTAGAAGTTTCTTTTCAGGTTATTTCCTTTCATCCACAAACTTTGCTGGAAGAATTCCTGCCAAGTATTACCACATCCTGATTTACTTCTGCTCAGGAATTAATAAACGAGGGCAATAATGAGCACTCTCAAAAGGCGACGTGCCTTTATTTGAAGCCTGCTTTTCCTCGAGCTGCCCCATCCAAAATGCCATTTGTCACTAGATGGCACTTCAAACCAAGCTGTCATTTCACATTAGCACAGTGAACAAACGTGGAGGGTTTACCCAGCCGACAAAAAAGATTTTCCGGCTCCATGCAAGCATGCACAGCGTATCTAATATAACTTTTCTTATGTTAGACAACCGTAAGTTTTAACAAAAGAAGTTTCCTACTTTGGAGAGCAAAACTGAATCCAAACCACAACTTTCTTGCAAGTCTAATCTGAAGCTGTAGGGAGGACAAAATGGCTTGTTTTGTTTAACATAATTAATTTTCAAGAAAAAGAAAACCCCCAAACCTTTAAAGTCATTGCTGCTTAACGGATTCTGTCTTACTACATTAAGCAGTGAGATTTTTTTTACTTTTCACTTCTGAATTTCAGAGATTAAAAAATATGAATCAGATATGAATACAGTTTGTAATAAATTTTACTGAAAGCCTAGAACCAGTGAACTGCTACTGATCTGTTCACCCTGATTTACCACAAGCCACTCAGCAAAAGCTGCCTTACTTCCTGACAATCTAGGTCAACCACTTTGGCCCCATGTACTCGATGCCATATTTGCCAAACCCTTTAAAAACTTGGAGAGAAAGTGCATGAATGCCCCACCCAAGGTGTGTCCCAGCCAAAGCTAAGACTCAAGGAAAGCAGAGATAACTTTCCAAGTCAGAATATCATTTGATCTCTCATCACTACATAAACAAGCAGTTAATGTATTAATCACTTTGATTGGCACTATGAGAACATTTGTTTCCTAAGACCACCTACATTCTACAGCTGTGATTACATAAGTGAGTGGTTCAGTTGTTGCTTTAAAGGCAATTAAAACTTCAGTATTTGCAAAAGTTTTAAAATTAAGATCTGCAAACAAGTTACAAAAAACATGCCCTAAGTTCCTTTACGATATTCTAAATGACTGTTCAGTGTCAAAATTACAGGACCTATGATTCCTAATACCACTAGGTTACACTAAGGAGTAGATTTATGTTAAAATTAACTTCTACACAATCTAGTGCTGCCTACACACCTTTCATCAAATTCAAAACCAGTTTGATTCTATGCTGACACTGCCCCTTTAAAAGCTGCCTCATCACAAGTAGGAAACAATGAGGAATCCCAGGCAAGGAGATGCATTGATAAGGCTTCATTACAATAGGTAGCTGCATTTTGCAGTAGAAAACATAATTCCAGTTCCAAATTAAGTCTTTTTAATCAAAAGCAAAAGGAAAAAAAAAATAAAAAAGGAAAAAAACCCCAAACACTCAAAACATAGTGCTCAGGGGAAGATGTGAAATATTTTCATATAATAGCAAAGAAATTAAATGTAATTTTGTGCAAAAGTTTGCCACTTTGCAAATTGAAGGCTGCTGAAAAGGGACCACTAGAGCTGCAACTCACATCAGTGATGAAGTTCAGCCCTGGGAGTGAGCTAAGAGGGGCTGCAGTGGCTGCCAGGACTAAAATGTGCACAAAGGGTGTGGCTTCAGCTTCAGCACACACAGCTTGCACTGAGATCCTGAAACTGCTCTGCACAGTCCTGGGCCAGCCTTGCAGAAATCCTCACAACAGCGAAGATACTTCAGGCCAACAAAAACATCATTGCACACATTAAAACTCCAGAACACACTGGCTTCTTGGCCAAAGGCCATGAGCCAATTTTAAAGAATGGAGAAAACTGTAGAGTAAGAAAATACCCAACTCAAGTCTACAAAATCAGTGGCAAATAACAGGATTTGGACCTTCACTTGTCTTGTGAACTCGAATTTAATGAAGGTTTTGAGGAGTGCCAATTCTTCCCCTTATTCTTTTTACTTCTGCAATGAAATACCCATGGTATTTCCAATTCCATCCAACCACTCCAACCAGTGCAATGATAATTAATTAATGCACATTTTCAAATAATAGGTAGGGTTATTTCAAAATTGCCTTTTACAAAACCCATTAAAATCAGTTTTGATTTTCTATAATAAAGAAAAAAAGCATGTGCTTCTGAAGAGCGAGTAACATATATATATACACACTTAAAATATGTATTAGCTACCTCTCAAGCTGAAAATTTTCTTCTGAGTATGCAGCTCACTCAACTGATTTGTGCTTTAGGCTGCACCTAAGGCACAGGCTTGTCTAAACAGACACTCCAGCGAGTTCCACTCCTAGATCTGCAGCACTGGACATATGTTTCCAAATAATAGTTTTGATGAAGACTTATAGAGAAATTCTGAAATCAACCTGAAAAAAGGCCAAATATTATTACCATCTCATGCTTATCCTTATCCTCATCCTGCCATGAACCAGTTTTACAACAAAGTTCCCCTGTTTTTCATAAATTCAGGAAAATATTTCATTGAACACCACATAAAGAATTAATGAGACAAAGTGTGCATCAAAGATGGCCAGGTACCACTAACCTGGTGGTCAGTGAGCTAGCCAAGTGCATAGTGAAACTTTCTGCAGTTCATCTGTAAATACACCTTGCACTTCCTGCTACTGAAGTCTCATCCATTTCTAATATTTCCAGGTTTCTGGTTATCCACAGAGTGAGGAATTTTCCTGGAGACTCACTGCAGCTTTTTCTGAACAACACATTACATTCAAATATTTCAGGTTTTACATTTATATTAATACTTTAAAAAAACCCAAACAAAAAAACCACGCAGATACTCGAGGAACCCTACCTATGATTCTATCATGCACATCCATCACAGATCACTGATTGTCCTGCAAAAGCTTTAGATCACACCCTAACCTCTGTTCAGTTCAAAGCAAGTGGTCTTTGAAGCTAACCATTTCTTACCTCAACAGAAAGAGAACATAGATGAAAAATCGAAAATTTTGATCTAAATTTGAACCAGACATTATGTACAGTTCAAAACTGTCTGGCAAACTACTGTCTTCAATTTCTCTTCCTAACTGTGGCTAACTCTATGAGAAATTATAAGGAAAGACTACAAAAAATTACCAAATTTTCTGGAAGATCAAAGATATTGATTTTTTTTAAAGAGGAATCCCAAATGTTTGTTCCCATACCTTTATATCAGATATTCACCTGTCATTATAGAAAAAGTATCCCAGTAGAAGAACACCTTGCAAATGATGCCTCCTTTAAGCAAAGCCAAAACCCTAAACCACTCCATGAGTGGCTTTGCAGATACATTTGTGATCTCATCATAGCTATTTAAGCTGAACCTGTAAATTACCAAGTCCTTAAATTTCGGAAGGAAATCAAGGAACAATAAAAATTGATTTAGCCATATAAATACTGGAAGTAATAAAGGCTTCATGAGATGTTTGACCTTCTGATAAACGGTGCTGCTAAATGATTCCTAGTTTCAGAGCAGTGACAGCATGGTTTGATAACTAAGAGATTGCTTCTATAACGTTTCCATGGGTAACATATTTCGGTCACTGCTGTCCAAAGTAAAACTTTTGGGAGAGGAGTCAATAGATTTAAAGGCATCACTCCCACATATGTTCTTTCAAACCTGCATCTATCCAAAGGATGCAGTGATTCCTCTGATATGACTCAGATATACAAACTGATAAATCCAGTTGACTTTACTCCTTTAAAATTCAACTTAAAATCCCTGTAGCTACTGGATTTTTTACAACACTCCTCTCTTAAACACATGGGCAAGTATGGAGGTGCTTCACAGTCTCTTACAAGACTGGTTCTTGTATCTGTCTATTACAAGCTGTGCATCATCATCTTGACAATGTCAGAAAGAAATATGTTGGAACTTTCTTCAGCGGGAGAAGGGATTAGTCTAGGAAAAAAAAAAGAAAAAGACAAAGGAAAAAACCCCAGTATCAAATCCAAGTAAAGAAGCAGCAGGACAGGAGAAATTGGGAGTTCTATAATACCTGCCCTTTCATATTTATGGGAACAGTAGTTTGTATTTCACAGGAGATCCAAAGCATTCCTTTCAAGTATAAAACAGTCCTTCCAAAAGAAAATTGTTTTAGAACAAAATGCAGTCCTACTATTGAGTGGAACATGATGTGTGACCTCTTAAATGTGCTGGACCCAAACTAGTTCTCCCATGCCCACCAATCCTTTCATAATCCTGCTGTGGAACTCAACTGCTATAAATGTACATCCTGCAACCTCCAGTCTGGATGAATTTCTGGACAGAAAACCTCCCACTAGCCAGAACAAGCAACATTGAAGCCAAACTTCTTCCGTGTTCCCAAATTATTTTTTAATCTATCTGCTTCGACATTTTCTGGACATAGCTCCTATGCTGCCACTTTCTCCAGCTGTGTTTGAGTGCCAAACTCTAGCAGATTTCAACAGGGACCCTGAAAAGAAAATGTATTTATCCCCAACAGGAGCAGCAGAAGCATCCTTAAAAATACCTCTTAAAGATGTCAAAGTATTTTGTTCTCTTCTGTAGGTCAATAAGGTCTTCAGCCTCTTCAAACTTCTTCCACTTGTCCAGATCTGCCAGTTTGATATTTTATTTATTTAAGGGTTTGTTAAATACTGTGAAAGATGCCATTAGTGAAAGCCCTAAAGGATGTGCAAAGAAGAAAACGAGTTAATAGAGGGAAAAAATGAAACCTGTCGAGTTAACCTTCAATTAAACACTGTAAAAGCTCAGCTTCATGATGTAGATTGAGGGGTTACAGCATTGACATGTGCACACATCAAATTGTATTCCTCAAGTTGAATTACTAATATTGAATTTTACAGATGTTGTGAAAACAAAGTTATGCTATGCTTTGATGTCTCTCTTTGTTACAATAAATTCCCTGAATTCATTTAGGTGACCTTGATTTCTTTAATCACAAAAAGGGGCGAAGTTGCAGCATTCCCTTGTCTTTTAGCCCTGGCACATCACAGTTTAACATGATGTCATTATAGTTGAGGATTCTCAGAACACACAAAAAAAAATCTCATTAACTAATTCAAGGGTGCCCTGACCAGTCACTTTTTTATGGTAGGATTCAGTTAGGCAATGCTGTACAGGAAAACCAACTTAAGAAATATTTTACAGCAGAGTTTTCTTCCCTCTTCAAGATGCCCCTCCAATGTGGACCCACAATTTTGAGAACTGGCAGGAAGCCATCTCCTTTTCCCTTCCCTTCAGGGTAAAGCCGACTTGTCAAACTCTAATGATGCCTTCAGCACAGTTCAGGTGATTATGGATAAACAAGAGCCTGACAAAGAGAGGAAGGGAAGCTTAGCATTGGCATCCTCCCTGTGTGTGGGAGCAGAGATGTTTGTCTCAGTGGGAGAAACACACCAAGAGCTCCACCAGATCTGTTAAGGGTTACAGCTTGGCCATGTGGAGCCAACTCAGTGTGAAGAACATCTCCTGGTGGCACTTCTGCCCAATTGCATGAGTGTTGCAATGCTCCTTGATGTTACTGAGCTTTAAATGGCATTCCTTCTCTTCCCCTTGCTCACAGATGGATTCTCCAGAGCCACATGTGCACACAGAAGCTCACAGTGAGCTCACAGTGCCACTGACATGGCACATGGGGGTTTTGTTGGGTTGTTTTTTGCTGGGGCATCAGGCATCTCACATGGAGACATTCTGAAGAATGAGATGTTCACACTGCAAATCCTGGTCCTGGTAAGAAGTAAAATCCCACAAACTTCTTTAGGATAAGCAAGTCTAAGTACAGTAATTTCACGCCTATAATGTGCACCCTTTTGACTAAAATTTTGATCGAAACCTGGAAGTGCAGCTTATATATGGACAAAGATTGGAAATTTGCCAACCTGGAAGAGCGAGCCGGGGCAGCAGCCGCTACGAGGGCAGCCGACACTGAGAAGGAGTGCCGGGGCCTGCAGCACAGGGAGGGCGCCTGGGGCTGCGTTTAAAGGCTGCACTGATCTGGGAAAATGTTTGCAAATTGAGCACCTGCCAGTAAACCCAGCGATCGCAGCATTCTGTTACTAATTCGTTACTTTGTTGCGTGCAGATCCTCGCTGCAAAAATAAAAGTGCGCCTTATATATGGACAAAGTTTGGAAAATTGCTGACAACCCGGAAGTGCGCCTTATAATACTCTGGTGCGCCTTATAGTTGTGAAATTACTGTACTCTTTTACACCATACCATGATGCCTGACTTCTCTCATACTTGAGATCAGAAGCCTTCTAGTCAGGCTATTTACAGTTGTTGGTGAAGCCTGAAGATAAGAGTGGGAGAGTGAAAGCAGGCTACCCACAGAAAGGTTTCCCTGCCGTGTTTGGGGCTGGGATTGTTCACACCAGCAGGGCCTGTTCCATCCTGTTGCCCTCCATCCTGCTGCAGATGAGCAGTGCCACTGTCCCAGCGAGTCCAAGTCTTACAGCCACTTACTAATTGCAGAAATTATCACCATCACTTAAAAAGCATAACATCCAAACCAGCACTTAGTTCAAGATCCATGAACACTTCCAGTGCCTGTATCCAATCTGAAAACTAGGAGAGCTCTCCTACTAGAGTTAATTCATCCCCCGAAGCAATAGTGCATCACAGTTACCAGGACTTACAACTAACTGGAGCTGCTGAGGCACTTCAAAAACAAGCCTCTGGTTTTTCACACTCATTCTTTCACGTTTGTGAATCACTCTGGAGTTGACTGCAGATATCTGACCTTAGGAAGGGCACTTTAGAGCATTTATGATGTGTTAAATAACAGTGTACAGACATGCCAAGCCGTAGACTTTCTGTGCTGTGCTAGCAGGAAACTCCACGGCAAACAGCAGAGCCCCAACACTATTTCTTCCTCTCATTCAGCACTTACCTGCTTGCCTGCATTTGGTATCAAGAGGCTTTTGGAACAGAAACCAATCACCATGGCAAGAGCAAAACAGAAACTGCTCCCTTGCAGCATTTCAACCACATTTTACTTAGATTTTATTTTTTCATTTTAAAACATGTTCACACAAAAGCTTTTTGCTTTTAAAGAGAAAATAAATACACAGAAAGGCTGTTTGAAGGTCACAGGAAAATACCTCCCAGAAAACAACTGTGGACCATACATATTGACTGAACCAAGGCTGCAGCTGTGTAAGACCTGGGATTTCAAAGTACCGGTCCCCATGGTGAGCACAGCACTCTGCAGTGTTTCTCCAAGAGCATCCCCAATTTATACCACGAAATACCTTAAATTTCAAATGTCTTTGTATCTCCTTCAGGAGTTTTTTGAAACAGAGGCACACAAGCTGCATCTACTGCTAGAAGTAATAACATAACATTCCAGCACAGAGCCCTCTAAATTTTGACTTCCATTACAATCACTATGACAAATATTTTCCTGTGTTGTAGTAAAATATTATAGATGGCCTGTCTTTAAAATTGGGGATACAAATAATTCTGCAGAGGAACTCAATCCCTCTATTCCTAGTTTTACACCAGAAAAAGTCCCATCTGACTTGAATTGTGTGCTGAGCTGAAATGAAGTCCAGAAGCCCAAGAACAGGTCTAAATCACAAGATTTGGACTAGACATTAAGCAGAGCCAAAGTTTAGGGTATCTGTTACAGGACACCAAACCATCATACACTGACCTAAATTTCAGAAAGAAAAAATAATAAATGATTGTGGTTGTACTGGCCAATTACTGAAAATTCAAAGCTATTATTATTATTATAAGGCATCTCAATTCCTTTATCCCCCTCACACATGAGCAGCCATGGCAATGTGTTATTTAATTTCTTTCTCCCTTCTTTTTTTTTTTTTTTTTTTTTTTTTTTTGCTGCTCTTGATAATACAAACTCTTAAGCTTGTCCTCTGCAAGGTACCCTACATTGCTCTGCACTTCTGGCAAGCATGGCCAGTTTATTCCATAGACGTTTGTCACACATTGCCCAAAGGCTGCTTCTTTACCAGGACATTCTTTCCGAATGAAATCCTGTCTTACAGCTCCCACCACAAACTGCAGGGCACAGATGCTGCCCCTCCAGCTGTGCAAGGCCAGGAGCTGCTCCAGGCTGTGCCACAGGGATATCTGAATTAAGCAGAGCCTGCAGGACAGATCCACCTTATCAAGCCCGAGGAATTTAAATTCCTCATGGACTATTAGAATCCAATTTAATTATGGATTTCCCTTCCTTTGATTGTATATGTGGGCAGCTGTATCTGGAGCTTAGTTTCTTGCTAAGAAATATTCAGACTTCCTTAAGGGATATGGTCATTTGAGAAATGAACTTTTTTTGTTCCACTCCCCATTTTTCCATTTTTTCTTAAAAAAAAAATTATAAGACATGTCAGGGCATGCCATGGCCACTTAGACTCCTCTGACATGCAGACCAGTAATAAAACTGCAGCATAATGCACAACAACAGAGTGATTTGTGTGCAAATCTAAATGGATTCATATGGAAAAAGCAAAAAAGCAAAAAAGCAAAAACTATGTACCATAAAGATAATAGAAATTGCACAGACTATTATGTAAAATATGAATAAGCAACTATTAGTGGCTTGGCAGCAGCAATAAAAGAAGATGCAAGAAACTCCCAGAGGTCGTGTCATGTTCTCTGATGTGCTAAAAGTGGGTTAACTTTCCCAAGCTGGGTAAAGGCCACAAATTAACCTTCTAAAACACATCTTTAGAAGTCTAAATATAGAAAAGCATCATAGAGTTGGTTGGGGATTTTTCTTGACTTTTTTTTTTTTTTCCCATGAAGAATTATTTGAAGCATTATTTCTCATGTAATTTCAGTGGACTTTTGATTAATGCCATCAGAAATATAATGCAGGAATACAGTGAATTTATGCTTCCAAGCCTTAAAATTTTGTTTAAAGAGTTTTACTCTAAACTATTTTTGACAGGCAAAAGGACCAATATATGCCAGAGAAACTGCACTATTTGTGAACTGAAAAGAAACATCCATATAACAAATCTGTAAATTAAACACAGGAGGAAAAAACAATCCCCAGCAGTTACTGAGTTTCAGATGAAAAAATCTGTAACCCCTCTGTGCTGGGGCACACCAGGTGTGCTCAGGTATAAAGAAGAAGTGAATCACATAAACTGTTTGTAATTCCAGGTACATTTCCAGCCCTGAATGACCTTGTAGTGTGGGGTGGGGGATGACATGAAAACAATAACACACAACTGAAAAAAAGTCCCAAACCATCAAATCTACTGACTCCACAGATACAAGACTGGATCTTTTATTGCCTCAAGATAAAAGAATTTCTGTTTAGACACAGAAAACTTTCCAACTGTTTGTCAACTTTCAGACCCTGGGAAACTCCCACTCCTGAATTCTCTCCCTCTCCAGTGAGTTTCATAACTTCTGGATTCAGGTAAAACAATTTCAAATGAACAAGCAGCACATCACATTCTAATCCTCTTATTGTGAATTGAATCTACTACGAAACCACACAGAGAACACTCCTGAGGTCACTGAGAGTTAGACTTAGCAAGCTTAGCAGAGACACTCATTCACTGAAAATTGCAAATATAATATTAACACAATAATTTTCAATACTATCTTTTAGACAATGCCAGAAGGACTCTCAAGACCTGGTTTTCCAAATGAGCTGGCACAAAATACTAATTTCAGGTCTACAACTATAGATACACAATTACTGACAGTGGTTTAGACAAAGTTGTCTTCATAAGTGATGTACACAGTAAAAATGAAAATGCAGGCAAAAATTCTCTTTGTCTTGCTTACCCACCAATGTCCAGTTAGTTTTGGGAAGTTAGTCCCTTACAGTTATGGGCAGATACACATTGCATTTATGCTTCCCAAAATCCTGAAGAAATGTATTACCTTCTCTCAACAGGAAAGCCAAACTGACTCATAAAGGCTGAAGGCAGACAAGTCTATGTTAAGGCTTGAAGCAGTTAGAAAAATAAACTTTAAAAGCCCTTTATCATAGTATCTTTTATATTGTCCACATAAGCAGCCTGGCACAGATACTCTTCATAATTAGAAGCAACCCAAATAAACCACTTAGAGGAAATGAGGAATTTTTGCTAACCAAAACACATGGGCTGCTTTGACTAAAGTCTAAACTTCTTTATGTTGAGATTACATCAATCTCCACTACAAGATACCATTCTTAAACAGGAACCAAGTACTCGAGACATGATATTTTATTAGGAAACATTCCATCCCACACATTTGTTTTCTTTTCTTCTCAAATATTGAGAGGGCCAAATACACTGTCTGCAGTACCTCCAGGGTCTCCTGGCAGAACTACAGTACCTAAGAATAATAATCAGCCCAGGCTCAATTATAAGTGCATTTTAAATAATGCCACAATTGTGATTTATCCTTACCCAGACATACACACCTCAAAAGACTCAATTAACCTAATGAAAAATCCCTGCACATTTTTCAAGTTGCCATGTCAGAAGTTTGGCTTTATTTTCTGAAGTTTGTTTAAGGTCACCAAATGGTCAGATTAGTTTATCACCAAGGCATCCCAAAAGTACAAAGGTCCAGAATTGCATAGTTAATCCTCTCTTCTCACATCTTCCAGCTTTATCTATGACATGTAAGAAAAGAAAATGGCACAAAACACACACAAACCTGACCCATAAAATACTTACTGCTTTTTGAGAGAGACAAAAAATTACATACTACCAAGTTCCTTTGAGTCTCAAACACAGTTTATTATTCAATAGCCTGAAAGTATTAACTGTATTATTGACCTATAAAGCTTATCACATCCCACTAATGATAGATCTTTAGTTACTTAATTTCTCTGCTTCCTACACATGCTTAAAACATTTACCTAATATAAACTAATACAGGGTTTCTGATTTCAGTGAAGGTATGTTAGGGAGCTTAATTTTCATAACAGTATTCATTAAGTGATATTGACAATAATTATTGCCAAATATTTTTAAAAAGCATTTATTCAATAAACAATTGAACAGGCCTAACTACATAGTTAAAGCAGAAATGAGAATGTTTCTATTTAAAATTAAATTTTATACTAAAAGATTGGTAAGAGTGTTTTGTTTTCTAGTGGAAGAAAGTAAAGAGAGTGAAGTCCCTCTGAAAAATTCTGCACTGCTCATACACTCTTTGAAACACACAGGAAAATGCCCATTATTGAGTAGAACTTACTGTGTGGCAGATAATGCCTTAAACAAAAATGCAGGTATCCTTGAGCACTCAGAAAAACTAACTTCTCCTAAGTGAAAGCAACCTTCAGGAGTGAGGGGAAAGAAACCTTTGATCCCTTTGAAATACAGATTATCACTTAGATTTTCAGCTGCTGCAGATCTAGGTGACAGAAGTGATTTCAATTCCCCTTGACTTTAAAGAGTTCATTTGAATTACACCAGCTAAAAACATTCCTGTAGATGTATTTACTTATGGAGACCCCATGCAGCAATTCGTTTAGGGAACATTTAGGGGCTGCCTGAGAGGCAGCCTGTAAGTCAGCAGGGAAGGACAGAACTGGAGTCATTTGTGCACTTCAGTTCCTGCTCATGTCTGCTTTGCACGTCCTGCTTGCTTAAAATCAACGCTTTGTTGCATTGAAAAGGAATTGTTCCATTTCTCCAGAGAACTGTATAACAAAAGAAGGCATGGAAATTATAAGTGCATCTCACCCCCACACTGAAGGCTAAGGATGCATTGCAGACACCACAACAGAATGTTCTAGGAGATATAAAGGCTCTGTGTTGCCTCTGGGAGGTTGCCTGGTCCGGTTTCACGCACCTTGCCAAAATCCATTGCTAGGAATGCAGCTGCCCTAGGCTTTCTATGACAGAAGTGACTCCAGAAGTGTTTGGTTTGTTCCATCAGATGGCCCTGCTATCCCTTACACTAAAAATAATTTTCTTGTTTTCTTAAGTGACTTCAGTGAAACTCAAAACACCTAGATGGTTTTAATGCTTTTATGAAACCGTACAAATCAAACTAACACAAAAGATGCTTTGTTAAATTTCGATAAACAAGATATCTGAGGCTGAGTGATCCATTCTGCCTGCGATTACCCTTATGTAAATGAAGGAGTTGGGGTATTTGTATGACATGACTAAATGCTAGCCTTGATCTGATCAGATGTAACTGAAAACAGAATTTGGCCTACAGCTACAAAGTGTTCCAGTTTAAAACCCGAGCTTTATCCTCCCAGGCAGTCTGCACTGCACAAATGTAGATTTGGCAAACAATGTACTGCTGGAGAGGAAAACGTCCCAGAGCAGCCTACAATAACAAATTGTCACTGTTCAGGCTAATAAGAACGAGCACTTAACAAAGTTGACATGGAGAGCTAGTCTGATCTTTACATGGTAGCAGGTGACAGCAGCGACACAGACATTTATGGAATTTGGAACAGTACATGGAACAAGGGGACTGCTGTTCCTCCCACTGTGAGAGTGCCTTAGGCTGTACACAGAAGCATCAGGCTTTAATCTCCTCCATATTGCTCAGAACTGAGACCATAATCAGTATTAGATGAAGAGGTGTTTTCATATTTATTTATATTCTGGGTGGCAGGGAAACACACACCATCATTTGAAGCCTTAGGAATCAGATGTACTGGGGGTTTTGTGCATGTGTCACCAAGCATTAAAGAAAAGTATCTCTCACTAATTTGCTGAAAGCTAAGCTAGGCAGTTTTAAAACAACTTTATAATCATCTGTTTGTGGTGACTGCTCCTTTTCTCTTTGATGCTGCATCCCAGATAGCACAATACTGTCACAATACCTAGTGGGATCATCATTCTGCTGCATACCCAGCATTCATCTGCTTGCTTTTCTCTCACAAGCATCAAGCCATGCCTCTTACCCATGTTATCCATTAATTTCACCATCTTTATACAGCAGAATAGAAGAGTCAGGATGAGCCTTTATTACCACAGAAGACATGAACATCACTCCTTAATGTGTGAATGAGAAGTTGGAAGATGATAAGGATGAGAATGAGGGATGGGGGAGGAATGTTTTGTTCATGGTTAAACAAGCACAAACGGAATGGCTAGACGTTATAAATGTTTGCATTTTTTAACAGTTGCTTAAAGGCATTTTGAAGATAAATGCAGACAGAAAACCCATGCTTTGAGTTCAAAATCCAAACATTTAGTTGTGGTCGGCTCTTCAGGATGATGTTGGACTGTCCTTCACATTTCCCTAGAATAAAAAGATCCTTCTTAACAACCGTTAGTATGGCCAAAAATGAGGAGTTGCTCTCTTGTGCTGCCCCGAGCTAGTGAATGCAGCAGAGCTGATCAGATATTGTACAGTGCTCTCCCTAGTGTGTCTGAGGAAGCCACACAGACTGGAAATCCACGGTGCCCTCTGGAAGGCTGACCCTGTAAGCCAGCCTGCACCAGTACTGTGTGGGATACCTGTGCTTCCAGGTCTGCTTCCAATTTACTGATTCGTACGACAGCAAAAGATCCTGATCTAAACAGCCTAATGTGGTGGGCTAAGGCTCAGAAACTGAATCTCTCTCCAGAGGGTGTCACTCCCAATTACATTCTCTGGGACACATATAAAAAGGTTCCTAAATTTATGCCAACAGGCATTTCCTGTTTCTCAACCAAAAGTTAAGTGTAGAGGGTGCCTTTAGCTTAAGAACATAAGAAAAGCCGTAATAGTTCAAAGAAAATGCCTCTGTTGGGGGTGTCCCTGCAGGTCAGGAATGCATGTCTGGAGAAGAACATGAGGCAATAAGGCCATATTATGATTTTTCCATGTATAAATTTTACAAGCTTCTAAGAGGTGGGTTCAGGCACCACCAGAGCAGGAGGATGCATTGATCGGCAGCAACAGATTGATCTCTGAACACAGCAAGTTTAGTATGAAGTCAACAGGCTTAGTACTAGAATTAGGAACAGATCTGGCATCATTCACCATGACTGTAAATAGCATATTAATTGACATTAACATTTTCTACCTAATCTGTGGGCTGCAAACACCAGCTGCAGTGGTTGTACTTCACTGTTTAATACAAGTGAACAGATAGTTACATACTCTACCTTGACATTGTTATTTTGAGGTGGTTCATAATCTTTCTTGCTCAAGAGTTCACAGATCTGCAGCAGAAGATTTTCATCACCACATGCTCTTAAGCAGCAACTGAAGCACCTGAGAAAACAGAGCCTACTTGGCAGCTCTAAAGGGCCAAGACTCTCAGATCTGCTTGTGCTCAGGGATGTGGAATTGAGCACACTCAGCACACACACTCAGGGGAAGCACAGAGCACCAACACAGCACCTGGCTCACAGGAGAGCTTGCAAAACTGACGGATAGCTCTAGCTGCCCTCCAGATGTGTTTCCTTCACCGTGTACAGCATCTGTGTGGATTCCCATGAGCTCTTCTGCTGTCAGTTTAAGGGGAGTAAAGGTCATGTTTGCCTTGGATAAATCTCAAGTTTGGACTAAGGAGAACAAATTGCAATTTCTCACTTTCACACCATTTCCCTGTGTTACAATCCCATGCGCACCTACCAAGTCTGACAACACTTAGCACAGTTCCTGTCTCCTGACACTCCAGCAAGGGAGCTTTCCAGAAGAAAGCCTGGCACAGGCACCTCTGGAGTGGAAGCACTGATGCTGCTCTCTTACACACTGTCCAGGTGATGCCTTCTGCACCAGTGCCTGAAAGCCACTCTCAGCTGGCTGCAGCAAACTTGGATAGATCTTAGTGTGCTCTCAGACATTTGTGATGCCTTCATTAGCACTTGCTGCCTGCAGAGAGAAAACTGCCTGGCACTGCTTGATACAGAAGACAATGCCAAATCTTTAGAATGTCTCTATTTCTGCCATGGGTTTAGATGATCTCTGAGTAAATACAAGCCTGGAAAAGACATATGAACTGTAACTTCAGCAAACTCGGTTGTAAGATAACAGAGATAACCTTTTTACTTGCCAACTTCACCCACTCTTGAAAGTATTTAGATGAATTTAACATTCTTGAATTGTTTGGGCTCCTTATTCTTATAAATATTTATACTCAGCATGAATCCAAGAGTGTCTCCATCTAAAAATAGCATTCTGTTTTGTGGCTTTGCTACTTTGAGATGGGAAGTCAGAGCATCACAAACTAAATACAGCAAGTGTGTGTAATTATCCTCATTAAAACACTTGGAGTGGAAAATTTTCATTACCCTGGGATATAAGAGAAAGCAGGGCAGACATCCTCTGCATCCTGGTTGCAAGACACTTTTATGAAGCCCAAGAAATCCTGTATTTCTAGTAATTTGCTCAGACTTTCAGGGACTTGTTTCTAGCCCTGAAGGTACAACCTGTCCATGCAGAACTGAGGCAGATTCATGGTCACTTCCTGAGTAAATCCCTGGGAAATTACTCCATAGGTTTCCAGGAGGCTAGTGGGGAAACTCTGGTCTGGACTTCCAAGTGTCAGAGTTGGAATTTGAAAAATCCTATGCTAAAGCTCTAAGCAGGACATTTAAAGCTCTGGTGTTCCACTACTTCATTGTTTAAAAGCAATTTGCTTGACTACAAGCTGAGTATTTGTTGTTTACACTCAATGGATTCTGCCTACAAGTGAGACCTGGAAGCAGAAGTACAAATTAAAACATCACTATCCCATAATTGCAATCTGTCAGATGTTTGTAGCTGCCTTCAGGAGAATGGACATTTTACACTCACTCTCCTACCATCCAGTTCAGTTTTAAAGCCCAAATCCTCAGCACACGTTTTCTCTCCCACCCATTTAGGATTTCTCCAAACACCTTCCTGATGTTTCCCAGTGAACCCAGGATGTTTCTGCCCTACTGAATGAGAGGCACCACAATCCTCTTCACTTCTGCTCTGAATGAAAGCACAGCAGGAAGAACTCCTCTGGTGATGTTTATGCAGCTGTGGAAGTTTTCTAGAGGAAGTAGCAGAATTGCTAACACCTGAGTCATTTTATCACCCTGCACAAAGTACTGCAGAATCTGTCCTCCACTACCAAAGCAGAGCTGATCCTGCATTGTAAAAAACTCCAAACTCATGCTCCCTTGTTTGAAGAATGTAAAATAAAATATAAATTAAAAAAAAATAGTTGTGCATCAATTTTTCTTCTTAGGCAATAAACATTTTTTTAAGCTTCTGATTCTTATCCTTTTCCAATCCATGTTGCATGGAAATGTACTCAGTTTGTTTTTCCTGTTGATAAGGTGACTGTGCAGTAGATGGACACTCTGGAATACAGATACTAAAGGAATGACCCAGGATAATTAACTGTCTGCAATTTAACAACTTTAATCCTCCAATACACTTCCCCTCTAAGTACTTAGTTATAAACCTCATCTTCTTGGTGAACTGCTCTCTCTCCATTTTCAGGATGCCAGACCAGTATTCATCACTTTTACTCATTTCATGGGCACACACATGCACCCACAGGAAACCAGGCACACACAGTGGAAGCAATCACAGTCCTGGTGCACATTTACTGTAGAGCTTCTGCTGCACCACAGCTCTTTGGCCTGGAGCAGAATTAGAGATAGAAGATAAGGAATAAGGAGATAAGGAATCCAATTCCAGTGGCTCCACAATGCCCCTTGCCTCACACTTCTCATGTTCTCACCCACTCTCCACACATGCATGACAGTAATCCAGAGGAGAGTGCACTTACTCACTGCTCGACCTTTGAAAGTGATACTGCTCCTATTACTGGATTGCAAACACTGCAGTAGAACACATTTTAATGACCTATACATGAAATCTTTTCAGTTAATTTCATGTTGGTGTGAATGTATAAAGTTTAGATTCTTTCTTTCTTTCTTTTTTTTTTTTTTTTTTTTTTTTTTT